>WEKX01017847.1:0-13227 GCA_013390025.1 Pitta sordida
TAACCTGTGAACCTGTAACCTGTGAACGTGTGACTTGGCCAGCAATGCAAAACTGAGCCTCCAAGGTGTCAGCCCTAACCACCTAGTGGCAAACATCCTCTCCCATAAGGGAAGGGCTCATTTTATTTTTTGGAAGAGGACTAAAAGAAAGGATGAAGGTAATTTGAAGGTAACTTGAATACTGTATGATCTCACAGTTGTACTGGTATACTCTAGCTTGCTGCAGGAAACCCAAGCGGCTCTTTGGTTTTGCATATGCAAACTGTAAAAGCATGTTCTTTCTAAGTTCAGAAAACTAATAATAAATATAGACATATGAACATAAGAATTAACTTTCCCTTGAAGTAAAATGAAATGCTTTTTTCATCTATGTATGCTAAACACACAATTTCCATTTGGACAGACACATGAAAACAATTTATAATGAACGAATAATGTGAGATTGTGCTGAAAACATATTCTGCATTTTATTACTTTATATTTTTAATAACTTCAAAGTTATTAATGGTATGTACATGGGTTGTGCATACAAAACAAATCTGGAAATTTTGTCATGTCTCAAAAAATATTAATAATTTGAAAAAACCTTTTATTTTCACAAACAATATTTATTAGTTTTTTTAAAATATAACATAAAGTTTGTAAGAAATTAAAAAATAATTTGAGCTGAATACTATCATGAGAGTGTTTATGCTGAATTATATTTTTTTAAAACAACAAAACTACATTTAGGGTTACCTACTGACATTTTGTTATCGATTTCAATGACAAGAATCTATGTTGTTGCATAGATCTTAGTGATTTTTCATGAGGAGAGTTGAGTCCCTGTTGATGTAGATGGCAGAAATTCTAATGGCGTCATTGGGAAAGAAGTTGGACTGCTAAAAACGTTTCCGTGTATGTAATATATACATATATATGTTCATAGATATGTATGTGATAAACAGTAGAAGGATGTTTGGAAATTTTTTTCTCCTATTGAAGAAGAAAGGAATCAACAGTACTTGTGATTGTGCTCTCTGAGCAGATATAGTTACTCTTTAGGAGTGAAACTGAGCAGCCCAGTGATGTCGTCTGGTTTGAAAAGAGCAGACAAACAAAAAAGTGTTGCCATAGTTCCACATTTCATTTTACTGTCTGATCTGATTTTTCTTCCTTAAAATATTGTTTGTTTTGGAATATTTTCCTTAAGAAACAATAGAGAACCAATGCCAAATCACAGAATACAGTTATACCCCCTCGTTCGCAAGGAAGGGGACAGCCCAGAGGTCTCGCAGAAAGCCAAACTCACAAAGAAGTGCAGGTCATTAATATGCATGCAGGCCACAACCATTGCTCCACCCCTGGAACTCCGCCGGGCTTCGGGCACTTTTCTGCTTCTCCCCTCGGACTCGCTGAGCACGGGGAAGCAAAGGGAACTGTTTCTGAGCCCCCTCTGACTCAGGAGACACCCCCCACCCCCCACCCCGAGNGGAAGTCAGACTGCGAAAAAATTGCTTTGCAAATGGGTGAGGTTGTGAAGGAGAAGTCGCGATACAGAGAGGATTCACTGTATTCTGAGTTGGAAGGGACCTACAAGGATCATCGAGCCCAAGTTTTAAGTGAATGTTCTGGATGGTGATTGAACCCCCAATGTTGGTGTTATCAGCATCCATGCCCTCTGACCAACTGAACTAATGGCAGTTGTTTCGTTAAAAACATGAACAAACCTCCCCAAAATCCCCCACCCAAACAGTGTCTAATAAAGAACACAATTATTCATATAGGAAAATACTAGCAGATCTGAGAAATGCTTCATTTATTGCTTATTGGTAATCCAGTTACTGTAATTGCTGCTTAAATAATTGGTAAATGTCCTGCTGTTTTCCTATTGTAAGGCATAAAACAGAAAAAAATGCTTTGTATTGAGGTGATCCTCCTATGTATACAACACATAATACTATTACTGTGTGTGGTGTGTGACATATTCTAACTTCGCATAATGAATGAAATAAAATTAGTTTATAGATATGCCTGCAACTTCCAGCCGATTAGGGCTATTGACAAAATTTGAAGCACTCTTTGGGCTTCAAATTTTTAAAGAAAACATAGTCCTTATGCAAATTTCGTTAGAAATATGAAGCTGTGTCATAGTTGAATTTGGAATACATTTAATTAGGAATTAATATGTTGTAATCTATGAGATGAAAAGAAAGCTGTGGTATCCAGGTGTTGATGAAGACTTGGTGTGAAGAAAAGTAACCCTGAAGATCCTTTGTAATGATTAAAAAAACAATTGCGCTCATTCATCAATAAGAAAGGCTCAGGAAATATAAAAAGCATTGCATTATTGATCTGCAGTATCTGTGGCATTATTAAGTATGTTTAGCTGTTATAGCAGCAGGTTTTGCAGTTAGATGATCCCAGCCTAGAAGAATGATAGAAAAACTATTTGGGATTCTTACACTTAACCTGGAAGCTACACATTTTACGGCAGTGGATCTTCTAGTATTTGGAATAAGAAAACATTTTAGTCTGCGTGGCTTGGACTTGGATCATGTGAAGCTTTCAAGTTCTTCAATAGATGGGCATTATTGCTTTTTTTATCCTATGTATAGAGTAGATAAAAGGAAATCTGAGGGTCAAGCCCTATAAAGTATGATATTACTAGAAATGCCAGGAGATAAGTAATTTCTCATATTTGAACTAGAATTCAAATATGCCATATTATGGGAAGCACCATAAAGAACTGACTAACTTGTTAACCACACAATATATAGAATTAAAGTTTAGCTGTCCTGACTTCAGATTCAGATTTGGGAAGCCTTTAAGCGTGTTTAGGAAGAGGAATTTAAGACAGACTTTCTCACTTGCTTCCAGCTTATAAAGAACATTTTTTTTTTGAAGATTGTTCAGTAAGTTTTGATTGTGATATTCAGGTGAAATCATTATTTGCTGGTGGATTTGTATAAGTGTTCTACTCTTATTTATAAAGGATTTTTAAAGGGTCACAAAAAAAAAAAAAATATCAGATTTCCCAACTAGTCTAAGTTGTGACTGTGTGTTTTATTATAGATTATAATTATTTTTAAAAGCAGCATTAAATCTAAGAGTTGGATGAAAGTGGAATTATATTAGTATTACTTTAAAAATCAGTATAAAAGAACCAGTTTTCACTAGAAAAGGTTCCTTCATTGCACCATAAGGGTTTTGTCCCTGTTTCAACAAATTTTCTTTTGAAAGTCTGCCTTTGATGGAAGGGGGGGCTGCCCTAATTCTTGCAGGAGACTTTAATCTCCCTGATATCTGCTGGGAGCTCCACACAGCAGAGAGGAGACAGTCTAGAAGGTTCTTAGAGGTAGTCGACGACTGTTTCTTGATGCAACACGTGAATGAGCCTACCAGGGGGGGGGCGGTCCTTGACCTGTTGTTCACCAATAAGGAAGGGTTAGTCAGTGACATTGTGGTTGGAGGAAATCTGGGATGNCCCTCTGACCAACTGAACTAATGGCAGTTGTTTCGTTAAAAACATGAACAAACCTCCCCAAAATCCCCCACCCAAACAGTGTCTAATAAAGAACACAATTATTCATATAGGAAAATACTAGCAGATCTGAGAAATGCTTCATTTATTGCTTATTGGTAATCCAGTTACTGTAATTGCTGCTTAAATAATTGGTAAATGTCCTGCTGTTTTCCTATTGTAAGGCATAAAACAGAAAAAAATGCTTTGTATTGAGGTGATCCTCCTATGTATACAACACATAATACTATTACTGTGTGTGGTGTGTGACATATTCTAACTTCGCATAATGAATGAAATAAAATTAGTTTATAGATATGCCTGCAACTTCCAGCCGATTAGGGCTATTGACAAAATTTGAAGCACTCTTTGGGCTTCAAATTTTTAAAGAAAACATAGTCCTTATGCAAATTTCGTTAGAAATATGAAGCTGTGTCATAGTTGAATTTGGAATACATTTAATTAGGAATTAATATGTTGTAATCTATGAGATGAAAAGAAAGCTGTGGTATCCAGGTGTTGATGAAGACTTGGTGTGAAGAAAAGTAACCCTGAAGATCCTTTGTAATGATTAAAAAAACAATTGCGCTCATTCATCAATAAGAAAGGCTCAGGAAATATAAAAAGCATTGCATTATTGATCTGCAGTATCTGTGGCATTATTAAGTATGTTTAGCTGTTATAGCAGCAGGTTTTGCAGTTAGATGATCCCAGCCTAGAAGAATGATAGAAAAACTATTTGGGATTCTTACACTTAACCTGGAAGCTACACATTTTACGGCAGTGGATCTTCTAGTATTTGGAATAAGAAAACATTTTAGTCTGCGTGGCTTGGACTTGGATCATGTGAAGCTTTCAAGTTCTTCAATAGATGGGCATTATTGCTTTTTTTATCCTATGTATAGAGTAGATAAAAGGAAATCTGAGGGTCAAGCCCTATAAAGTATGATATTACTAGAAATGCCAGGAGATAAGTAATTTCTCATATTTGAACTAGAATTCAAATATGCCATATTATGGGAAGCACCATAAAGAACTGACTAACATGTTAACCACACAATATGTAGAATTAAAGTTTAGCTGTCCTGACTTCAGATTCAGATTTGGGAAGCCTTTAAGCGTGTTTAGGAAGAGG
Source organism: Pitta sordida (assembly GCA_013390025.1). Taxonomy (NCBI): domain Eukaryota; kingdom Metazoa; phylum Chordata; class Aves; order Passeriformes; family Pittidae; genus Pitta; species Pitta sordida. The sequence goes on from WEKX01017847.1 coordinate 4,638, forward strand.
AATTTAAGACAGACTTTCTCACTTGCTTCCAGCTTATAAAGAACAATTTTTTATTGAAGATTGTTCAGTAATTTTTGATTGTGATATTCAGGTGAAATCATTATTTGCTGGTGGATTTGTATAAGTGTTCTACTCTTATTTATAAAGGATTTTAAAAGGGTCAAAAAAAAAAAAAAGATATCAGATTTCCAAACTAGTCTAAGTTGTGACTGTGTGTTGTATTATAGATTATAATTATTTTTAAAAGCAGCATTAAATCTAAGAGTTGGATGAAAGTGGAATTATATTAGTATTACTTTAAAAATCAGTATAAAAGAACCAGTTTTCACTAGAAAAGGTTCCTTCATTGCACCATAAGGGTTTTGTCCCTGTTTCAACAAATTTTCTTTTGAAAGTCTGCCTTTGATGGAATTTCTGCTGACAGTCATGAAAGACCCATCCTGAAACAGAAGCTGGCTTTCCTGATACGGCCGAGTCCACAGCTAGGTACAAATGGACTGGATGTGGGTTTCCCCAGGCAAAATGCAGTATTCAATTAACTGTTAAGCTAGGTTACTGTTTAACCCATGCTTTAATTGTCAAAAACTCAAGTTGATGGTTTCTTTGTTTTACATTATGCAAATCCTGATATGTTACATAAAATGAAATTTTTGTTCAGCTAAGAGGAGAGTTTCTTTCGATTGCTCAGAGTCCCTCCTATGGAGCCTATTCAAGTGCCTCTCTCTCATAGCAGAACAACATCCAAAATTCATTGTAAGTTTGGTTTTGGTGTGGTTCTGGATGTGCTGATTCTGAAAGAAAGCAATTCTAGCTGAATTCTGGCTTTGATATTTTTACACGAAAGTAATTTCTAGTGTGTACATGATTGACAAAGCTTGACAAAGGAAAAGAAACTGGATCTAACACCACATTTAAATTCTGTTTAGGTCAAATTATTATAATTTGAATGCTTTGTAGTGGAAGTCCTGATAAACAATCTTTCACCTAGGAAAGAGTAACTCAGAGTATCCCATGGAGGATTTTACTGTATTTCTTAGTTCCAAAGGGGCTTTTTAAGGACTCTTCTTCTCAAAGAGAGAAGAAGGATTATGTTGATAATGGTGTACTATAGGTTTCACAGGTTATTCTGAGTTGAAAGGGACCCACAGGATCATCTAGTCCAACTCCCAGACCCACAAGCGTGGAACCACGGGCACCACGCTCCATCCAAGACACCCACCATCTAGACCATGTCACTGAGCTCCTCATCAAGTCTTCTCTTAAACACCTTCAGGGATGGCGACTCCACCACCTCCCTGGGCAGACCATTTCACTGAGAGATCACTCTCTCTAGGAAAAAACTCTTCCTAACATTCAATCTAAACCTCCACTGGCGTAGTTTGAGGCCATGTCTTCTTGTTCTGGTGTCGTCTAGGAGTATCATTTAACATATGTAGCAAAATCATCTTGAAAAAGAGGCTTTGTGTTCAGGGCCCCTTGAAAACAGAAATTAAGCAAATATTAAACAAAATAAAAGATGATTTATGAAACTGGCAGGGTTGTGAAAGAGCACTCATGATGATAATGCAATGATTTGGCAAACCGGGTCATGTCTCCTTTAGGTGGTTGGTGTGGAGTCTAAAGCAGCCCCATGTGAACTAATTTTAGAGACACACAGCAGGGAGGGGTGTTTTAATATCAGGGATCCTTTAGGCAGCTAATGTATTCCTTTAGGGTAGAAAGGCATTTTTTCCAAAGTTATGATGAATACTTCTACAGTAATTTTTTAAATGAAAGATGATGCTTTCCTCTTTATAATGTCGTCTGATGATAATTTAGTCCCTGATTACAAAAATTTTAGTTATTCCTACAGGCTTAAAATTTTCTGGATGTCTTAAGTTTGATATGGCTCTTTACAGAATAGAACTGACAGAACATTGGGTATTATCCATTATTCCTATGGAGAAAATGTGTCAAAGTCTTATTCCTGATAGGAACCATCTTCTAATTTCAGATTTAAATGTTCTCCTATATCATCTTCTTCTTTCAGGAAACCAGATGGCAGAAAAGTAGGAAATCTCTTGATTTGATGATCATAAAGGTCTTTTACAACCTAAAAGATTCTGTGAAACTATTAAGAAAGTCTATTGAAAGCTTAGTCAAGAATGTTGGCCCAAGTCAAAAATGCCTCTTCTGCCTTTGTCCTATCCTGATCTGCAAGGCCCGATCTTCTGCTTTCTCAAAAATGAGTCAGGATTTGTGTGACTCCAAGAATCTTTAACTAGAAGAAGGCTGCTTCCTACTCTCAACACTTGCTATTTCTACTAGGTAGAGATCAGAGGAGTGTGGGAGCTCCCAGAATTGTAGCTTCTCTGGCTCTTGACCTGTGTATCCATACAAACTTCTGCTATGTGCTGACAAATAAAAAAGCTTCTTTCCAGTAGAGGCAATTTGAATGGGGAGTCATTATAATTGGGCCAGGATAAAAATTAAAACTCTTTTAATCTATTTAGTAATGTTTTGAATAGCTTCATCCTGTATGTGGTACAAAATTCTAAAGATGAAATTATTTGTAACAAGAAGAGCAGCATATCACCTTTTTGCTGCAAGATGGAGAGGCAATACAGAAAATTTTAAAAAGTAAAATACGGCTAATATAGGTAAGAGAGGTATATATGTAACATAGGAAACAGAAGTTCAAGATCAAAGTAGTGAAGGGAGATCAGTGATCCTATATCAGCAGGTTTCTTTGTTTTGCTTCTAAACATCCACAGTATGGTGGTACAAGTGTCCATGAAGAAAATGAGATTTTTCTCTGTAATGTTTCCAGGGAAGGGACAGCCAGCAGGCAGCGGATGTTCAGAGGCTAGCTGGGCATGGAGGATTGCTTCAACGTAGCTTGCATAAACCAGATTTTGGATAGATTAGAATGGAAATATCAGCACATTACTGAAAGCAAATAAAACAATGTTTAAAGAGGAATGAATCAAAGAAGGTTATCTGTGAGAAATCTTTATCTATGGAAAAAAAATTGAATACTTCTAGAAGCAAGAAAATGAAGGAAGGACTTTTTCATAAGACTACCAAGGAAGAACGTAATCTCAAATTTTGCTGGTATATGAAAAAAAAAAATCCAGTTTTTTTCCAATAGTGTCCTTTTAGTGCCTTCCTCAGTCAAAAACTAAGCTATGTCTTAGAATAGCTTTATCCAAGTTTATGGTTGTGCTCTATCTTCATTAAAAAGTTTTAAAAGCTACAATTTGAATAATTTTGTACTGTAGTCATTAGAATTATAAGCCGTTGGAACAGTTTAGATTTCGTGTATATCCCAAAGAGAAGTCTGCACAAGATGAGGATCAGGACAGAGAGGGAGGGGCATGGAAGGACGGGAGGGGGCAGGATTTATTTCATATTTTGAAGAAAATCAGAAAATTTTTTCAAGTACTTCTAAGCTAGGAGAAAGAAACCTGTGCAAAGTAACTTCAAACTAAAGGGAAAATAAACAGCAAAACAGATCTTGTTTTTAATCTGAACTAATATTTTACAAGTAGATAATTACATTCAGAGCAACAATGTTTATGCTGCACTAAGTACAAAATTAAGACCAGTGGCTAAATTGGTACATGAAGCCTTTATAAAACTCTGTTATCTCCCAACCCTTGCATTAAGGAAAAAAAGAATTCATGCTCTCATTTTTAGACTTCTGCCTAGGGCATGTTTGACACAAAACCTATACAGTTTCCTTTAAAAGCTGTCTTTGATTACTAAATAATTTTGCTTAGAAACTTCACCTTTACCCTTAAAGTTCAAAGGCAAAGCTTTTAACACAGTGATAAACGCTCTCCTATACTTTGCACAGTGCTGCAGATAAGAAAAAGAAAGTTTTGACTTTTAAAAGAGCGTGTCTTAACAGAACTATAATTTACATTTGCAAATCCACGTGATTTTTACTATTTAATTTGGCCAGTTAAAGTCATCAGGGAGTGGTAGAGCTGAGCAGCCATGTAGCAGATACTGCAACTGAATTACAGGAGATATAAGCCACCCTTAAGGGAGACACACAGCAGGGAGGACCTCTTGCAGCACAAAGCTGTCAGGTAAAATCTCATAGAAAACAGCCAAGTCTGGAAATAGTAGTGCTAGTTGGACAAGAAATAGATGACAAGTTTTATGAGTATCTGCAAGAAATGTGTGCAAAATTTGTCACTACATGTTTGGTATATACAGGTGTATTTTGAAGAAGAGAACTGTAATTCCTTAGTTCTCTCATAACTAGAACTTTGAAAATCTGAAGCATTATATCCCTGTTATGTGCTTTTACCTCTTACTTAAAGCATATAAACCCTTTTTTACGAAGTTCATCTTGCTGATTTTATGCATTCTTAGACTTCTCAGTTTTGCATATGAAAAGCTGAAACTTTATTGTCAGTCAATGGAAGATCCTGCGTTACAGTGCAAAGCGTAATCTGACCTATAACACCTTCCAAAAAGCAAATGCTGAATGTCAAGTCCACAGACATCCAATGCAGGAGAACAGATCCTGCATTGTTATTAAACAGTAGCAGCCACAAAAGATGCATATGCAATTCTTTGCCTCAGTGCATCCACTCCGGTGTCATGGGTCCCCTCCGGGATGGACTTGTAGGTGGGCAGAGGAGGAGGTGAAGGATGCTGAGACTGCGGCTGTCATAGCAAATACTCCCAAGTATTTTTTAGGGAAGCCATTGGGAAATATAGGATCAACCCCTCTGATCACCAAGGGGTTTTACAGACTAGACTATTTGCTGTGCACTGGAACTACAAGTTATCTTGTGTTTTATAAAAATAGTGTTTAATCATGCCTAATTCACTGCAGAACAGGCACATTCTTAAGAACAGAAAGCCATTGAAGGCTTGGAAATAACTTGAAGTTTAAAAATGTTCATTTTTAAATATGTTTTTCAGGGAAACAAACCTTCCCTTAACCCATCATTTAAGTGATTTATTTAGTCTTCATGTAGACTAGAAATTCGGACAGTATCTAATCTATCTGCTTATAGAGAAAGTTGTCATTCATTTACCACCTGACAGAGAGAGATACCCCTGGGGGTTAACTACAGGTTCTAGTACTGTCTGAGGGAGGCAGCAGCAGTTTGTATTATTTCCGTTTTTATAGTTCTTGCCTCTGTGTTTGCAAGGTTGCTTTAAATTCACTGCTAAGAGTCTGCCCAGCCATGTGACTGACTATGTTGATGTTTGCTGCTGTGCAGGTCTCAGCGATACCTTGAAGCAATGAGTTCCACAGGTTTTCCACTACTTACTGTTTGGAAAAGTATCATTTATTATGATTAGATTTATCCCTTTTTCCCATTTCACTGGAGACACCTTTTCTCCTCAGAAGAGGTAGGGTGAATAGTTCCTGATCTACATTTTCTCCCTGCCATTTATTACCTTACATCCTTTGATCATGCTCGTTCTTAGTCACATTTTTCTGTAAACACTCCCAATCCTTTCCGTCAGTTTGTCATTCTTACTGCACCTTTTTCTGATGTATCTTTCTTGCATGGACTAGCCAGAAATGAACAAAGTACTCCATGTGAAGCTGAATTATTGATATACATAACAAGTAAAATCTTTGCCCCACTGAAGTGGCTGTGATATCTAAGGACTGAGGTTTCTCCCAGCGCTTTCACATTCCCCGTGTTATTCTTCATCCCATTTTTTATATATTCAATTTCAAAATTTGGGAAGTTAGACTTAATCTAGAATTCTACTGATTCAGCATCCTCCATTAAATTGCTGTTAGTCCTCCGATTAGTACTGTAACAGTAGACAGGATTAGTTCCCTCCTCAAACTACTTCGATGAAAGGGGTCAAATTTTGTCTTGATTCACATTTGTTACGGATGTTAATAACAAATCTTGATGTTAGTTTTGAATAGCTGAAATGGAGAGCAGTGGTACAGACTTTGAAACAATGTTGTTTGTGTTCACAATGACATTTAGCTGCAAAATCTGCTAAAATACATTATTTAGTACATGAAAGCAAACACCTCAGAAAATGACTGTCCGTAGTGCAGTATGAGTCTGAGGCAAAACAAGTCAGAGTTTTTTTAGTGTTTGCAGAAGAAATCTGTTGACTTGTTTCCTCCCCAGAAATATCTAAGAAATGTTCAGGTTTTTGCTGCCTAATAAACACAGTAAATGAAACATTAATAAATCACCAGCAATTTAGCCTGACAATAACATGGATTGACCACATTGATTAAATTGATTATGTTTCATATATTTACAATATGTAGACACAAGCCTAATTTATTTTCTGAAGAGTTCAAGGTAGGTAGTATCACTGGTTTTAAAAAAAAAGGTAAAACAAAACAATGGAGTAATGTTTGTGGTTGCTATCTGCAATAATCTAATGCTGACAGAGAGCAGTATTTTATTTAGTAATTAACAGTGTAAAGGGGAGAGAAGCTGTCATGTTGGTTCTTAAACTGGGGAATGTGATGAAAGATGATATCTGCGATCTCATCCTTTCCACTTGTTTAGGATTGTCAGAATGAGAAATGTCAGCATTATGAAAGCTCAGCTCTGCTCTTGATATGATAAAACCCTTCAAAAGCCAGTCTTTCTCTCCCCCTCCTTTCTCCCCCTCCTGCTCGCACTTGCTTTTTTTATTTATCCTGTTTTGTTAGATGGCAGAAATATAATTCTTTTCTTTGCTCCTATTATAAGCCACCATTTTTGTTTTATTATATGTTTCACAACCTCTAATGCCCCACTGAAAATTACCTTGTTAAATGACAGTGTTTCAAAGCCATGAATCCTTTCCACCATTCCCTCAGAGGTTTGAAACAGTCAACAGACTGTAAAGAATAAATAATAAAAAAGTATTGATTATTTTGATGACTGTGAGATTCAATTAAGTATTAATTTTGCCCTCCAGTGGACCTATCAAGGTATTCAAAGGGGAAGATTCAGCTCAACTAAATGCGTGCTGAGTGCTTCAGCCTTAAATAGGGAGAAAATGTGTTTACCTACAGTATTTGAAGAGGAGTGCATTGATGCACAGAGTCCAATATTTAAGTGGTGTGCAAATTAAGCCCTGGTGACAGTGACATTGTTTTCGGCAATATGAGTATTGACTAAAGAAGTGCATTTGATGACAGCTTAAACTATTTGTATTGATTAACATTTTCATAGATTATCATGTGTCATATCAAATTCACTTTTCAGACATGAATACATTAAAAACCCCATAGGCAAACATCGACCAATGTGAGGATGGGACAGAGGGAACATGCTAGCCAACCTTCTTGCTCGCTGGTCACCTGTTCTCTGCATAAGAATCATTTAGGCATGAACTTTGCAATAAATAGCTGCCAGAGAGAGCAACAAGGTCACTTGTTCTTTCCCTTTCTTTTAGTTTATTTTTTTTTAAAACTCTGCTTTCTGTGCTGTCATGATGTTATGCTTACAAGTTTGCAAACGGAATAATTGAGTGTGATTGGAAATAATGCCTGACTCCCAAATGTCCTCAATGAGCAGAAGATAAAACAGATCCAAAACATCAAGAAAAAATTTAAATGTGTATATATACATGTGCAATGTTTTATGGGGGATGTAATGTCGCAAACACGAGAATAATTGCACACTGTATATGTAAGTATTTTCCCTAATTTTCTCTTCTAGAAAATGTTTTCTGATTTTTTTTTTTTATTTTCAAAAGAAAAATGTGTGTTTGTGTGTATATGGACTTTTGGGGCATAGTATCCCAAAGACAGGAATAGTTAAAAGAAATCAGTGTCTCTGTTGAAAGTATGTAACGAAATGGCTATTTGATGCTGTGGATTTTCACAGAAATTATGAAATGCTAGAAAGTGTGTATTTGATTTTGTTCCTGTTGTACAGCTGAGGATGCCTCTTTAAATCACTATGGAGTGCTCACAGGGTGCTCCTCTTCCGTGGCATTGGAGCATATAGGAATTTCTTTTCTTGCTACGTTAAGGACAGGGTGAGGTGTAAAAGCATACGCACACAAAAATCACATCCCACAATTAAAGCTGTGTTGGTTATGTTGCTTTCATAGAAGTTTTTCTCCAAAGCATCCTGAATCTCTCACATGCTAGTTGAGCTTTAATAGGGTGGGGAGTAATGGAAAACTCATTGGATCTGTAATAGCTCTTCACTTGACTGCAGCCAGCAATAACAGCAGGAGCAGCCAGAGATAAGAGAGAGAGAGAGAGGGAGAGAGAGAGAGTGTGTGTGTGTATGTGTGTGTGTGTGTGAGAGAGAGAGGGAGTGGAAGAGAGAGTATACGCACACCAAAGCTGCCACTTTTTTCCCCCCTCATTCTTTTTTTCCCCCCATCCTAGGATCCAATGATAGCTGGACAAGTCAGTAAGCCCTTGCTGTCACTGCGGAGTGAAATGAATGCAGAGTTGAGAGGTGAGGACAAGGCTGCTACTTCAGACAACGAGCTGAATGAGCCTTTGCTTGCGCCTGTGGAATCAAATGACAGCGAGGACACTCCCAGCAAGCTCTTCGGTAAGTCTGTCTAGGTATTTCATTTCACTGCTACCATGTTGTCCGGAAGAGCAATCTCCCCCTCTTCTTTTTTCTTTTTTTTTTTT
>WEKX01017847.1:21970-83080 GCA_013390025.1 Pitta sordida
TTTTATTTTAGAATATACAAGAATTGTTGGGAAAGTGGGAGTTTTATTTTTCCTCCCAGATGTCCTGGTTTTGTTTTTTTAGGAAGTTAAACCGTTGTTTTAATTTCTAAACAGTTTGAAGTTGTCTTAAGGAAAATGTTACATTTCACAAAACAGTGTAATCACACAACTTGAAAGTGATTACTAAAGTTAAAAAAATATATATACTTATATATATATGTATATATAAAAATTAACAGGCAGTGTGTCTGAAATATAACATTCATTTTAATGCAATTAAAAATTTCAGAGTCCTGAAAATAATTCCTCAAGTTATAATGAAGATTCAAATGTCACACAAATAGGAAATAAAGACTTTTTTGTGTTACGAATGGCACTTGCTACAGCAGTCTATCATTAGGTTATTTCTTTGAAAACTAGCATGGAGTTTACAGAACTGCACTAATACTAGCTTTTATAATACTACCTCTTAAAAAACATCATTTTGCTTTTCAGTTCAGATGGTGGTTTATATGTTTTGATGACCACTAGTTATTCTATTAAGTCATTTAATTTTCTAGCTCAGCCTCCTATCTGACATAGTCCCACGTTTTAAAATCTCATTTTTAAGTTGTTGAATAAAGAATTACTAGCACTCAGTTGCCTTCCAGCAGAAGATAAAGGAAATCCTCTCCCAGAGTGCACTGGACAAACAGCTTAGCCTGTTACTCTCATCACAAACACCAGGGCTTGTGAAGTAGGTGGTCAGGAAAAACCAAAGCGCCACCTTTTCTGTCTGCCCCTCTCCTTCCTTCCTTACAGCCAGGCTTGGAGCTGTTCCCCTCTCTTGTGCTCCTTGTGTGTGTGCACACAGCTGGAAATCCACGCACCAGTCCGTAGGCAGTTGTTGCCCAGGTTTTCTTTGAAATGCATTTTGCCTCCATCTGTCAAGGTCTTCTTTAGGTTTCCATGCTTTTTTGAAGCTTAGTGTTTGGGGGAGTTTGTTCCTTGAAGAGGATAACCTAAACCCCAAGTGAAGCCAGAATTGTTTCTCAGTTAATATACCTTAGGGCATACTTTAATGTGTTGTACTATGAAGTCTGTGTAATTATTTCTTGAGATAGCACACTATTAACTGGAAAGTAAGAAAAGTCATTTGCATTCAGTCTAATCTCTTGAGCAAATACTATGTGGGGCAGTTTTTGTATTTTCTTTCGCATACAATTAGGATTTATTCACGAGGTGTTGAGATGCCATGTTTGCTCAGTGATTTGAATAAACATGAGGCCAGGTTCTGAGCGGTCTCAGGTGACCATCCATCACATGTGCGAGATGACTATAGGTTTCAGGGGGGCGTTCATCCTATCAGTGCTTGCAAACTAGTTCATGGTCTCCACCTCTCTCACGTGGTCACTGCTGTACAGCTTCTTATGTCCTGGAGCTAAAATCAGCCAAGCAAACATACTGTTAGGAAGGAGCAACCACTCTGTAATTATGGTGCCTTCGTATTTAACAAACAATGAATTATTGAACCAGTCCTGGGGTTCCTGTGGGTTTCTGTTACCCTGTGCAGGTCTATATGTGTTTTGCAAAGGCTCCAGCTCCGCTGTCATGGGGAGGTCAGTGTTGGAATGTAAGCTTCCATAAAGGTGGAGAAGTTTTTAGGTAGAATGGATAAGAAAGAAAGAAAGAAAGAAAGAAAGAAAGAAAGAAAGAAAGAAAGAAAGAAAGAAAGAAAGAAAGAAAGAAAGAAAGAAAGAAAGAAAGAAAGAAAGAAAGAAAGAAAGAAAGAAAGAAAGAAAGAAAGAAAGAAAGAAAGAAAGAAAGAAAGAAAGAAAGAAAGAAAGAAAGAAAGAAAGAAAGAAAGAAAGAAAGAAAGAAAGAAAGAAAGAAAGAAAGAAAGAAAGAAAGAAAGAAAGAAAGAAAGAAAGAAAGAAAGAAAGAAAGAAAGAAAGAAAGAAAAGAACCCAAATTGTATTTATTACTAAAATAAACTGGAGAAATCAGGAGTGATTGAAGGAGAGGAAAGAAATTAGATAGATATATATGAGCTTAAAGGTGATTGTAAATGTACAGACTTTATAGTTCTCCTCCTTTCTTATACTGCCTTGCCTGAAATCATAAATACTTGAGACTGCAGGTCGCAAATCTCTCACTGAAGGAAAAATGGAATTTACAACTGAAAACAGAAAATGAAAATAATCTTAATTTTTTTTTTCTAATTGAATATACTTTACTCTCATAAGCACAGCGAATTTCGTGATAATATCCATCAAGAAAAGCATCTGCATTAGTTGTTTGAGTTGGTGTGGTTTTTTTCCTGTATCAAGTATGAAGGAAACTCTTGTGTTGTTCTGTTGCTGGGATTTGATGCATTGCTTTTGGAGTCTCCTCATTTTAACTGTGTGGATACAGCACAGTGAACCTCTTCATAACAGTTGCTGACAAGAAAAAAAATCTTTCAATCAGACGGTCCTGCTCACTCCCCCCTCCCTAGCCCCCACACCTCCTTGCTTTTACGAGGCAATGAATAAAAGAGGGACCAGATGATGCAAAGGTTTACTCGGATGAGATGTGCTAATCAATGAGCAACTTTGGATTTGTGGGACTCTGGCTTGTGACCATGGACCTCAAAGGGATTGAATTTGGGAGTTAAGCTGTTCTCACATTGCGATTATCTCATTTGTGTAAAATGATGCCAGTATATTTTGAATAGCACTTTACAAATTTCAAGCCTGTATGTGTCGGCAGACCCCTGACTGTTGTAAAGGCTGGTGTGCTTCTGGTGTATTAGAATAGAGAGTGCATTCTGGTGCTTTACTGGAAGGGAGATGGAGGGGTTCAGGGAGAGTTTTTTCATATTGTGTGTGAAAATTCAGACGTGACATGTTCATCATAAGGAGAAAAATCCGTCCCTTTCTTGCAATGATTTAAAAAAAAATCGCTACGCTCTGGTCAGGTTTTTTGTTTCGTATTTTTAATAGCATATTCTTCTGGTTTTGTACTCTCTTTTCTGCGTGTTCATATAACTGCTGTATTTCAAACCAGCTTAAAACACTTGAAAAAAATTAAAAATGGGTTTCCTAAAAGACGGCTTACTGCTGACTGTTTTATTTGGTTTATATCTGATACTTATGGTATTCAGATGGTCGTAATAGACTAACACAAGAGCTGCATGTCTTGTCATCTGTACTATATCAATACGTTTTTATAATGATACAATAACCTGAACCCTGTAAGAGTTTATGATCCATTTGAGAATTCTTATGGATTCTCAGAGTGACGGAGGCCTGGAAAAAGAACTTGACTGCTTTCGCAAAACTGATGCTGTGACAGGAAAAACTGGTGTGCCTGTGATTTAGTTGCTAAGGAATCATATTGATCTGATTCATCATTAAACTTTTAAGTTTGGAAAAAAAAAAAAGAAAAAAGTCAAGCTGCTTGAAGGTGGAAAAAACAGTGATGTGATTGTGAAGGTCTGCAATACAGGTAAACTATAGTCATACTACTACTGATATTGATTTGTTATGATTAATAAATATGATTTTATGCATTACCATGTACTGTATCTATAATAGTGCTTTTTTTAGAGCAGAAGAAAATTGCTTCTTGCTTTTTATTTTTCATTGACTATTTTTAGTCCATGATAAATAAAGAGCTTTAACAGCAGTCTGTATACAGGAAATACAGGACTTTAAAAGAGAAATGTAGCAGTAATGTGTAGCAAACTACACATGCACAGCCATCTTAACATTTGTAATGGTGTTAATTTCCTATTCCTTTTTAAAATATGCTTCCACATGAGCTCTCAAAAGCCATAAAAGCTTGGCATGTAAAGTAAATTGTTTGTCACTTGCTGACGACCTGCCATATTTATTGTCAGGAGAAATGGACATTAGTTGGAAAAGCAGTTGTTAAAGGCCAAACAATTTTTAAAGATGGCAAAGATGTGCAAGGGCTTTCCTTTTTCTAACAATGAACCACCCCTTCAGACATCAAAAGACAAGATAATAAGACACTTCAAGCACAATTCAAGATTATATTCAACATCTAAAGGCTCATCTCCTGTCAGTTTGCATTTACTCTCCCAGAGATGTGATGCTTCTATCATCATTCTGTCAAGAGGAGTCTGGCAGAAACGATGAGGGCCCCTCATTTCACACATTTAGTATTTTTTATCAAATAGCCCAAGCTCATTCCGATTCAGCCAAAATGGAGGGATAATTTCAAGAAGGTCATGCACAAGTACAAAAATCTTTTGCTGATTTGTGTGATTAGAAGGCATTAAAATTGCATGTTTATGTTAGTTCTGAGATGTTTTGTCAGTTTATTTAGTAATATACTCTTGAAGCATTAAAAATATTTTTTAAAGCACAAAGGAAGTTTGCTTAAAACAGCACACACTCTGTCATTTAGTAAGTATTTTGAACAGTGAGCTATTTTAAATGGCATTGTTTTAATATAACCTTAAAATACATTTGCTTCCACTTTCCACTTTGAGAGTGGAATACTGAAGAACTCTGTGGGTGAAAGCCTGGTCCGCTCAGGCTTGTTAGGATTTCACTCCCTGGTTGTTTTATCCTTGATGGTTTTATTTGGATGAAGATTTAGGATGCTGAACGCAGTGTATCAGTATAAAGGGAGCAATTGTAACACCTCGATCTTGCTACCTCTTGTCTCGGCGTTATGCAAACTTTTTTTTTTCTTAAGAAGGAATGGGAGTATTTAACAGGGTACAGATAGGTGAGATGGAGTTAAACTGGTTTTCTTCATTTCTGAATTCTTTGATTTCAGCAATAAAAATAAAAAGGCTAGATAGTGCTGTCAGTGTATCTTGTATATGAAACTGGCTCCAATTTACAAACCATACATGGGCCATGGAACACAGAGAAGCCAGGCATCTACGTGTCCCATTGAAACCAATGGGATGTGACGCTGTTTAACCCCTCTTGAAAAGGACCCGCTGCTGATGGACTCAGCTGGAACTGCTCTGAATTTTGAATTGGGACTTTATCAGCTGTGATAGGAAGGAACTGTGAAGTAACATGCATTTGGCCTTTTGGAAAAAAAGCCCAGCTCGCCTTTGCACAGCACAGAAAAAAAGGTAACATGCAATCACGGTGCATTCCAAGGGGTTTAACTGGACAAGAAACCACAAGAGAATTGGGAAGCTGTGAACAAATTGTCAAAAAGACAGATGGAATTGCTGACTGACCTACTGGTAAGAAACACTAACAACTCCCACCTCAGTGGTATGGTGTTTATGCTGCAGTGTAGAGTGACTTCTCTAAGGAATTTGTTCTCCTATGCATGTAAATACCTTTGTGTATATAACGTATCAATGTAGAGTGCAGTATTTTTAGGGAAATTATAAGGTGCATTTAAACAGCTGCAGTTGTTTAAACTGCCTGATGTTATAGCCAGAATAAATAGCATTTTTTGCTCTCACTGAAAATGCTTTCCTACTTTATCCATAAGATCTATCTATATTCAGAAATTTGTGTCCTTTCTGCGGAATTATGCTTTAATTACGGCTGTCTCCACATCAGTGGGATTCTCTGTCCACTTCAGCTCTGCTCCACATTGTCCACTGGAAAACCAGCATCCTCTGAGACAGAGCAGCAAGACAAGGAGATTCCTTTACAGGATGCTCGTTTTCAAAAAATTAAGGAGTGGCTAAGATTGAAGGGCAAATAAGACCAAAAGACAGCATGAATGTAGCTGTACAAGATCCATAGTACCAGCAGAGAGAGCAAGTGGTCACTCTAAAAGGCTTGCATCGTGGACAGAATTTGGTTTCTAATAGGACAGGATTTATTTGATGATTTTTCAGCAGGTCTGTGGGCCAGTTCATGCCTGTTTCATTATCATCTCTTTTCAATGGAGCTTATGGGCTCATACCAACTCTGGTTGATACTTTGTGTGTATCACTATCGCAGTTGTTCCCTGAAATCACAGAATCACAGAATACTATGAGTTGGAAGGGACCCACAAGGATCATCTAGTCCAACTCACCATCTAACACCCGTACAGAGACCGAACGCACATCCCAGAGTGGTGAACATAAACCTAATTCCCTCACAGGTGCACAGGCCACTCCGAGCCAGGAGAGGCCCACAGGACCATCCAGCCCTACACCCCCCAGCTAGACCATGTCACTAAGCTCCTCATCCAGTCTTCTTTTAAATACCTCCAAGGATGGTGACTCCACCACCTCCCTGGGCAGTCCATTCCAATGTGCAATCACTCTCTCTGGGAAAAACCGCTTCCTAGTATTAAGATTAAACCTCCCCTGGCGTAGCTTGAGGCCGTGCCCTCTCGTTCTGGTGTCGTCAGCCTGAAAGAAGGGGTCCACACCCACCTGGCGGCAGCCTCCCTTCAGCTAGTTGTAAACAGCAATAAGGTCCCCTCTGAGCCTCCTCTTCTCCAGACTGAACAACCCCAGTTCCTGTAGTCGCTCCCCATAGGGCTTGTCCTCCAGTCCTTTCACCATCCTTGTCGCCCTTCTCTGGACCCTCTCAAGCAGCTCAACATCCTTCTTAAACTGGGGAGCCCAGAACTGGACACAGTACTCAAGATGAGGTCTGACCAGCGCTGAGTACAGGGGAAGGACAACCTCCCTGGACCGACTGACCACACTGTTCCTGATGCAGGCCAGGATGCCATTGGCCTGCTGCGGTACATGGGGAGGGGAGAGAAGGATGACTCCAAAGTTACAGGACCCTTAATATAAACTGAGCTACACTTGAATTTCTCCTAGCATGCTTGGCTATCTTCCTTACTCAGTCCTTTCCTTGATACTCCAGGAGGTTCCTTTCCCAGTGTTTGGGGGATGCACTCCTGGCAGCCCTCTTCTCAAGCATTAATATGCAGACAACAAATACCAGTAACAAGTGCTGTTAAAGGTCTGTAAATTGTTTTCCATCTGCTCTCAGACCCCAAACTGTGGAAGGTATGCAGATGCTTAGTGCCAGGGAATAAACCAGGTGTCCCCACACTTAGCAGAAACTTTGTTTAAAAATATTTAAACTCTAGCTATTGTACAGCCCATTGGAAGCCTTCACAGAGGATTCAGAAGATGAAAATGAATTCCCATAAATGAAGATAGAGGAGCCACTATATTTCAGGCATTATGGACGTGTTTTACATTTCTACCTATCCTCCTATAAGTAGTGGGGATAGGTAGTGTCTTCAGCTAAAGTAATTCTATTGATTTGCTCTCTGCTGTGCACCCAGCTGCTTTCTGTACCACTATCTAAGCTGTTCTGGCAAGAATTACCTAGTGCTTTAAAAAAAGGATCATTGTCATAGAAAGTTCACACAGAGTTGTGAGAAGGAGGACTTCAGCTGGTGTGCATAAGTATAGTGTTTCTAGAGAAGTTTTGTTAATTGCAAAATCAAACTGAAAAATCTGGAGTAGAAGATTCGACGTTAAGTTGTGCATTTTGGAGGTACACAGAAGCTCTTTCTCCAAAGCCTGGGCTAATATACAAAGAAGCTGGGAGGAGCATGCCCTTATGTGAAGTCTGTTTAAACTCTTGCACAGTAACACTCTGTGTAATTCTGTATGCTTTGGAGTTAGTGCTTATATGAGTAGGTTGTGCATTATTTTCATGGGTAAGTGGAAGTGAATAAGCATGCATAAATGTGTTTCTGAAGATAGAATTCATCCTTTTTGTGTTGCCGTTCAACTGTTTTTCTTTTTAAACTCTGTCTTTGACTGTGGCATTTTCTCTTAGAAAATTCCTGCCCAACAAACAGCTCATTAAATCATTGATAAGATTCTGTTAAACAAACAATGGATAACACAAGATATCAGTGCCTGACAAGCACATGCACATGCACAAAATGTTGCACTTACGCAGTTTTCTGAATGCTTTTGTGGATTATCTTTTGAAGTGGAGCTGTTGTTCAGGGCTAGAGGAATTATAAGAATTATTGGATGAGCTGCTAAATAAATAATGAAACCTGTAGCTATGAAATAAAATATTTGCATTTTTAAAAATCATTACCATATTTCTTCAATATATTTCACTTTCCTCCCCAGAAAGATATTCACCAGCCCTTCCCTCAGAGGCAGGAACACAAAGTAGCAAGCTAAAAAAGAAACAGGAGCTATTTTTGGAAATCTTTCTGTCATTGCATCCTTTGGTTGCTAAAAGCCCGGCTTTGACACCGGAATTTAAGCCATAAGCCCCTGAAAAATGCAGGTACTGAACTGTTCGGTTTTGCTGAAGAAGTTTAACAGCTCTGAATGTAGGAGTAAACATGTCCTGATATTAGTCAGGTTCAATAGCAAGTGTTGAATTTTGTTCTCTCACTTGTGCTTTGCAAAATGTGAATAATTTCAGTGAATGATGGAATTGCTTAGTAATATGGCATTTCTGCTATACTCTTTTATGTGTAGGAAGATACATCACAATTTATAGAAGATGGATTTGGAGTGTGTAATCCAATACAGAGGTGACTTCAGAGAGCATCCTACCCCCTTAAATCTTTCAGATGTTGAAATAAAGTCAGTTAAAATTCAGTAAAAACAAGAGACAACCTGTAGAGTTTTTAAAAGTCAGTCTATAGGAATTAAAGCCTGAAGAGGTAGTTAGAATTGGTCAGACTAAACAAACTTCTTTAACATGATTACAGCTATTTTTCTGACTGTGTTTGAACAGAGAGTCTTTTTGGTTCTAATAAGAGTTAGAGGGAGACACATGAAAGCCTAGACACCGGCTGCCTCTCAACTGCAGAGAAGCTCAGGTGCTGGTATAAAATAATGGGATCGTGGAATTTGTGGAATTTTGAATGTAGGGAGCTGTAGGGAAGAGGCTGTTTTAATACGGGTCTGTTTTATTCCTTTAATTGCAAAATAAATTGTGTATAAAGGCAGAAGCAGCCAAGACTGGCTATTTGTCAGTTGTCCAGAAAGATAAATTGGTTAAATTACTTGGCATGTCATAGCATACAGAGAATATAGGGGGAGATCTGTTGCAACACTGGAAATGTGTTCAGCGGTCTTTCTTATTCACATGCTGTGATATTTGTTCTGAAACAACTTTCCAATCTTACCAGTCAAACCTGCCTTTTCTTAGAGACAATTGTCATGTAAGTTCAAATAAGAGCCAAATCTACTTGTTTAATGAGAGGTGACAAATGACAGTGGGTTCAGATAGAGCTGAATGTGTCTTCCTGATGGAAAAATGTAACTTACAAATGTAGTCCTTCTAAATCAATAGTCATTATGACATGATCTTTCGTAGACCATTTTACTGGAATGCTGCTGTCCAAAGAGGGGACTTCTGTGATGCACATTAGCTGCTGCCAGTATTGCATATTTTGATCAAAGGAAGCATGGTGGTTTGAATGAACCATGTACTTGTTTACTATGCTTTATTTTTCTATAAAGTATTTGTAGTTCAAACAATGTTCATGTATTTTAGCCAAAGCAGAGACCAAAAAACACCATCAAAACATCTCAACGTATTTGTCATAGCAGTACTGTGCTGCATTACTTAAAATTTTCAAATACAATCTTAACCAATAACAAAAAAAAATTAATTTGAAATGCTAAAGCACTTGTATCTCAATTAGCTTAGTTGCAGTTCATGGAAACTCCTACTCCAGGCTGTTTGATGGGGACACAATGCCTGTAAGTTGATAAAGAGGAGTTTTGCTGTAAGGATATGATGAACTGTCAAGGGAAATTAAGGGATGCTTGCCTGGGACTGTGGCAATATGTAGTGACTGCATGAGAAGTGTTGTGATAATCCTTCCAGGCCCTGATCTGGGCACCAAGCAATGCCTTCAGATATGCTGGGACGACATAGCAAGACGTGCAAGGTAGCTGAATGAAACCCACACAAAGATTTGGTGTATCTGCAGACTGTGTGTCTAGTAAAGCAGAGTGGCTGTACAGCTGAGAAAGTACGTATTTACGACTTTTAAAGCCAAGCTGTTCTTTAGGGTGTGAACTCTCTTTCCTTGGGAAGGACTGGGACAGAGAGGATTCCAGTGAAAACCTGTGGAGTGATATTCCTCTGTGCTGTTCACTCATTTGCCTGTATAGGATAGAATTAGCTCCTATTGCTAGAAGGCACATTTATTTGTATTAATTTAATGAAGATCATGTGTATCTGGCCTGTATTCCAGTAACACAAGAGCTTATTTCTACTTAACCTAATTAAGGTCATTTATACCCACACTCAGTACATATAAATTGCTGTCTTGGCAGGACAGGAATGTGTTCTGCCTAGTTAACATAGATCTACCCATCGTGCAATGCAGGAAATACTTTTCTACTTTGGGATTATGTTTTTATCTCAAAAGCACCACAGCAATATAAAACCCATAAATCCATTTATTTGTTATAGTCGTGTATTTTCTTTAAGTCACAGTTTTAGCTGACAATCCCTTCTCTTTAGTGAATTGTTTTGTGAGATTTTGTAAACTAGCTAATAAACTTTTACTCTGACTACTGTTAAATACAGTTCATTACATTTATAGCCGAAAAAACCCTCCAATTAATTAAAAATTGTTGGAAATGTCCTAACAGTAACTCCTCTGATATTTGTTCAAAAATATACTTTCATATGGATCCTACTAAACACATTTTCTCTGGTTCATCCTCAGCATGTATTTCTGAGTTTAATCTAAACTTGTATGCTTTAAAAAATACCAATTGCATGTTCCCATAAGTAAGCTTATCTCAGAAGAAAATTTTCAATATATAGGTTTCAAATGCAGGACCAAGCCTCCAAGGATCTCTGCTAGGGGTGGTTCTGGAACACCACACTGCTACTTTCGATTACTATTTCCTCTGTGCATTAAACCTAGGTCACCTTTTATAGCTATTGTCCTCTTAACTAAAGTAGTTAGGAAAACATGTTCCATTTGTAGCAGGTATGGGTTGATACGGCTGTGGTGATAACTGGCTATAGTGAGTTAGTGATGATTGTCAAAGGAATGAATATTAATGTCTGGTGCTCATGCATAAAAACAGAAGTTAGCTGAAATTTGCATAACACCTCCTTCACCTGCTTGAATGAACTGTTAGATTATTGTACCAGGCTGCCTCAGTTCAAACACTTCAGCTTTTGCCATTCTCAATGGATTAGTAAAAATAATTGTGTGGTTTGACAGAGGAATTTATATTGTGTTTGAGAGTCTTTGAGCAAACACTAGAGAGTGAAAAATACATTATAGATCTGGTGAGCTGTGCTGTGGGAAATGTAAACTAAAGCAGTGATATATCTTTAGGAGTTGTTTCCCTCTTGCTACTTGTGAAACACCTCCCATTTTAATCAACTGTGAATGATTAAGATCTCTGGCATAAACTGATGAGTGAAATTTATTAAACTGTAACTATCATACAATATTTAGAGAAGATTAAGGGAAATGATGAAATTTCCCAGGGATGAAGTTAAATTTGATCTCTGAGGACATGTCCAAAAGCCAGCTTCTGACTCAAATGCTTATGTTTCAAAGAAGACTGCACTGTTTTCCTTGTGCATGTCCTTTCACGGTTCCTCTCACTTTACAATAAGACAAAAAAGTTGCCTTTATTTATTTATTACGATGGAGATGTTAAAGTATTCTGATCTCCTCAAGTACTTATTTCCTTCATCCCCTTCCTCCAGATTAAGAATGCAAAAGGTATTGATACTGTAGATGACTGTTAGATTCTCAGAGTTGTACTAACTGTAATAGAAGTTGAAACAGAGTTATTATAATAACATATACACCTGAGAGTCATATGGTAGAAAGAACAAAATCAGACGGTAAGGGTAAAACGCTTGTGTACTCTAGGCTTTCTGTATTTAAGAAAAGAAAAAAATGTGTAACATGGCTTGGAGGTCAAATCCAAATACTCAGAAGAAAACAACAACAGAGAGAAAAGACATGTGGTTGAAAGTGTAGCCATAAACTTACTAGCTGAGGTTGTCACAGAATGGGCAAGGTTGGAAGGGACTAACTACAGTGAGTCATCTGGTCTGACCTCCCTGGTCAAGTGGGTCATTCTAGAACATACGGCACAGGCTTGTGTCGATACTGTTCTTGAATATTTCCAGTGAGGGAGACTCTACTCTCTGGCAGTCTCTCTCAGTGCTCAGTCACCCTCACAGAAAAGAAGTTCTTCAGGCAGAAGAACTTCAGGTGGAAGTTCTGCTGCTACCTGCTTGCATCAGTTTCTGAGTGTTGTCTCTTGTCCTGTTGGTTGAAACCATTAAGAAGACCCTGGTTCCAACTCCTGATGCCCATCTTTTGCATGCTTGTATACATTGATAAGGTCCCCCTCTCAGTTGTCTCTTCTCAAGGCTCAGCAGGCCCAGCTCCCTCAGCCTTTCCTCATCAGAGAGACACTCCAGTTCCTTGATCAACTTTGTTGCCATTTGCTGGAAACACTCCGGGAGTTCCATGTACTGAAGAACCCATCACTGGACACAGCACTCCAGATATGGCCTCCCCAGGGCTGAACAGAGGAGTAGGATCATCTCCCTCAGGCTTCAGACAATGCTCTTTCTAATGCATCCCAGTATACAATTGACCTTATTGGCCACAAGGACACATTGCTAGCTCATGGAGAGCTTGTCCACCAGGACTCCCAGGTCCTTCTGCACTGAGCTGCTTTTCCAGCAGGTTGGCTCATATCCAGTACTGGTGCAGGGGCTTATTCTTCCCGAGGTGCAGGATCTTGCATTTGCCTTTGTTGAATTCCAGATACAGTGGTCCCCTGCATATTCGCAGCTCGCATATCCGCAGATTCAACTAACTGCAGTTGGATTTTCAGTGAGTTGTGAGAACGCGCACGTGCGCAGAATATCCCGGACCCCGGATTTCGCGGCTGGGAAGTACCAAAGGGCGCCTCTTCGGCTTTAATGAGGTGCGACAGTGCGAGCCACACTCCCAGGACCACCCCTCCAGACCTTATTAGTGGAGGGTCAGTGGCTGCCGGCGGGGAGTAGTTGAATATTCATGGGTTCGGTATCTTCACAGATTTCATAACTCGCGGGACCTGCCTAGACCCAACTCCCAGTGACTTCTGGGGATCACTGTAACTATTCTCTCCCTATCTGTCATACCTGTTGAGCCCCTTCTGAAGGGTTGCACAGCACCCTGGGGTATCGACCACTCCTTCCAGCTTGCTGTCATCAGCTTGCTGAGTGAGGATGCATCTGCCCTTCAGTCATTGATGAGCTAGTTAAACAATACTGTGCCAGTGCTGAAACTTGGAGGACATTACTAGTGACAGGCCTCCAACTAGACTCTGCGACACTGATTATGTCCTTCTGTAATTTGTCATTCGGCCAAATCTCTACATCACTGTCCATTCATCCAATCCATACTTCCTGCATTTGCCTGTGAGGATGTTGTGACAGACAGTGTCGAAAGCCTTGCTGAAGTCAAGGTAGACAATATCCACTGCTCTCCCCTCATCCATCCAGGTAGCTGTCTCATCATAGAAGGCAATCAGATTGGTCAAGCCCTGCAAGATACCTACTATTCAAGGCAGCAAAACAGGGAGGGTTGTATGAATAGTGCAATCCAGAGTCCCCCTCTGAAATAATAGACTTTTTAAATTATAGCTTCTGGAGCAAGAGTAGATGTTTTTTAGATGTTCTTTGTGCAGGATACTTCTCCCATGTCTTCCTGGATCTAGTGCCTCTAAGAGGTAGTAGCTTGCCAGTTGGCATGATTGCAGTAGGACTGCACCCTGTGGTCCCTCTGTCCTCTTGGGTTCTGTACCCTACACGTTGATAACCCCTACAGCAAAGTTACAATGCACTAAAGATTAATCTCTGAGCTCCTTCAGGTTCAAATGAAGGTCACAGTGTTGTGAGGGCTCTCAGTTTGTGGAGTTCAAGTCCCTGGGCTGGATCCTGAGATTGACATTCTCACTGGTCTTCTGTGATACCTACAGAGTGGGTAGCAGAGGGCTCCTGACAGCACACCTCTCCCCTGCCTCACCCTGACAGTCAAAGACACAAGGAAGGAGAAGAGAGGCAGAATGAAGAGTGAAGGAGAGCAGGGAATGTATTCAGATACATGCTGCTGGGGCCAAGCCTTGACACCATGTGCTACAGAACTGTTGTCATTGGCTGAGTTTAAAAAAATTCAGCTGTGTTTAGACTTCAATGGGTCTTAAAAACTTCATGCTGCAAAGAATGCACAGTAATTGTTTTAATAAATTCTTTACTGACTTAAGATTAGGGTTTGTCACTTTGTAAATTAGCTACATTAGATGATGCTGCCTTCTTAAAAACGAAGATGATTTTTATTAAAAGTTGACTCTCCAGTTGCTTTTGCAGCATATGAAATTTACCTTCTCATGAGAGCAGTGTTATAAATATGTACGGTAAGACATAGAGAGAATGAGATACTATAGCAGTTTTATGGCTATGTAAACAAACCTCCTTTGTCAGAATTCAGTCATCTTTAACAGCTGGGAGGTGATGCTTCTAGTGATGGTAATCACCTTCCAGATGATAGTACCTACTTATCCATCTCACAGTAATTTAAAGAGGAGTCGCAGCTCATCCATCTTTATCTAAGAGTTACAATGAATGTTTGACTGTTAAGAAGTTAGAATTTACCCTTCATGGGTCAGTCTTAAAGCATCTTTAGGGAAAGATTATTCTAATGAAATCTCTGTACAAACAATATTCTGTCCTAGTATTTCATGTTTCTTTGAAAAAAAACGACAACCACGCAGCAGGCTGAATTTCCTAGTAAGCTGTGTTTCAGACATGAGGTCTCCATAAGCTGCGGATGATGTGGACTTTCAGAAAGAATAGATTAGTGGAAATATTTCATTTAAATCCTTTTTGGGGAAGTAGATATCCTTAACAGGTTAACAGAGAGGCACTTTCATTATTGTTTTGAGACTGTTCTAGGACCATCTTAAAGGTAACCTTTGTTATATTCCTTTTGTTGTTGCCTCTTTATTTAATCTCAATTTCATTAACTCATGGATTGTGTGCAGAATGTTTTACCTTAAAACTTGCAAGCCGTGCAAGGATAAAGTGAGAAACCTTAATTTAGTGTTTCTTTGGAAAATGTATCGTATTTTACCGACGTTGAAATTTTTTATCACAATGTAAAATTGTTATATGTTTTCATGTAGGCTGCATTCTTTTCTTGCCTGATTTGCATGTACACTCAGGAACTCACAGTTTTCACAAGCAGTTTAGGACAGGGACTGAAGAACATAATGTTTAATTAAAAGCAGAAAGGGATTTTAGTTGACAATGTAAATAGGAGGGCAACCTTTGCTTATCACATTTTCTTGTTCTCTCTTTAGAAAGGGAAGTATCTTTTCTTCCCTATGTTAAGAAACAAATGGAAAAACTCCACAGTAAAATTCTGTGCTTTTAGATTTGAAAATAGCGGGGTAAGCACTGAGAAAGAGCTTAGTATTTTTTCTTGACTTTTAATACTTACTAGTGAAACTACCATATCATTAGGAGGATTTGACCTCCTATTAGTGGTTTTCTCAAGGAATAACAGGTCTGAGCTTCGATAAAATATTAAAAAGTTAAAGATCTTAACCTATCCTAGATACAAAGCAAACGTTTAATCTGAACAGAGGGTGAAGCAGTGCACTGGCGTCTACCTTGATGGCTGTGAATCTTCATAGCCTCAGCTAGGGGCTGTGAAATTGGCTCACTTTGAGATAGTCTTTGAATCTTGATGATGATGATACTGGAAATTACAGTGGAACCAGCAACCACATTTTTTGAGACTTCTGGGACTTCATTGGGAATTCAGCGGAGTTCAGACTCCTGCTACAGAAATCAAGCAGGCTCAACCAGGGAGGAAACTGTTCTAGGTAAGGTAAAACAGGAAGCTCTCTATGTACGCAATTCAGTAATTAGCATACATCCTCTGATTTTTCATGTATGAAAAGTCATTATTTCACTGGAATGAAAAGTAAAGTTTCAGTAACAGTAGCTGTTGACTAGCAAAAAATTTAGAATTGAGAGTAGTTTTGGCAGAGGAATGAAGAGAGTCAATTTGTGGCAGGTAACAGAGGGGAAAGATGGCGCCTCAAAGAATGTCTTTCTGAAGTATTCATGAATCAAAGGTTCAAGCTGCAGCTTCTTACTTTTCATACTTCCTATGACACTGGTGGGCACAGCCCAAATTTTACAAGTATTAAAATGTTGCCCTTGTGGGCACGGCAAGATCTCACCTGGTTTTTTGGGGAGTGATTTAGGTCCATGTTATTCAAGTGTGAGAGCTAGGTATTTAAACATTTTAAATATCTGATCCATGAGATTTTAAAGGTTATCTTCCATTGTTAACTTTGACTGAGTTATAGGAACTGTCTCTGGCAATCACTTTTGAAAATGACTACAGAAGAAGGGATACTCAAAACATTTGAGGAGGATCAAATAAGGAAGGTGAGGAATATAAATTAAGGCAATGTGATGTGTTTATAGGGAGAGAGTTTATATGGAGGGTTTCCAAGCACCTTAAGTTAATGTTAGAGTCTAAACACCTAAAAAATGTGCCTTACATTTACTTCACCCAGGTTCCCTCTGTATAAAGTAGGGATAATAGCTTGGCCCTGTCTCATGGTGATAAAAACATTAAAAGATTGGGAGATTTTTTTTCCAGTACCATGGTAATGGGAGTTATATAAACACCTTAGATAGTGGAAAGGTAAGTTGAACTGGCAAAGCAGAGGTCGCGAGCAACTAGAGATGAGATGTAGAAAGGGGCAAAGTTGCACAAGGCCTAGAAAGCCTGGTAATAACTTTATATGCTATGTTATGTCTAGGAGGGAGAAATTCAGCTTTCACTGACCTTTATTTTGAGCTTTTTTCTTCTCTATTTTATTTACAGTTACATGTACTGACATTTGTACAATTTCACTTTTGTCAAAGACAGAAATCTGGCAATTTTCTTTTTCAGACTGTGTTTTCAACTGTAAGTGTGTGTGCATGTATGAAATTAACCTCCTGTTAACTATTATGGCATGCAAGTAAAACTTGCAGCACAAGTACAGATTCTCTCATCATACTGATGAGCGTAGAGGTATGCTCATGTGTGATCTGAGTAGTGAATTTAGCCTAGGTATGTCCTGAACCTTTTTTTATGTCATAAGAACTGGACGAAGCTCATATAACTAGGTTTGCCTAATATTTTCCAGTGTGTTTTCAGAACTGTGTGACTTTATTAAGCGTCAGTTAAGTTTTTAAACTTTGGACTAAAATTTTTTGTGTCGTATGATTCCTGAGGTTAAGTTTTGCCTGCAACAGTGATGACTCAACTATTTTCTGAACTAACAGCAGGGAAATATGTATTGTCCAGTGCTGTTAGTTTATTTATGCTTTATCTCATGTATACTGAAAGAAATTTGGCAGGGTGATGTTCTCTCAAAGCTTCCAAATACGTCTCTTCTATTATTATTGAGAAATTACCTTTTTCACATTCAGCCTGCTTAGTTGCTGACAGGTAAATTACTAGAGATGTCCAGCTTGCACCCACTCGTGATAGTTGTCTCATGGGCACTGAAACTGAACAAGATGACTGCCACTGCCTCCCTGTTATTCTGCAATATTTCTGGCAAAAAGTGCAGTGCTGTGCCTGGAGAGCAAGTTTGGTGAGGGGTAGGTTGAGGGAGAAAACAGATACGGAGGCCAGACCATAGCAACTGAAGAAAATTCGTTCCTCCTACTGTTCAGAAACTACCCTGGGGAATAATTTCAAAATCCCCTAGAAAAATGCATCTCACACAAGGCAGTTACTGGGCTGCTCAGAGCAGCTCTGCTGCCTTCTCACTTGAACTGCATGTGGAAGAAGTCCCAGTCCCAGTGCAGGTCCTTTTGAGAGCCATGGCTGTGCTGTGTGATTTCATCTTCACTGCCTTAGTGTGTTGTGTGGGAGGTTTTTTGTGTTACGACATTAGCTTTGATTGGTTCAAGGCTGACACCCTTAAAGCCCAGATAAACTTAATATAAGTAAGTCTTTATTTCTTTTGGCTTAGTGATCTGGATGAGATTGTGGCTCTTCACTGGGCTTGAGCACATGAAACACTAAGCATATTTTCATGAGATGTATGAAGGAGGAAAATCACCTTAGCCCCAGGGTTGTCTGTAAATTCTATCTCCTGTCGTCAGTAGTTGTGTTTCAGAAAGCTTACTTTTGGTAAAGAGATCCCGCTTCTGATAGAATAGTGAGATTTTCCATTACGGATATATGTACAGGGGTCAGGCCTAGAAGCTCCCAACCGAGAGGCTGGAGAAAACTATCTTTCAGATCCTTTCCTAATTTTAAAGGTGTTCACCATGTGATTAACTTCTTCCTTGCCTCATTTTTGAAACCGAGTTACCTGGCTAAAAAACAATCTTGAAAACAACCCTTTGAAAGGCGATCCTGCCAGAAGGTGTCTGCTTCTTCGGCAGCACACAGCCCTCTCCCCACCAGGGAGAAGGGTTGTGTATTGAAGGTACTTGCCTCTCAGAACCTTGCAGCATTTCACTTGATATGCCTCATTGTGCAGGTATGGCAGATCTGTCACTGTCATGAGGCAGGTCTGCAGGATCAGACCCACCTTTTGCACGTTAAAAACATTTCTGTAGCAGTGACAACAAATTGTGCATGCATGTGTAGCTGTGTATATATGTAATATTTCTGTATACCTATATGCACATATATGTGTGTAATATATGTGTAGGTGTATATATGTTATATATGCATATATACATACATACACAAACCATATATGTGTAGGCTGACTCATCTCTTTGATACTAGATAGCAGTATTATTTTCTGCTTAGCATGGAACCTTCAAAGAATGCATATAGATTATAAATACACGTGCATACATGTATGCATACATATAGATGCACATGCACAAATATTCCAGTCATCTAGAGTACATTAAAAAGCAAGACATTTTAGTTTGTTCTCCTGATGGAACTTCTTAAAAATGTGTATCAGTTGTAGTGTATCAGCTCCTATATGTAGTTCAGAAGAGAGCAGTGCAGAGACATTTACTCTGAAGTTGCTTGGTATTTTTAAGCTGAAATTAGATTCATTGCTTTGATTATTCCATTGTGGGCCCCAAGTTATATTTTAGTGTCCTTCACCCTTTTCTCCTTTATTATTTATAATCCACACTCTTTGAGCAATGACCAGGACTAATCTGTAACCTTCTGTCCTTCTGCCTGATTCGTTCTCTTTTGAAACATAAAGATTGAAGCAAATATTCTCTGACTTTCTGTTAAAAGATAGATAGATAGATAGATAGATAGATAGATAGATAGATAGATAGATAGATAGACAGATATTTCTCCCTTATGTCTTATACTGAAATAAGACAAATGAAGGTTTTTCTTTTCTAATTCAGTCTCAGTGGACTTACTTCAAAGCAAATAGCAAAGGACTGGGAAATACATATTCGGTAGTCATTGTATTATGATGTATCTACCACATCCACATAGGTACTTTATAGGGCTCCACCAAATGGCTTGTGTAGCCATCTTGATTCTTAAACAAATGCATTCATATTTTGTGGGGTTTTTCTCCCCTCAGTTGTTTCTGTTTCCTCTGCAATGTTAGCTTCACCTAAATAAATAAATTAAATAGTAATTCATTTGTGCTCACTCTGCATCACAAAGAAGTGGGGCATAAAACAGCATTAGCACTGAATCCCCTGAGGACCAAAGAACCTCACAGGGGGCTGGTCTTCTGAATGGTCTCTGTCACTCCCTGGCAGCTAATGACTGAAACAGGATCCATTGCCACTGGGAGCTTTTAATTTCCTTACATTGTACAGATTGCTCTGATCCAATGCAAAGTGACAGCTACCATTTCAGTACAGCTCATTAACAGCTTGTGCAAAAGCCAGAAAGCACTGTGTCTTCACATATGCTATATTGTCATGATCTGTGCTCATGTAAGCTAGAATTCAGCCTTTGGATAAGTTCTAAAATAACATAGTTGCAGGCATAATAAGTGCAGTGTCTTAGATACCTAGGGAAAATAGGCAGTATATTTAAACTTACCTTGGGGCAAAAAGATTCATGCCCATACTTCAGAATAACTTGAGAAAACTCATGGATTTATTTGCTTAGTGAAATCCTGGCAATAACGTATTGAAGAGCAGGCACAACATAACAAAGAAAGTTTTCCAGGAAATTTAGGAAATGTCAGGATTGCTAACATGGGAAGAATAAAGAGGTGACAATTCAAGAAACTGACTGGAAAATTAGGGGAAAGTTCTCAAATTCTCTAAGGGCTGGATGATCCTGGGTCCCTTCTGGCCCGGAGTGGCCGCTCTGGGATGTGCATTCGGTCTGTACGGGTGTTAGATGGTGAGTTAGACTAGATGATCCTTGTGGGTCCCTTCCAACTCATAATATTCTGTGAATTCTGTGAATTCTGTGAATGTGGAACAACAGAACAGTTATGCCTGTTAAGCACAGGCAACAAAACCAGAATATCTTTTGTCATCTTAGGTTGGATTTTTGTTTGTGTATTTTTGTGAGCACTGGTAAATTGTAGCCAGCCGTGGTACATATTTTCAAAATCAGTGGAAAAGTCTTGCTTCGATTTGTACAAGAGTGGTTTTATTCTGGCATATGTATACATAAGGAAAATTGTATTGACTAAGTTAGGAGTCCTGAAAGGAAATTTTTTTTAAAAAATAATTTTTGTTAGGGAAAAAAGCATGTAAAAAGAAAAACAAAGTAAAAAACAAAGAAAACTTGGATTTTTCATTTACGGATGGATCATTTGTGTTGAATCGGAAAACAGTAGAATAAGTCTACAGCATACGGGTGTTCCTCATCATTCAAACCGTCGAGAGGAGCAAGAACTGTCCAGCTGTGGTCTAGTAATTCCAATAAAAGAGATGAACCTAGGAGGGCATCCCGAAACAGAAACTGTGTCGATGTCTATGCTGTGATGTGTTCGTGGGAACGTATCTGTGGTGCTTCCGTATCACCGTCTTACATCTGAGCACACCATAGTAATTTCAAAGTCTGTAACAAAAGCACACTGTTACAGTAGACTCAGAGGACATGTCTGAGTAATTTGTAAGGGTTCAGGTTTTTATCCACCGTTCAGCTCAGTGAAACTGAAAGTATTCGGTATCTTCAGTAGTTACAAAGAAGAGACTTTCTCAGAATTGAAAGTATGAAATATTCTTTGGGCATTTGTTGAAGGTGTCATTTACAGTCACAAAATTAAAAGTTTGGAAAGTCCAATGGGAAACAGGTCTCTCTTAGGCATAAAGTTCTGATACTGAAAGATGCAAAACCAGAGACATGGAGTGTTAAGTGTGCCTTGCTCAGTAAAAGCAGTCAAGTTGCAAGTAGTTGTCATTTAAGTTCTTTCCTTAGTGACGAGGTTTGAGGCAAATTGGGGCTGAGCCAGCGATAAAACAAAATAAACCACCTCTCCCCCTCATCAGGTTGGGAGGAAAAAAAACAAACAAGGAAAGTGTGAAAAGTGCAAACTATTTACTTTAGTAAACAGACAAGTTAAGGTACAACAGTATTAAACACCAAAACCTGAGATATCCCACAAGTCTGGTGATGTAAAGAGTCCTGTGATGTGGAAAGTCCTGAATGTGAAGAGTTCTGTCGGTCTCGATGAGATTCCAGCAGACAGTCCCAGAAGAAACTCCTCAGGTGCACAGAGGAGCTAGAGCTCAGAGTCCTGATGCAGGCACTGCAGGGGAAAGCAAGAGATGAGCAGGAAGAACCCCTGGCCCACGGAAGGGAATTGCAGGCCCTCTTCCCCTCTTCTAGTGGCTGGAGTGCAGCAAGAAATATGTCCAAGAAAAAAAGCAAAAAAGGAAGAAGGAAAAAAGAAAAAAAGAAAACAAGAAAAAAAAGGAAAAAAAAAAGGGGCTCTCCCAAAAGCTGGAGAAAAACCCACCAGAGCAGCCCCTCTCCAGCCCCACACAACCATGGCTGCCAGAGAGCACCCACCAGCTCCCTGCCTCTGGTGTTGCTAAGGACCAGTATCCACAGGCCAAAACACAAAGATATGGAATATATATACACCACCCCAGGACACTTAGTTTTGCTTCAGACTATTTGTGAGACTGACTGGAGTCAAATTGCTATGGGAAATTTTCATTAGTGCATGACGTAAATAGCATCAGATATGGGTAACATAATGAGAAGTACTGTGATGATGTTATATTTAGGGCTTGGAGTCTAAATGCATGAGTCAATGAAAAGCTGTAAGATGTGACACAATTATTTTAAGGTGGAAGCTTCCATTTTTATGAACTTTTAAACTATTTGTTCTCTTTTTAATGTAGAGATTCAGATGAGTGAAAAAACTTGTGCTGTAAAGTAAATGAGTTGAAGCAATGTAATTGACAGCTTAGCAGGACAGAGTTGGGTGACTTGTACTGACAAGAAATAGTGAAGTTCTCTAATACCCTAAAGGACTTCAAGCAGGAAGAGAGAAAAATCCAGAATCTTACGTTTTTAGGGCAGTCCAGGATGGGGGTCACTGAGGGACTATTGAAGTATGTGGTGGTTCATCTATTCGTAGCAAATATATGGTTTGGTGTTCAATTAAAAGTGCAAATATATTGTCAATATACCAATGTATTTTAGAAATAAAATTACATTTGAAAACATGTAAAACATTATATAAACCACCTTGCTACAACTCATAACCCATTATTTCTATCTGCAGTGCTCCTTTGACACCTCTTGTTCCTCAGTAATTTTTCTATCACTATGGAAGAGGTCAACATGTAAAAATAATAGACATATATAAATTTAATAAATAATGGAAGCACATCTCAGTTTGCGAAACAGAAGTGGATATAGGGCCATGATAATATGCTTAGGGAAACAAATAGGATTATTAAAATTATAAATATGTCCACATGATGTACATGAAAAGATGATTGACTATAAGTAGATTATCAATAATACTGGGTTTTAAAAAGAATTTTGCATGTAATGCATGCATCATATCACATTAAAGGTGTGTGTATCAGAAAAAAAGGTGAAAGAATAGTAAATAGATACTGATGCATTCAAGCAGGATTCAAATTAATCCAAACTGTATCTTAGTAAAAGCTACAGCTTTTACAGCTCCTAATGGAGACAAGCTGCTAGTGTGAGTACACAGACTGGTATTAAGTTTTGCCACAAAGAATTAGTGGGTTTGCCTTATAAAAATGTTACACTAAACATAATAACCGCTCTGAGAACAGCAATGAGAGGAGTAGGAGGGTGGCTGAGGTGAAGCAGTTGTTTTACAGATCCAGAGGAGCCAGTCTTTTCTAGATAACAACTTGACACTGATGTCTTGGCAGGACTCCCTGCTCTGAGAAAGAGTCCTTATTGTAGTCTCTGACCTCTTGCCAGGGAGCTGCTGCCTACTAATCACAGGTTGCCTGAGGGCTTGCATGTGTGGGGTTGTGCATGTCCCACTTCTAGCATAGCTTTCAAAACTCGCTGTAGCAGAACTAGTGCAAAGGGCCAAATTAATCCTTTGGATGGAGATTATTCAGAGTTATTCAGTCATATTCACCAATCAGCAAGGAGAAAAATTTAAACTAAATTTAAATAAGCCAGTTAAATGAGTTATGATTCAAGAAGCTAGAATTTTGTATGCAGAATACATTTGTATGTATTTTAAAATGCAGTTAGTATCATGTATATTCCCAACCCATCACATGTTTGTTCAATCACGCATGTCTCTGGTAGGACTAGTTCGCCAGCACTGCATCATGCAATATACCTCTAATCATGATTTTCCACTATTTGTTTGGAAAAACTCAGTTTTACACAACTTCATGGTGTTTATACAGTACGTTATGCTCAAGGGTAGGGCAAGAAAGCACCCAGCCACGTCTCGCATCTCTGATTGAATGCATAGGCAGCCTGAGTATTTAAACTCTAAAACAGCATGTTATGTCTTCTATCTGTGACACTCAGAAGTCTACAAAGCAGATGTCTCAAAAATAATTCAAATTATGGATTAATATTACCTAATGATGTCTAGAAAATTTTCTTTTTTTTCCTGTGACTTCTCTGTAGAGTAGAAAAATTAGCTAATTACTGAGAACATACCAAAATCCCGTCCCGTGGCATTTTTTCACACTGTTCCCCCAAAATGCAGTGGTAGTTCTTCAAGTGGAAAGGTTACACATGTGAGTTAAATTGCAGGGTCAGAAGCCGCTCTTGGATGTGCATGAAGAATCCATTTGATGATGATAGATGAATCAGGCCTTAGGTGTAAAGTTAGGGTATTTTACTCTTGAAGCTGAAGGAGAAAATATGTGGCCATGTTTTCAAAAATACACAGCGGCTGTGTACCCTTAAGAAAATATTCCTAAAATAACTGTACTGGTTCTTATGAGCATGATGTGTTTACAGTTGAATCACTTTCAGAACATCAACTCCTAAAGTCAGGAATACAAGAATCATAGGGTTTTGAGTTTTTTAAACAGAGATTCCCTGCCTCTTCAGTTTTGAGGCTTCACAGTACTTGTATTTATGTTTCTATTCTCCGTAACTCAGAAAATGTGAGCTTTTTTTTCTTTTTTTTTTTTTTTTGTGGAGGTGAAGGAATGGAAAGAGAGAAAACCAATCTGTGTTCACTTGTCTCCCATAACAGGACTTTTATAAAAGCATTAAGTACCATAATTTTCAGTAAAACAAGGTGACTGTCAAGGCTACACGTGGTTGCTAGACAGAGGACCTTGTGAGGAATTAGCAGATGTGTTGTTTCCATTTTGTGATTGGGGCTACAACTTCCAGGATTAAAAAGGGAGCAAGAAGACTTTGTCACTCTTCAAAAAGTGTAAGTCTTGTGATGAGACGTGTATCCTAGGATAGGACAATGATGTATGTATTTCCATTTAGAGTTGAGTTGTTTGCTGGCCCATATCAAGAGACAGCCACTACAAATAAAAAGTGAACTCTCGCAAGCTACTTAGCTTGGCAGGAGGGTGGCTGTAGTGAGCCTGTGCAGTGAGTGTGCTTCTGCTAGGCTGAAATCCCAGCAAATAGTCTTTGGTGACGATTTTTAGCCCTGCAAAGAAAGGAGGTGCTGCTCCATATCATCGTCCCAGTTGCTTTCTTCTTTAAAATAGCGTGAGGGAAGGGGAATGGGGGTACATAACCTTTTTGACAAAGAGGAAATAAAACAGGGAAACTTTTAACTCTGAAAACTGCCCCCCCCCCCTCCCCCGCCCCGATTTCTTTCTTAGGGTTCAGGTTTAACATCTTTTTATTTGTCTGTTTTTCAGAGTGAAATTTGTTGGTTTTGCAGGTCTAAGTCTTTATCTCGGCCAATCACAGAATCACACAGAATATTCTGAGTTGGAAGGGACCCTCAAGGACCATGAAGTCCAACTCTCCTAAACAGCACCACTGCCTCCCTGGCAGGAATTGAACCCCTAGTCTCTGGCATGAGAGACAGGGACACTCACCACTGTACTAAAGTGAGTTTGTAATGTCCCCACACACCCCATTTGAAGGATTTTGGTGTAGGCAAAGGAGTAAGTGTGTCTGGGAACAGGTTATTCTAGCTTCAAGAAAGAAGAAAGAGTATTTAAAAAACCCATTTAATTAAATGACAACACTTGGGATTTCATGTAATTCACATTACAGGAGGAATTTAGACTTCCACTGCTACCACCTGCTGCCAGGCTGAGCTTGAGCGTTTGTTCCTGCGTCTCACCAATGCAGGTGAACTTACTGCCGAACCACTTTCACAGTCCAGAAAGCATGACATTCCTTGTTACCAGTGGGAGGAAAGGCTAATTGAGAAGTGTGTATAAAAGCTGTAATGAGTAGCATTTACATGTATTGATTAGAAGTAGGGCCACAGTCTCTCATTTATCATCACCAGCAGCTGTGAAATTTTCCCCACGTCGATTGGCACGGCTCATATTCCTGCTTCTCTGGTTCTTTATTGCTTTTTTCTTCCCCCCACCCGCCCTGAACCAGAGTGCTGATCCACCAGCTGGAATGGGCTGGTAATTACTCCAGCTTCTCCACCAGCTGCCACAATTGCCAAACCGCTGGAGTGAAAAATTCCATCCTGCATTTCCGATTTTTTACATTACCACTGCATAATCATATTTGACGAATAATTAACCCGGGTTAATACTTCAGGGAGCCATTTGCAAGTAAATTGATAAGCTGAGTGCTGTAAAGCCACACAAGAGCTAAAGGCTTTAGGAAGCTGCACAAAACAGCCTACTGACTGTGCTATTTTAATTCGCACACACCTCTTGACTATCTTAATTAAGAGTGGACGGTGGGCGCTGTCCTGCGGTCTCTTTTAACAGAGCGTGTCTCGGGAGGAGGGAGAGGATGGGAAACACTAAAATTGAACTCTCTACTGTATCTGTTTCATGGCAGCGATGCAACGGATGTGAATAAGTGCTCTTTTCCTCCCTGTTAGATTTAGAAATGGACACTGTTAGATCAGAATCATGTTAAACAGAGTTGAAATCTATGGAAACTTTCCTTGCCAACTCAATGAAGAATAAGGTTGAAGAGCTTTTTTCCCTACCTTTAATAATACGTAGCATGGAGGTCAGTGAGAAAGCAGAGTTGAGTCCTTTTGGAAATACATATACGTATTTGGTATTGGTTATTTTTTCAATTGAGGCAGCTGGACTGTGTTTCTTTGGGGTTGATCCCGGACTTCTGAGATAAGTGAAAAACATCTCTATGTGACTCCTGTGGTTTATAAATCTACCCTTTCTTCAACTTTGGTTTTTAGAGTGTTTGACATGTATCTTATTTGGAGCAGGATTGCACCAAATAGTAGCTGATTGCAAGCAATAGTTTTTGTTTATTCTGCACTTTTAAAAAGTAAAAAAACCCAAACCACAGAGAATTTATGTAATGTTGGTTTTTCTGGCACAGTTACTGTTATCCATGCAAATACAGTGGTCCCCTGCATATTCATGGCTCGCATATCCGCATATTCAACTAATTGCGGTTGGATTTTCAGTGAGTTGTGAGACTGCGCACATGCGCAGAATGTCCTGGACCCCGGATTTTGCAGCCAGGAAACACCAAAGGGCGCTTCCTCCACTTTAATGAGGTGCTACAATGCGAGCCACACTCCCAGGACCGTCCCTCCAGACCTTATTAGTGGAGGGTGTGTGGCTACAGGCAGGGAGTAGTTGAATATGCATGTGTTCAGTATCTTCATGTATTTCTAAACTCATGGGACCTGCCCAGACCTGACCCCCGGTGAATTCCAGGGGATCACTGTACTTCTTCAAGATGGCTAGTAAATGACATACAAACGTTCTGTAGCACATTTGGGCATAGCAAGAAACAAGAATTAGAGGTAAATGAGTCACATTTGTGCAAATCTTACCTAAGGTTTGCTTTCATTTGGTTTTTGCTTTGTAGCAGTGTTCCTTAGATAAAGAAAAAAAATCTCATAAGGAATATTAAAATATAGTATTTATATTTCTGTGGAGACATGCCAGAAAACAATATCTAAATTATCTGAAAAAGAAAAGAATTAGTCACTTAGTATTTTCATTCAAACTGTGTGATTTGTTACCTCCTCAATACTTTTAGCCTAACATCTGATGTTTGGGAAGGGCTGGTCTGAGAGTCTCGGTGTCAGTCCTGATGTACCATACAACTGCAAAGCTCTAAATTGGGAAAACAATTAATGAATTTGAATGTCATGTACTTGCCAGCATGTCCTAAGCAGATACTACCAAGACACTGTTAGTAGTGGAGCTACATAGCAACCCCCAGCTCAGAACCCTGCCTGGATGAACTCTAACATCCCATCACTTGTGCCCCAGGAATACCTCTGGGGATGATGAACAGGCATCTGGAAACTACAAGAACCATCGAAGTTATTTCATCTCTACATAAAAGAAGCAAAATAGTTAAATAAAATGTATATACTAGAGTTAAAGAGATTAAAGTGATTTTGTTATTCACTAAGGTGACTCAGGAGAGAGACGTAGATGGGATTATTTCAAATTAAACAGTGTCACTGTGGTTCTATGAAGAGCAAGCCTTTCTCTAACAGCTCCTTCTTACAGTTATGCTGCCCATGGGAGCAGGTTTGGGTAGAATTGTGAAATTGTAACCTGAGCATGTGAAGGCAACATTGTTTTTTTTGAAAGGTGAAGTATTTTTTTAAGAAGCGTAAATCTTAATCATGTGAAGTATTATTTTTCTATGATGTAATTTGTCTTATATGTAGTGATTTACCCTATTGCTGGTGAGAACCTAAGGATTTCTGGGTTATTTTGTGTGCTTTGAAATCTCTGTAATTTCAGAGAATTCCAAGAGGAGGAATAATACTTCAAAATATGGGGAAGGGTTATGATTATCAGTGATTTTGTTATTTTATGCAAATGATCTGAGCTTAATATGTATTTTATAAGGGTTAATAAATTATTTATCATGGTAAAGGCTAGTCAAATTCTAAACTTCTTTTTTAAGCCACAGGCTGAGAGCTGTATGTACTGTGGCAGATGTACGAACCCTGTATAAATCCCTAATAGAAATTTGGTGCAGAGGGGTCTCATTGCAAATGTGGTACACTAAAGACCTCAGTCCTTAGATCATTGCTGTTCAAAACTCTCATGCGTTGTGTAAGTATGATTTGCCTTAGCAAATATTTCTAGAAACTGAGGCAGGTGCTTCAGGGTGTGGCGCAGTCACAGTAAATATGAAACGAATTAGCCTTTTCAGTTTCTTTTTACCCCACCATGAAGCTTCCGAGGTCTGCCGTGTCATTTTCACGTGGACAAATGGTAATCTGTTTTATTGTCTACTCAGCTGTTTCTGTAAACAACCTCTTTCAAACCTAACTAGAATTGCATGGCATGGCATGGCAATTCGGAAAATGAATAAAGAATAACACTCATATGACTAACCTGCTGTATTCCCCAAGCATTTAAGTGGTCAGAGCTTCTGTGCATGCCAGACTGAGAGCTTCTGTGCATGCCAGGCTGAAAGTCAACACTGGGCATTTGTCACCGTGTGTGGTAATGCAGGGAAAAGCAGTTCTTTTCAGAGCTGAACTATAGCACTAAGTGAAATCAATGGCCAAACAATCTAACACAATTGGTCACCTATTGATAGAATTAAACACTGCTGTTAACGTGACTTGTCATTGATCTGACAAAAACAGAGTCCAGGGTAAAAGTCGCCTGAAGCCTTTAGAATGTGCATTTACGTAGTAAAGGTTGGGAAATTATTCGCTCCATCTGCTTCTAACTTTTTTTTTTTCATTTTTGCTGACGGTACTCATCACTCTAGAAAACACTTGCAGAACTTTAACTTCTTCATTGCGATATACCTCACACAGACATAGCCCCACCCGCCATGCAAATTCTGTGTTGAATCGGAGCGTTGTGTCTCTTTTCCCAGCATGTTCTCAGGGGAATATTCACAAAGGTTACTCCAAGAACTGGGAGTGTTCCACAGATCAGAGACATAGTCATCCGGATCAGCTGCAGGCAGTTTTGCCACCAGGCAGATACAAATGGAATACAGAACATTACTGCCTGTGAAAGAGGGAATCTATGATGAAAGAAGAATTATGCCCATACTTTCTGGTGCACAAGATCTCTGGCTTGTGCAGAGTACAGCCTGCATTCAGGTAGTGATTCAGAGGGCCAAAATACCAATGACAGGAATTAAGAGGTTCTCTACTAATATCACTTGAAAATAATCTACATTTCAGGAATCGGTTTTATTGAGTTCCAGTTTGGCATCTGTAGTTTAGCTGTTGGTCTTTTCCTCGTGTCTCAGAGTCCAAAGATTCTGCATTATAAATCTTCAGCTAGCTGGAATAATTGCCGTACATGCGGGAAACAAATTCCTAATGAGGGCCTCAAAGATCTGAGCAAATTGCTCCGGAGTATTTGCAAGGGAAAGTTGTTCTTAATGCTGCTGAGTTCTCTGATCTGACCTACAAGTCGTCCTTTGCTTTTAGGCTGATTGAAACCTGATAATGTTTTGTAAAGTACAGTATGAGGAAGGAGCCTGGTTTGTAAAAAGCATGTCTTAGTGGTAACTCATAGTCACAACATGTCAGCCCTGCATTTCTGCACCATTTGCAGTGTCAGCAAAGGCATTCTCACCTGCTCCACTCTCACAATCACTCCTCTCCTCCTCTCCTACAGCTCTTTGCCTCTTAGACATCTATTTTGTTTGCTGTAATCTTTGTGTTGTGTTAGAGGTTATAGATACTTGACACTTTGATAGTGGGTATTGCTTTGTTTATCTGCTGGCTGCTAAGCCCTCCTCGGCAGCTATGCTGGCAGGCTGTGCTCCTCAACGTGCCGTCATGGCATGCAGTGTTCTTGGACAGCCTGAACACCCCAGGGTGATCAGCAGCAAAAGACTGCTTCACACCTCAATTTTGAGGGAGAGAAAGAAGTAGCTGTGTTTGTAGAGGTCTTGTTCACTTTTTTTCTGATGTTACTGTTTTATAATAAAAGCTTTCCAACCAAGTTCGGTGTAGATATTGCTGGTGGATTGTTGTTGCCTGTGGCAGCCGTGATGGCAAGATTTACTGTGCTATATGCAGCCTAGGGACTCTGAGGCAAGTTATCATGCCTTCATGGCTCCTTCCTTTAATTTATAAGGCTTGGGAAAAGTGTAGGGAGGGAGAAAAAACTTTAATGCACATGGTAACATAGTCACAGTAGGGAGAGAGTCAGAAAAAACTTATGCTGCTTACTTGCACTTCTTGCAATATTTCAGAAGCAGACAGATTTCTTCTGAGAAAGTGGAATATGAGTTTTCCCAAGATTATTAGCAGAAAGACATTCCCCCACCAGGAAGAAAACAAAGATACCGGTGCACGGCAATTGCATTCTCGCAGTCTGAAGCAATGTGGAACACGGTGGTGGTGCTCATCGACCTTCTCCACATTCTTATCATGAAATATGTACCAGTGCATCAATGGCATGTATGTGCATTTGAACTGGAAATGTGAAATGCTTGGAAAATATTACCCTATACTGAAGTTGAAAGCTAATTGTCTGTCATGACAATTCCCAGTAGACTGATACATTTGAAGTCTCAGTGTGAACACTAAAAG
This sequence comes from Pitta sordida, assembly GCA_013390025.1. Taxonomy (NCBI): domain Eukaryota; kingdom Metazoa; phylum Chordata; class Aves; order Passeriformes; family Pittidae; genus Pitta; species Pitta sordida. The sequence continues at coordinate 52,992 of WEKX01017847.1, forward strand.
CTAATTCCAGGGGTTAAAGAACCCTACTAACAGATGGGATGCCAGGAGGGAGATGTAATTGCACTACAGAACTGGTAACCTGTATGTATTGGGGAAAGAATAGGACACAGCTCCTGCATCTTCAAAGAAATAGCTGTGGCCAGGTCTTTGAACTCTATCAGGAAAGATCAGACCACAAAGAAGGCGGCAATGTGATGTGGCCTTCCTTCATTCAGATGCTGGCTTCCTCCTCCTCTCTCAGGTGTATCCCTTATCTTTTCCTAAAGTAATCTGTAATACCTACAGCTTGATGATGGTTTCATGAAATGCCCTGATGGCAGATGTAAAGAGTGTGCGAATACCAAACTGAACTATGATGACAACATAAAGAGAGCACATGCACAGTAAAGACAACAATAAAGACAACATAAAGAGAGTGCATGCATCCTCTCATCTTTCTATGCAGTGGTTCAAGTGACTTTTAGGAAAGTTTTCCATCAATTGTGCTTAGTTGGTTGGGATGCTTATAGAACCTTCAAAATCTGTTGAAAAAAAGAATAAATTATGTGAAATGAATTTCACTCAATTCAGACTGGACACACATCTGAACAGTGCCTGCAATTTTAGTAACACTGCAATCACTTGTGATGGAGAATTTGAGGCATTTTAATAGGACATACAATTGCTTTTTTTTGTAAGAAGCCTTACCTCTAATGATGTTTTCTCACCAAAAGAAATTATAAACAATTTAAACTGAGTACACTATGCAGATTTATCTCAGTATAATTCTCATATTACATTGTTAGAGAAAACTCAGAAATCACTCATAGCAAAAAAAGTGAATACAAAAATAAAAAGCTCTTCATGTTTACTTGGCATTCTTTTAAAGTTTAAGGTCTTTGGTTACCTTTAAGCTTCTAAATTCCAAAGAACCAGAGATTTTTGTCAAAACCCCCAAATCTAGCACTTAGAACGGCAAGTTTGAGTTTGCAGTGCTTTCCTTTGAAGTCCTTAATCATCGGCAAATAGCAGCTCTGTCAACAGCTGCTCAAAATTGTGTGAATTAACTTTTTCTAGGCTTCATAGGATGCAAGAGCAATGGCAAACTATACCATGAATATATTTCTATTTGCTAGACTACGGTACTTAATTTTAAATGAAGAGCTAGTTAAATAACTCCATGTAACCTTCATATTAAGGTTATTTCATCTCTTTCATTATTGTGTAACACTCTAACAGAGCATCAAAACTAAGTAGTATGCTTGATGGACTTGTGGTGATCTGTTGTGGTCACTGGAGACATTTAACAGTGCCGCTAGCTAAGTGAGGTTTCTGTGCTGTCTGTCTCTCTTTGTGTCCGTGAAGTATTTAGTTCTTACTACAGCAACCTAGGATTGAATTTTTTTTACCTTGACTTAGACAATGGGCTGATCAAGGACAGCTCTTTAAGCGGGGTTTAGAGATCTGTAATAAATTATGAAAGACCTGTGAAGCCAGCTTCATAATAAATTATCCCAAGTTCCATGCAGTCTCTAGCATTGCAATTGGAATTCATGGGAGCCTGGCCTGACATGTCTCAGGAGAAAGTCTTAATCTTTCAAGTGAAAGTCTGAGAAACCTGTCATGACAGACTGTATAAGATAAAGCCATGATGATCTGCCAAGACTATTTTAGAAATTTTTTGCTTAGTGGCCTTAGCTATATTTCTCAATCATATTGTTCTTCCTCCAGTGGGTCTTTGTTGGAATGGTAAAATATGGGTGGTCAGTTGAACTGGTGAACTTTTAATTTTCTGTGTGCTACCCTTTTTGTTCAGTGAGTACTATGGCTTCTTGGTTTCAGAAATACTTCTGTATGTCTGTAATCTTTCTGGTGTAAGTAATTTCACTCATGGGAAACTGCCCCACCCTGGTTCATGGCAGTGCAGACTTGGGGGTTGGGGATAAGGATTTGCTGACACTTCCATTATGTGAGATGTCAACAGTACCTAATGGGGCCTGCTGCCCCCTTACCACTGTGCAGTGTCTCCATTGTATCACTTCCAGGACAAAAGAAAGCACATGCAACGTGCCTGCAGAATCAGACCTGGTAGCTCCTCAACATTTGTTTTGATGCAGTTGTTTTTTTGACTCCCAGGTGGTTTTGAATCAAGCTGAACTGAACAAGGCTTAGAAGGATCCATAAAATCTTCTAGAAAAAATAAGAAAGCTACTTAAAATATCATTTCACTACATAAAATTGTAATGACATTGAAGTGTTTTCAGTGGAGACTTTCTAGTGTAGAAAATGTGTTGCTTTGGGAAACCAAGACTTTCCCTTTTAGGTTAACATTCTGTACGTTTTTGTATGAGTGTGATGAAAGGCTTTCTACTTAAGCCTACCATTGAGTCAAGATATTCTATTTCTATATCCTGAGTTAAATTAACTTTTGATAGAAGTTTCATGTTTTTGGAGAGTGACAAAAGTGAATATGACGCTGTGACAGAGAGACTGGAATCCAATAATATCACATTGAATCAGACAGCTAATCAGGGGATTAAAGGTTAAAAAAAATCCATGTGAGGTGCATTAATGAAATATTTGTATGTGATATTGCAAAGCATGACATGCATCTGTCATTCAAACCTTGCCCTATCATATTGATAAGGCATCTACCTAGATTTTGAAATTCTGTGTTATTTGTGTTGCAATGTTTTCTAAAAAAACAAAGAAGGATTGCACATTATTTTACATTCTGTTTATTAGTATCTGAAAGCTGGTCAGAAAAGAGAAGAAAGTATGTGTTGTAGTGACTATAACAGATTCAAGGAAAGAGCAATGGAAGCAAATTTAAGGAAATGTCTGTTGCCAGATGATATGTGCGTTGTACGGTTTATCCACTGGACACCTATGACACTTCCTATAGGAATGGCAGCAGCTGTGTCTCCATATGAGGCATTATAGAGAGAATTCATGNAAATCCTTCTGGAGGGTAAGGCAACTAGTAACTTCAGCTTTAGATGATCAATGTTGCCTACTGTTACTAAAGTTGCAAGGTTTAACCTAGTGGCTAACCACAGTATGCTGTCCCTCCTGAAAGGTATTACTAACCCCACACAATACAGCATCCCATGACTATGACCCAGGAAGGCACTTACGTCCAGTTTTAAGAGCAAGGATGATGCACTGGACCAGCCCAAGACACCACATGATTGGTCACCCCTGCAGTGACCCTGTGCAGCTGTCTCTGTAGAGCTGGGGGGGCAGCAGACAAAAGTTTGGCTTCCTTCCACTGAAGATGTGGGAAAGGTCTCTCTGTCGGAATAAACATATTATTGGACCAGGTAATGACGGGTTCCTGCTTCCTGAGGGCTAGATGCTCAGCTAGCTGCAGCCCCAGGAGAGAAACCCGACAACGGACAAAAGCAAATGACAAAAGGCGCTCTTTCTCCTTCAGAGACACGATCCCAGTTTATTCTGAAATCTCCTTCCTTGGAGCCAAAAGGGAAAAAGAGACCGAACACGCGTCCCTTCTCAGTTTTCATTCCCCAGGAAAAGATGGGCGGGCAATGGTGAGGTAGCCACAACCAATGGGGAGCTTAGGAGGTGGGGTGTAGGGAGGGGTTTGCTAGGAGGGACCACCAGGCCACTCAAAGCTGAGGGTATGAACATGCTACAACAACGTAATAGATAACTGCTGATGGAAGAAATTCTATTATGCAAAATAAATATTTCTTTAAAATACATACATACATACCTACCCTTTTTTTTTTTTTCAAATGTGTGGTGTGGATGGTGACAGGAACAATATGGGTGCGTGGTTCTGGTCTGTCCTGTTCCTGTTTTCTCTACATGCAGACCACATCTAGCCATGCATGAGACCAATTGCAAGCATCTTCTTTTCACTGTAACTGATAGCTGGCCCTGAATTTCTGAGTTCTGCAGCATGCAAGTTGTGCACCGATGCTGAAACACACGTAGAGTAGTTCTGTATGTACTGGCACTAGCCTTTAGGAGGGCTGAAGGCTGCTGAGGCTGGCCCAGACGTGAGTCCTACTTCACTAACACACCAAGTGTTTGTGCCTGGCTTTCTTCCAGTTGTGGAAAAGAAATGGAGCTATTACACTGAAAGAAGACAGAGAAAAATATACATCATAGGGAAAATGAGGTTATCATATCATGGGGCATTATTTTGAGAGAGACTGTGTTTTGTGTCCTGAATCAAATCTTAGTGCTCCCAGGCTCAGACAAGTCTGGAAAGTGCTGGACACTCTCTGCTGTTTGGAAACCTTGTCTGCTTCTTTTCCCTGCTGGTTCTGGTTGGGGTCTAAAATTGTATTCTGGATGTTAGAATGAGTGTTCTGCTATAAATTAAGTGTACCCTTCCTCTTCTGAAAATGGAGTATTGGAGAAATTCAGTTGACTGCTTTTAGCTACTTTGGCATTTCCCAATAAAAATAAAATAGCATAAAATCAGACATTTTCTGCTTGGGTCTACAGGTCCAATTATTCCTATGTTGAGACATAGGCTTTACAGTAGTCCTTATTGCCAAGTAGGGAAAATTAAACAAGAAAAAATTAAACAAGAAAAAAAAAATGGAATTTTATTTTTAATTAGTTTATAGAGTATTGGGAATTGAATTACATAAGACAGTTACTTCTTAAAAAATTAATTCCAAGATGTGCCAAAATGTTCCAAATTTTCATAAACTGCAGTATGACTCAATGTCTGTTGGGAGTAACCCTAGAATACTGAAGCAACCCTGATACAAATGAACACAACTTTTGTTAAAGCCTACTCTTCATTGTATTTATTCTTACAGAAACAAAAGGAGCAGAGTATACAACAGCAAGAAACAGAACATGTGTTTTGCATATATTGAAAAGCAAGCAAAATAGAAATAACAAGGCACTGATACACAAGAGAAAAATTCCATCAATACTTTATTCATACATCAGCTTATGAATACTGTATTGATCTGTTTTTCTTCCAGCATCAAGATAAGATTAGTGTTACATGCATGGATCTTCCTTAGCTATTGGATACAGGGATTAGTGATCGGAGCATAGAGACTGTTAGTCAAAAAATCCTGATTCAGAAGATGGACAAAGCACTTCTGACTTTCTTTGTGTGCTTTCCCTACCTGTTACTGTGACCAGAGAGATACTTCATACTTGCCTGTATTACAGGTCTGATGTCCTGTGTCCATTGATCAATGTAAGTGATTTTAAAATGTTGTATATGCAGAAAAGCTGCTGACTGTTGTTCTGGTCCGAGAGTATCCCTTTTACACTGTTGCATTTTTTTTTCTTTGTATTTGTACCATTGTGGCAACTGGAGGCCAAAGCTGAGCACTATTTCAGAAACTGCATAAGCATGTTGCAGGCAACAGTGCCTGTGATGTCTGCTCTGCAGCTTGGGGCTAGGTGCCTCTGCTTCACCATCTGCACAGCCTTACTCCTCCTTCTAACAGAGGCAGCTTTGTGTCCTCTGCCTCTGTCAAGTAGTGTGCCCTCCCATTCAGGGCTTGCTGTGTGTCTCAGCATCTCAGAGATTGGAGAGGGCCTTCTGCTGATGTATCTTACTGAAAACAGTAGTGGAAACAATAATAAAAAGAATCAGCTCCTTAGGGAAATGGACTTTTCCCAAGAGTCAAGTCCTGATCGAAGTTGCCTCCCTCCTTCTCTGTGTTTTTTGTAGAAGAGTGTAAGTAGGAAAAACAAGTCATTTAGCTGCACATCATGACAATAGATAATAGTGTGGAGTTTTAGTGCCTTTCCTATCTTCGTGCTGCCACTCTTCCTGACAATTTGGCATCCTGACAAAGAAGGATATAAATGAGAACTGAGCCAGTACAAAGGAAGTAGAGAGTGTACCATACTTAAAGAAATCTAGATTACATACTGTCTTCTGGAAAATGTTTCCATAAACCAGCTTTGTTTTATGGCTCTAAAAAGCTACAGTTTTCCTTGTCATCTCTGGACTACATCAGTGTAAAAAGAGTGCTTCTGAAATCATAAAGTGTACTTTTGAGTTTAAAAGATGTTGGGTTTGATATGGATCCTAGTGATGTCTGTTGTAGCTGCTTCACTGGCATTATTGGAAATGAGCATAGAGTAATGGGAAGGACACATTTGCTTTTGTATTCTCGCTTAAAATCTTCTTAGGGTCTTATGAATAATAAGAGCCTGCTTTTCCCATCTCTAAAGACCAAGGCCTGTTACAAAGTTACCATATTGCAGTCCAAAGAAGTAGCCGTAGAACTCTTGGATGTTTTAAGAGCTCTTGGAGTCTGCCAGAGTCTCAGGTTTGCCTTCTACCTTCAAATCTACTTCTTTAATTTGGGGTCTTGGGAGGAAGTGAGAGAGAAAGAAGCTTGAAGAAATCAGACAGGTAAACAGCTCTTTTGCCTCTTTGTATTGGGTTCTGATTTGATTTGCTACCATCAAATGAATGTATACTCCTTTGGGGGTGACTTACTCCTATGGCTACCTCCATGACAAGCTGGCACCCCTCAACAGGAATCATCTTACAGTCTGAGCCAATTGCCTGTTTGTTTCACAGCAAATAGGTCAAAGACTTTCCTTTCCAGGCTTGGGTTTCTGTATGTCCAGTCTGCAGCTGAATACATGATTCATCATGCCTCTAAACCAGGGCTGTCTGTCTCCTTGCTGGCCCCTTCTCCAAGCTCTATGAGTCCATGCTTGCTAGCAGGGTGTATCACTTATGTGCAAAATACATTACAGATGCTCTCCTGAAAGCTGCATGTAATACAGTTATACCCCGTCATTTGCGAGGAGCGAGTCATGCCAAGGGCCTTGCAAAAAGCCTAACTCGCAAAGAAGCGCAGGTTGTTAATATGCATGCAGGCCATGCCCATTGCTCCACCCCCCGGCACTCTGGAGTGCTGCAGACAATTTTCCACTCCTTCCCATGGTCTCTCTCAGCACAGGCAAGCAAAAGGAACTGTTTCTGAGCCCCCTCTGACTCAGGAGACCCCTCTGCCCCAAGAAACCACAGGCCCTTCCAGGCTGCTGCGAACGCACGGCCACAGCCCAAACTCCGTGTCGCTACTCCCTCCCCCTGACCCAGGTGCTCGTGCCTGGGCGCCCTGGTACAGAGTCCCAGCCCCGTGGCCGCACCACACCGCGCCAGCACGCCACACCGGGATGCCCGGGCACCAGCACCGGGGCTGGCGGGGGAGCAGCAGTGTGGGGCCCAGGCTGTGAGCGCAGCAGCCTGGAGAAGCCCAGAGATTCTCAGCGGTGGGGGGTGGTCTCCCGAGTCAGAGGGGGCTCAGAAATCTGGCTGCTGCCACCACGCATGCTTGCCATTCCTCCGCAGTGGGGAAGGGGTGTCCGCGGGCTCTCCTTGGCATTCCTGGAGCCTGGGAAACCTTAACTGCTTTGCAACACTGCGACACCCCATGCCGTTTATGGTGGGGGCGGGGGGTGTCGGGTCAGTATCGGAGTTTCCTTCCTTAACATCCACCAGTCCCGGGAGACTGCTGCCCATATGGTCCCAGAGGGCAGGGGAACAGAAGCCTTCTTCTGGTGCAGCAACAGCTGCCCCCTCCCAGCACACAGCGCTTGCCCCACCTCACTTGCCTCAATTTCATGGGGCAGTTTCCCAAGTCAGGGACGGGGGCACGGTGCCACCATTGCGAGCCCTCTCCCCGCAGGGCGGGGTGAGTCCCACCCCACAGGCACCACGGCACCACCCCTCGGCAGAGCAGAGCCACTGCGCATGCGTCAGCCCGGGAACCTCGCAGACGGCTGAAGCAAAATTGTGAGAAATTCTCCTCGCAGATGGGCGGGGTCGTAACGGAGAGGTCGCAATGCAGCAGGGATTCACTGTACTACATCAGTGCTAATTTTTCAATGACAAAGGTTCAGTTGATAATGCTGTGCTCTTTGATGGGAATTTGATTTTTTTTACTTTCCATGCAATGGCACGATTAACCTATGTGCATTTCACCTCTTTATTTTGGTCATGTGATCTTTCTGATCCTAAATACTCTCTCTCTGCATCTCATCCATCCAGAACATGTATATTGAAAATGTACTGATTTGTGGTGCAATTCTGAAAATCTTTCTCTTCCCATCCGTGATACAGATATATTTTAGTATTAGCCTTTAAGAGATGAAGTGGAAAATGCAGGATACACCACAGGAAAAGGAGAGTTGCTGCTCAGGTCTATTCCTTATATCTCAAATGGTAGAAAAAAGTATGTGAGTAATATAACTGCAGCTCCCTCTTCAATTAATTTCTCGTACCTGCATTGGTCCTGCAATTCTTTCATGAGGTGAATGATTTACAGATGTAAATACGTGTTTAAAAACACACTATTGATGTAGTTTGCATACTTTAACTTACCTTTACTACTGTATTTATGTGACTACTGCAAACTGCAGATGAAAATTTTGCTTAAAGATAAGACAATGGAGATATTGCGTGCAGTTCTGGGCTCCCCAGTTTAAAAGGGATGTTGAGCTGCTTGAGAGGGTGCAGAGAAGGGCAACGAGGATGGTGAAGGGACTGGAGGGCAGGCCCTATGAGGAGCGACTACAGGAACTGGGACTGTTCAGTCTGGAGAAGAGGAGGCTCAGAGGGGACCTCATTGCTGTTTACAACTACCTGCGGGGAGGTTGCAGCCAGATGGGTGTAGACCTCTTCTTCCAGGCTGACGACACCAGAACGAGAGGGCACAGCCTTAAGCTACGCCAGGGGAGGTTTAATCTCAATGTTAGGAAGCGGTTTTTCACGGAGAGAGTAATTGCATATTGGAATGGGCTGCCCAGGGAGGTGGTGGAGTCGCCGTCCCTGGAAGTGTTTAAGAGAAGACTGGACGAGGAGCTTAGTGACATGGTCTAGCTGGTCTAGCTGGGGGGTGAGGGCTGGATGACCCTGGGCCCCCTCCGGCTCAGAGTGGCCTGCTAGACTGTGAGGCATCTAGGTTGTTATTATACTCTGGGATGTGCTCTTGGTCGCTGTACGGGTATTAGACGGTGAGTTGGACTAGATGATCCTTGTGGGTCCCTTCCAACTCATAATTTTCTGTGATTCTGTGATTCTGTGAGGGGACTGACTTTTTAGTCTTTTGTAATTCTTTACCATTCAGAATGATGTTGAAGCATAAAATAGCACTAAGGGAGGAAGGAGGGAAATTGTATTTCTGTTTGTGTAGGCATCAGCCTGCTTGTGTGTGAGGTGATCTGAGGATATTTTTACTCAAAAAGGAGAGGAGGGAGTAAATATATATATATACACACACACGTGCAGTACAGTAAGTTGTTTCAACAAAATGTTGAATAAATAGAACACTCATTGAATAAAATAAAACTTGTTGAAAGCATCCAACCTACTGCCAATGATTCATGCTATATTTAGCATGAATGACCAGATGTATTCTTTGCCCATAATGTGATGACCACCCCTGTGGTAGGAGTAAGCTATTGTGACACTTTATTCAAGCATGGAGATGGCTCCAGATAGTCTGTTTAATGCCTTGCATGGCTTTGCAAAGCTGTTGTGTTCTTAAAAAGCTTAAAATAGTGTCACAGGATGCTGTGCTCAACTCTGGAGTCCCCTGTCCCATGCTGGTTGTGACACCACAGTATTATGCAACATCAGCGTTGAATCTAGGGGAGGGCTACAAGAGAACTGAATAGTCCCAATATCTAATAACCCTAATCTTCATTTTCTTTTCAATGCTTCATAAAACTTTTTGCAGACGAGATGATTGATAGTGGCATTTTAAGACATTCACATGCCATTTGTGGCACGTGATGGTAGAACTATAGAGAAGGAGAACTGTCTCTACTCCTTTTTTGATATTAGAAGTTATTTGAGAATGTCCTTCTGTTTCTACGTTTTAAAGAAAATATTTGTTGGGAATCCTAGTGGGACCAGTTAGTCCTCCTCAGTTGAAGTATTGACCTCCTGTTTGGTAAAGGCTTTTCTAGATATGCTGTTAGAAGCTCCTGAAAAAAGATTTTATTAAAACCCATCAACCATCTTTTTTCCCCCCCCCAAAATATTTTCCAGATCTTTAAAGAGGCCAAAACCTTTGCAATGCTATTGCTAACAGTAGGGCAGACAGGGCGGGGTGGTGGTGGGGGTGGTTTAATTTTCTGTTGCATGTGTACCACTGTTTCTTGAGTTTGAGTTCTTTGTGTTGACATAATGTTGAGTTGAGAATGTGCAGGTGAATGGCACTTAATATTTTTGTTACTTGCTACCATTTTAATCCTGCAGGCTAAAATATGAACCTCTTTCTTTACTGAGCAATCATATTGATATCTAGGTATACACTTGATTAAAAATACTTTTGTTTGTATGAATGGACCCACTCACAAGAGTAAAGTCCCCTTGCTAAGTAGAAGTTGGATCCAGATGGAGTATCAGCGTAGTTATTTGCAGAGGCACGGGGACACAGTGGGAAGCAGAAGCAATTTCTTTCATATTGTGCATCAAAATCCATTCAGATTTTCTAGAAGGGTCTCCTTTATTTCCACTTTATTAAATGTAGTCTTGCTTATCCTTATACCAATTGTATGTATGTGTCTGTTTTCTGAAGGTATCTTCCTTTATTTATTGTAATATGGGAATATTGTATTTTGCAGACTGTAAATTAGATATTTGATTCAATGCAGTGGCAGAACACAAGAGTGTTAAAAATGTCCAATTCCAGCAGGTGAAGCCAAGGGATGTTTAAAGTGCGGTGCATATAATGTTTATATTACATTAAGTACTGTGTTATTGCACAGGATGCTTATTGTTAGTGTCTGTAGGGAGAATCAGTTCCAAAGATTTCAATTTCAATAAACTGATTATGCAGTTCCACCACATACAATTAGGAAGGTAGTAATGAAATGGTTATGAAGTCCCTTGGCATTCTGTGGTTTTTTTTTTTTTAATTTTGTGAATAACATCAGGAGCATTCTGGAGGGAAGTGTTTATGTATTTATTTATTATTGATTTTAAAAAATACATTTAACATTACTAGTTATTACAAATCCAGTCTCAGCAACAGGAGGGAGATAAGCTTTTTCCACATTATTAAATGCAGGATGCCTAGGGAATTGAGAAGATTTATCCTTTATATAAATACGTTAAATATTAATGAATAGTAATTACAGAAATTAATTTATAGCTGCATTTAATTTTCTAATAACCTTTCGTAGCTTTATTCCTTTGTTGCAAACAATGCAAATTTAAATACAGTCCCTTGATAAATACCTTGGATGACTACAGAATGATCTTGTCCACTGATTAGAGGACTTCATGTACTTCACTGGATAGGAGAGAGAGGATAAAGAGAAAAGACTTTGAATCCAATCAATGCTCTATGGCTCAAGAAGAGAGGCATCTCGTGCCTTGTGAGGGGAAAAACAAGGACAACACAGAGAAGATTTAAAAACTTTTAAAGATTGCTGTATCTCACTACAGGCTACATTTGGCCCTTTTGGGATACACTATTAATATCACCTATTTGGAAAAGCCTAAAAGTGTCTTGTATGCAGTTTCTCATCAATATGTATGGAAGGTTTTGGGGTTCTGTAGCTTGATATTCTTTAGCTTTCTTGGGAGGAATGTTTTCATTTATCTCAAAGTGCAAAGTTTTGTCTCTACAAGCTAGTTTTCTACTTTTCCAACCACCAATAATATTTATTGTTGTTTTGTGGTTGATTTTTGTTTTCACACAAAAAAGCTTCAGAGGAAAGGTCAGTTCCAATTCTGACATGGATTGGTTGCGTCTTCTTGGACAGGTCAATCCTGAGTAAGACCATGGTCTTGGCTGAATTCTCTTGGGAATAAGACAAATGGATGAGTCTTAGTATGAGGGTCACCAGAGATCTATGAGCGATTTCCATAGTTCTTCAATAGCCAAAGAAAAATAACCTTTTGTCTTTCTTTTTTTTTTTTTTTCCCTGAGCGTGATTAGAATTAGGTCATTACTATCCAACAGGAGGACTTTTCACTTTCAGGAAATGGGTTTTCAGTGATTAGGTAAATTTACAAGAGTAACTGTCCCTGAAAACAAACAATGAATACACCCTCCTGTTAGCAAGACAGGGAGATAGCTGAGGGAGATTAGGAGGAAGACAAAAAAGGTAGCCATGGATTGTTGCCTACAGAAGACATGGGTACCAATTCCCACCAGCACAGCCATGCCACAGAAATCACAACAAAATTTCCAAACAGGTCGCCAAAGAACAGTGTTGTGCATATGCTAAGGTGGCAAAAAGGATCTGTGCGGAGTTTGGTAATTCCAGTTACTTGAGTTGCTTTGCCGAGTTAATGCGACTAACTGTAACTAACAATGGTAGGGAAGTATGTTCATTATCGTCTTCCTGTTAGGCTGATTGTGAACAGTGGTGATTTCTCTGTCTCCTTTGAATGGTCTGCTAGTGCCTGGTACAGATCTGAAAACCAAGGCACTTTTAAATACATGATAAATCTATTATGAGAGAATTACTGCATTTCAAGGATGATGAGAGCATGTCTAAAGAAATATTTAAGTCAGAAATGGGACTCACATACCTCCTGTGGGACACAAAGGGAGTTGTTCAGCATTTTCTGGGACCTTGGTAAATACAGTAGCACTGCTTTCATGTGTTCCTGCTGGTCTTTATTAGAAGATGTCATGATGTTGACATGCTGTGTCAAACCTATGGAAATCAATTAATTTTTTTTATTGAAATCAATAACCCTTTGTAAAGCAGATATATCTAATTAGGGATCTGAACTGCAATATGACTAAATGAATGTGTGTTAAATAATCTAGATCCTCTTGTATTTATTTGTTTATTTATTTTTAATCAGCAGAGGAGAGCTTGAAAAGTCTAAAAAGCTTTACGCACGCAGAACTTGGAAAAGTTCCCTGGGAATCCATACTGAGAACAGCGAATATGTTGGCCAACACGGAGTTGAGTAACATGTCAACAAACAGAGTGCCAGGGAAGACTGAAGGAAGTCTATTTGTTTGAGCATTGATTCAGACACGTGTATTAGAATACAAAGAGCTACTCTGCATCTTATCTTCTGGCTTGCTGCCAGGTTCATTCCCAAGCTCAGTGTTTCAAGCTGCCACCATAAGTAATCCATGCTTTCGTGTGTCTGGACATACCAGCTCTGCTTGCTGTTGATGCAATGAATGCTCTCCTCTGTCCAGAAGGCAGACACACCGTCTGCATTGCACTGCTGTACCATCCAGAAGAAAGCATTGTTCCATGAGAAAAAGAATTTTTGTATAAAACTTACATTGTCAAGTTTTCCTTCCACTGTATGTGTTTGAGCTCTTCATCCATAGATGCCCAAAGTTTAATGCTTTCTGCATAAGTAGTGATTAACACCTTCAGCAGTACTGCTTTTTAAGCTCCCTCACTCCACATTGACCCTGCTCTGTCCTGTGCACTGAACCCTTGTGGTGAACCAGATCAGTGGGCCCATCCTGTTGATAGGAATATTTCTCTTGTGTTCTCCCTAATCCAGCATTTACCCCATGTGAGGCATCACAAAGGTGCAATGATGTTGTAGCAGATGCATAAACGCATGTACTAGGTGCAGAAATATATGCCATTACACCTTAATGTTCTTTGCAGAGGACGTGTTAAGCACAGAAATATGCACGCAGAAGGGGTTTTGTTTAGCTATCACTTAATCCTCATGCCCGTACATGTTGGCAATGTGAGTAGTTAAGCTGAAGTTGAACAGAAATGTACAGGCTTAAAATTGAAAACTAGAAGACATTGACTTATGCCTGCCTATTATAATGTGTGTCCAGACCAGATCTACAAACTCCCAAAAGAGCTGGAGGACAATCAGACCTTTCAGAGTGATCCACTGGACGTCTCTTGTATTCAGCTGAACTGCATGAATGTCAGAGAGCAGAATTTGACAAACTGGATGTTATTCTGGGAAAACAAAACAACCACCCCCCAAAAAGACCACAACAAAACAAAACAAAGCCCAACAAAAAACCTCAACCCCCCCAAAAATACCACCCTCTACCCCCAAAAAACAAAGAATACAAATCAAATATTTGCTGAAAACATCGATGAGAGGAAAAATAGTTTCAGGGCTTTTTGCCTATTCTTTAAAACAGATTAATGTGGTGAAGTAATAATTATGTAGTGTTTACACATGAAACAGCGACACAAAATCCTTAAAGAATTTAATCCATAGTAAGTAAATGACAGAGAAGTCTTCACTGAGCACTATCACTGCTGCTGAAATGATTGACAGATACAAAAATTAATACTTTGCTAATCATATCAGTTCTAATAAATTTTGTGATTCGTGATTTTTATTCATAGCTAATTGGGCAGAAAATAATCCAAGCCAATTACGCTAAGGGTAAGACAATATGTTCCCACAGAGAGTCTTGAGTCTTCTGTGAAAATGGGCCTTTATAGCTTGACACAGTGATGACCTTTCAGCTGAAAGCAGATGATTACCTCGTGACACAGGAGGACTGGCTGAAATAGTTGTGACTCTATATACATAGCAGGGAATGCCAAAGAAATGGACTTGGGAAAAACAGGGTGTAGTGTAGTTTTGTGGAAGATTTTGAGTCTAGGAGATGCCTAAGCATTTTGAAGGGTTGAAGTGTACTTACTATGGTGAAAACGGAATCTAAAAAAGGCCAACATCCACCTGGGAACATTGCTACAGTCCTGCCAGATGACAGGGTCGACTATGGAAAATCCTTGCCAGCAGAGTTCACAGGTTCACTGAGTTGGAAGGGACCCACAGGATCATCTAGTCCAACTCCCAAGTGAACGCCCACCCACAAAGAGTTGCGTTGGTGCATCCCCCTGCTCAATGTTCACTGCTCTTGTCTAATCTGTAGAGGATAGGAGTTTAACACCAAATTGACTGTGGAGTTGGACTGTTTAAAACAGTCCCTGTTAGCTGGAAAGATGAGGGCTGTCACTTCTGATGTTTGCCTCTGTGGGAAGACAGTACAGGTCTGTCAGATAAACAAGTCCTTTTCAAAATTCCTGGCTGTGGGTCATGTTTGACTGCTCAGTTTGGGATATGAATTCACTCCTGGCCTTTGTTATATCTGGGAAATTTTCCCCCACGGTAAATGGAGCAGAAAAAAGTTCATGCTGATAATGCTGTCAACTGCTATTATCCCATCGTTAGTATTTCTTGTCATCTATTAAAAGTGAGTGGTAATTCCTTAATGTTCATTGGCATTATATTAGGAATGCTCTGTAGTTTTGTGTTGCATGATCAGTAAAATTTATCAAATGTGTTCAGGAAAATGAATGGACCCGGTGAATTTCCTAGAAGAGGTAGGAAAGGAGTTTTAACCCCCAGCTTCTGTACCTGGGGACTCATGAAAAACAAGCTTATACTTAGGCTGAGATTATATCAATGACTACACATATGCTCCAGAAATTTTTGGGATTGAAAACCAAAACCACAGTAGTACATGAGGACTGAGAACTGGTTAAGCATGGCTTTGATATACATGTTGGTACATGGCATTCCTGTCGTGACTTTTTGCAACTTTAAAGTGCAAACTTGAGAATAACACCAAACTGGTGCGTATTAAAGAAATGGAGAGTTATTTAAATCCAAAGATTGGTTTGGAATCAACTTTCTTATTTTTTATTTATTTATTTCTTGAAGTGCAATTCAGTGACATCTTGCCTCCACATACAATAACTCAGTTTTGGCTGTTCTGTTTCATGGAATTATTAAAAGTATGCTAAAAGAGGAGAATTATGACAATGAGAATTTTAACTGCCTGCATTATTCCCATATAAAATTTAAATGGTAAAAGGATTTTAAAACAAAATTTCTTCTAAAATGCAAGTTATGTATATATCATTTTGTCCCAGAGTCTGCTTTTAAGCTCACAGAATCACAGAATCACAGAAAATTATGAGTTGGAAGGGACCCACAAGGATCATCTAGTCCAACTCACCATCTAATACCCGTACAGCGACCGAGAGCACATCCCAGAGCATAATACCAACCTAGATGCCTCACAGTCTAGCAGGCCACTCCGAGCCGGAAGGGGCCCAGGGTCACCCAGCCCTACACCCCCCGGCTAGACCATGTCACTAAGCTCCTCGTCCAGTCTTCTCTTAAACACCTCCAGGGATGGCGGCTCCACCACCTCCCTGGGCAGCCCATTCCAATATGCAATTACTCCCTCCGTGAAAAACCGCTTCCTAACGTTAAGATTAAACCTCCCCTGGCGTAGCTTGAGGCTGTCTCTACACGCTGAAAACCCATAGAAACCAAGTTTTGTGGTGGTTGTATTTGGACTCAATGTGTTCTGACTAAAATTTGCTAGCCAATTGAGAATTATTAGTAAAATCAAGAATTTCAGGAGTGGGGACAGGGAGAGAAAGCTGTCTTTGGATTTTTTTTCAGCATGACTTTCAGCCTTGCTCAGGGGAGACAAAATGAGATGACATTGGCAAGGATATCTCACCAGAGCTTGTAGCTATCGCTGTTTTGAATGCTTATACAGCTGTTCCACTGGAGCCAGATTGATCCATTCCCAAGCAATGATCATTATATATTGTTTCATACAGAAAATGCGATGCTTTTCTTTTAAGTTGTCCTTTCTGATGGATGTTATTATGCTGAACCTTATTGCATTATATTATAGTTCTGAAATATTGAGGTATTTATGTCTTTGGTAAGTAGAGGAGTTGAGTGTGAATCTGATGCTGTGTTTGAAAATACTTGTCTTTGCGGAGTAGGAAAGTAGCATTGGAAGATGAGCTGCTCCTAACAGGGAAATTCTACTTTCTGTTCCAGCATGAGAGGCTGAAGTGTAAGCGGCCTCCAGCCTCTGCGATTCCCTGATGTGTTTTAAACTCTTGTTTTGGTAGCAGGATCTGTCACTGTTTACTGTGATTTCCCCCGCTCTTCCTATTTTACTACAAAATATTTTTTTTATTCCCAACACAAAATTATTCTCCGAAAAAAATAGTGGTTTTTAAATTGCCTTATGTACTGCACTTGCAATTTTTTTTTCCCCAAGAGCTACCCTTCCTTTAAAAACATAAGTAATTAACCCCATATATTTTTAATATTCTTGAAGTTACGGTTTCAGGGATTTTATCCAAAGATCCTCATTAAAGAGGAGGAAAACTGCACAGAAAAAGGAGAAGCTGATCTGGAAAGAGGAGCCAACCCTTTACAACTCTACTTCTTCTGAAGGTTAAATGACTGAGGGTTAAAATCTAGATATGAGACATAAATGTTGTCACTATTCTTTGTAATGAGGAAACCACTTTTTTCTACTCCGAGTTGTGACTCCCATAGCAGGTCAGCCTGAAGTTCTGATATGAAATTGTTTCAAGTGCCCGGAGGTCCAGCACAGAGGCACACTCATCATGCTACCTTCACTGTCCTTAGAGCGGGCACTCTTCCTGAGGTGTACAATGTACAGGATGCTCAAGTAACTGATCATGCCAGCAGTGACTCTGCCTTACTTGATGATAGTGGCCTAATATTTTGGGGAGCTGTCTCTGGAAAAGCTGATGCAGAAAGATTAATGTGTACTAAAAATGCCAGTGACCACTGGCAGACATGCTGTTAGATCACAGAATCACAGAAACAGTAAGGTTGGAAAAGACCTTAGAGATCATCACGTCCAACCTATCACCTATTACCTAATCTAACCTAGCCAAACCTGTTACCTAACCTGTTGCCATCCTACTACCAACACACCATCCTACCTATAACACACTACCCTAATATCTAGGTCATGCCACCAAGAACTTCATCCAACCTTTTCTTAAACACCTCTAGGGACGGTGACTCCACCACCTCCTTGGGCAGCCCATTCCACTGAGAGATCACCCTCTCTGTGAAAAAGTTCCGCCTAATGTCAAGTCTAAATCTCCCCTGACGCAGTTTAAGACTGTGTCCTCTTGTTCTATCACTGGTAGCCAGAGAGAAGAGACTGACACCTAGCTGACTACAACTTCCTTTCAGTCTTAAACTGAGGAGCCCAGAACTGAACACAGTACTCAAGGTGAGGTCTAACCAGTGCCAAGAATGATGAACTCCCTTCCACCATGTTGCTTCCCATCAGCCTCTAAATCTGCTGCTTGTGGCTTAGGAGAACTGCTGTTTGTGTTGCTTGACCCCTCGCCCGGCACTTTGTGTGCGGCAGGGCAGCACTGCCGTGCTCTCCTGCTTAGGCCACTGGTACTTCAGAGCAGCTGAACTGCCAGGCCTGCTCTGGGACCGAGATGTCCCGGCAAGGAAGTGTTGCAGGTAAGGACGGTACTTAGAGACCCTACCTGCAGTGCAGGCTCCCCTGAGAAAGCACAACATTCCTGCGTGCAGACCCATCGCTGTGATAACCTCAGCCCCAGCATCTGTCACAACACGCCACCACACAGCCATTATGCCATCCTGAAAGGTCAGGTCACATGCACTGTCATATAGCCCAGTGCTTAAGATTTCAAACTTTGAAAAAGTTAGAAATACTTTAAAGAAACTTTCAACTTTAATATTGAACAGCAAGCCTGTATATCATTGCTGTAATTTGTCTCACTGTTATTATATGACATGAAATGAAAATTATGGGGGAAAAAGTATCTTCCGTGTAAGGAACTTTTATGCTGTTCACAAGAGATATCTCTTGGTATTAACTATGTACTTGCACCTGTGTGGCTACCAGAGCCTGTTTTTTCAATGCTAAACAAAATTCTGTAAACTAAAAGAAAATATTTAAATTCTTACGAAGCCTTGCAAAGCTTTGCAATGTCTTCAAGACGTGAGGGCAGTTCCACACACTCACAATGCACACGAGTGTCTTACCCAGGAGCATAAAGAAGAGTCACCAGTGCTTCATGTTGGTATTTATGTTAGGGAGACTGATCACAAGTATAGGGTCACAAAGATTAGGGATATGTTGCTACCCTCTGCTGTTTTGGGCAACCCTTGTCTGTGGTCATTTTTCAAAAAGGATTCAGAGGTTGCTGTTGTACCACTTTGTCGTGGTTTGACCCTGGCTGGATGCCAGAGATTCACCCACAACCTCTCCTGGAAAAAGAAACTGGAAAAAAAACTTATCACAGGCAAAACAAGGCAAGCTACAAGTGAGGAATAGAAAGGATTTATTTATTAACTAACAAGATCAGAGCTTAATGTGAGAAGCATCATTTTAAAGGCAACCTTTTCCTCCCCACCCCTCCTTCTTCTTACAATAGATCTCATATTCCCTTTTTACCTCTGGGAGAAAAAGGGGGAACAGGGGTAGGGGTAAAACCAGGCAAGTTGGTATTTCTGGCCAGTTTTAGGGTAGGAAACCATCTCTCTGCCATTTCATGAAGTCCTCTCTCTCTCTCACGAGAGGAAAAGTCTTTCATGACCCTTTCCCAAGTGAGATTTTGACCCAGGTACGACAGCTCTTCCATTCTCTGTTACCTGAGAGTCACAGACAGGATGCAGTCTTTTAAGCACTGGCTTCATTGCTTCTTGTGGCTTGGATTTCTCCTCCAACCAGTGCTCCACAGAAATCTCATCCAGAATCCAAATGCAGAGTTAGGATATTTCTCAGCAATGAACCAAGAGAGCAGCATCAGAACAGGAAAATTTTTATTGATAACAGATCATGAGCTCAGGCAGCTAAGGAGAAATAAAGAAAAAGATACTGTATCTATAAGTCTACGCAAGCTCGTGGGTGTGCATTAAGGACTTAACTCAATTTGAAAAATGCTGCCCAAATTTCTACTGTGCGTAAAGTGTTTCTTAGCCTCAGATGAGCCATTATATTTATCCAGCATGACATCTGTTCAAATATTTTTGAATAAGGAGCCTGTATGGAGCATACATAATAAGATAGCTTTTGTGAGAGTGTTTGTATTCCTGATAGATGAGAATGGCTCATTTGGAGCCCTCCCAATTTTATGCTGTTTAGGAGGTGTGCTAGATCCCAGATGAAAATCCACAAGAAAATATAATTAGTGGAATAAAATTTAGTGCATATGCCCCATGCTTAGTTTTTACATTGCAGAAGCTTTGCTGTTAATTTTAATTCTTCTTAGAATTACTGAAAACAAGAGATTTATCAAGCTAGGGACCTAATCATATCACAAAGTCAAGCCTTATTTTCTAGTCCTTCCATACAATTTTTTTCTTTACAGAATATTTTTAAAGGGACTCGATCCTCTATTCATTAACAAAATGAAACAACCAGGCTCATAAACTTTGACCTAAAATTGTAATCAGGCAGAACCCAAGTACTGGAAATTGAAGTAGAATGGCCAACTTTCTTGAATAAAGATTTCTAGAATCTTACTTCTGCCTCACCAAGTTTCAGACCAAAACAAACTTTACAGGTAAGTTGTAAATACCTATTTGAAAAATCGTGAACCATAATGGAAATGCTGACACAACAGTAACCAAAGATGGTCTAAGCAGCTCCGTGTTATAATCTGGCACTGCTGCTTGGACGATGGTTGTATGATAGTGCAACCCAGGCCTGGAGAACTTTTAGCTAAACGTATCAATATGAACCTAATTTACTTAGGCCTTAATATAATAACTCACATTAAAAATCTATAGCACTTGGAAGTATTGATAAAGACAGTTCCTTTCTCCCTGATTTATATCAGACAGTTATATGTTAAAGTACACAATAAGTAGACATGGTATTAAATTATTAAAGTGTTTCTTCAGAGTTTTCTTCCAATTATTATTTACTAAACAATATCATAAGAGCTATATATCCTTCAGTGTTAATATGTAACCAGAACAAACAGAGAACATTAGAAAGGTGGAGAAAACTTAGATATCTAAACAAGAAAAAGTGAGTTATTGATTTTATTGACTGGTTTGTTAACTTCTGACATTACAATAAAGCCTTATTTATTTGTATACAGAAGACTCAATTATATAGACACATATTATTTAAACAACTGGGTTATTTACAGTGAAATCACAGTTTCATAAATAATATAGACCTGCACTACTCAAGCTGATGTTTATCCATTGTTACTATTTAGGGAGTTCTGGTATCCACAAAGGCTGTTTGGAGGAAAGTAATTGGAATAACATTAAGTAAACCCCATGCTATTATAACAAGACATGTCCAGAGTACACTAGCACATATAAGCTGTGTACTTTGCAATGACTGAAATCCTGTTTTCTTTGACTGGAGGAAATGGCATGCTGACAATCCCTGTTGATGGAACCATTCTAACTGATATGCTCCTTCTCTCCAGGATTTCTCTATGGTGTGAAGGCCCAGCAACACCCTGTATGTGTGAAAAGAGCTGGTGAAAGTCTCAGAGGAGTGGTTAAGCATTAAGCCTAAATCTTCCTTTTGCCAGATTAGCACCTAATCTTTTTTTAATATATGGCAGCCATGAAGAACAGACAGTGGAAGTGTTGGCTGTTTCAAACCAGCCCTGGCTGCCTTTCTTATGCCTTCAAAGCTTGAAACACTGAAAGATATTAGGAAGGCAACAGAAATCCAGTTCCATAAAGCACATCAGATTTGCTAAATTATCTTTTGGCTACTGAAGGATATGACTTACAGGAAAGGTGGACCCAGGATACCCTTTGCTCCAGGTTCTCTATACTCCATTGTGGCCAGACAGAAGAGCTTCTCTGGGCAGAGAGGCAACACAGCTGTGTTAGAAAAGCACAGAGTGTGCATCTCTAGAGCACCATAGAGCCACAGCTCTATATGTACCTTTAAACATTGTCTTATTTTTTGTAACTAAAGCTATGCTGTTCTAAAGCTTTGCATGGGTCAAAGTCAGATGCCAGAGCTCTCACAGAATACAAATGTTTTCTTTAGAAGCATTTTTACAAGGAATCAGTGATTACTTTTTGCCCAACTCCAAATTATGTTTAGTAGGCACATACACAGAGTCTGAGGTCTGACATAATCCTCAAAATAAATACAACAAATGGAAGCAGATGCTGCTTTTCTGTTGTTGTGTAATGGAGTTAGAATAATGACAGGACAATAATATACATAATAGAATTCTACAAAGCCCTCACTCGACTTTAAGTGGAAGTAAAATCTTAGAAATGAGGGGACGATAAAATAATGCTTTGTAAAAAGGATAAAGGAATAGTGTTACTCAAGTCTATTAGTGACATAATACACTATGAATGCACTTAATATCATCTTTTACCAATAGCTATTTTTCAATTACTGTAATGCTGCAAAAATAAACCAAACAATAATATAAAAATGAAAATCATGTAGAAAGTTATTTGTTTAAAAATATGTATCTCTATCTAGAGAGGTGTACATATATAGCTGAGGACAAACATTTCCATGGGTTAGAAACAGTTTATATATTCTATATCCAGTAATCCCTCAAATTTCATGGGGGGTTGGTTCCACAAAGATACCACAATAAGTGAAATCTGTGTAGTAGCAGTAAATAGGGTAAATACAATAAATATGGTAAATACATTAAAGCTGGTAAAGCGGGAGAGGGTTTGGGGGTGGGGGGAGGGGAGGAAACCATGCTACATTGAAGCTGCGAATGGTGAACATGAAGTAGCGAGGAATTACTGCAATTTAATCCTTTTAGGATATGTCTCAATGCCCTATTTGAAGCAAGTTGCCTGCAACTTGATATTTTGACCAAGCTAAATTGTGTGGCTTCTTCTGGCTTTTTTCCCTTCCGTTGCAGCACGTTGTTACAAAGAGGTCTTGCCATGACAAGGCGTTACTAACTAGGAGATCTTCCATGTACCTCAGCTGTCCTGCCTCTTATATGTGAAGCTTTTTAAACCTCTGCTGTATTCTTAAACCTTTTGTAGAGAACTAATCCAACATGTTTACAATCCAGTGGGAGTTGGGCACACATAAAGGCAAGGTCAACATATTACAGGAACAGTACCCAAATGTTTGTGAGCCACTTTAGATATTTCAGGGTATTTTCAGTCAAAAGATTGTCAAAAGACAATCTTTGTGTTTGCTGGGAAGTGTTTTACTATCATTGACTGGCAAATAGCTTCTCAAATGCAGACTTGATGATAGTGGCTGCCTGGTGGTTCTTTAGGGTTTTTTAAATTTTTAGCTTTTGATCTGTGGAAGATGAAAGGAATGGAGGGGTGGGTGTGTGAACTACAAGCCCTTACTGTGTGTTTTAAACTTGGTTTAGTAGTGGTAAGGCTTGACATAGTTTGCAAGACCTGGTGGGCAGACTGAAGGCTTTTTAAAAACAAATAAATATAGAGTATTTGGGAACTCCCGACAAAAGCTTATTGTAAAAAGCCACTATAATTGATTTCAGACAATAATAAAGAGGCAGAAGGTAATTCAGTTCAGGATTTACAAGATCTGGAGGCATGCATACCGTGAGTTTCTGCAACTCCCAGACAATGCTTTCATTTGAAATAGTGTCTCACCCTGCTGAGCCACACCACGAGAACTTGCTGCAGATGTCAAATGGCACAGGTTGCTTTTGAATGGCTGATACATTTTTGTAGCTCGGGATTTCTGAAGGCACATATGCAGCTAAATAGATATATAGTGAAGATTTACTAGTTCTGTTAAGCAGCCTCATCCAGGAGTGTGGTCTCCTGCATACAGAGTTGCTGCCATAGTTAAGGTTTCCTCCTGGATCTCTACTGGACTCCTACAGTATCCTGCTCTGTGGGACGGCGCTTAAGAGTCTCAGTAAAGTCCAAACACCTGTAATGAGGCACTTGATGGAGCTGTCCCACAGGGCTGTGTAAAGACCTCAGCAGAGTGCGTAGAGTGGTTAAAGACACCACAGGGATGAAACCAGACAGTAGACTCAGTAGCAAAAGTGATAAACCACTGTTGCTTTACCATACTTGCTGGTCAGGATGCTTCAGTAGGAGTTTACATAAATTGTGTGCATTTTGCTGAGAACTGGCTCTGAGAACTGAGAACTGTCTGAGAACTGGGTTGCCCACAGAGGTGGTTGAGTCACCAACCCTGGATGTGTTCAAGGGGAGGCTGGACGAGGTGCTGAGTGATATGATCTAGATGTAGAGGATAGGTTAGTTGGATTATAGGTTGGACTAGATGATCTTCAAGGTCCTTTCCAGCCTTTTCTATAATGTGATACTGTGATACTGTGCTGCAAGGTGCTTTTACTGGGTTAAATTGAATGCTTCCTTCCTTAACTGGATATTCTCTCACCAAAATAAGTGATTTTGATTTTTAAACAGGCTCTCATAGGACCAATAGGATACTAGGTTCACTTGCTTCCCTTCTTCAGCTTTTCTTTCCAATTCCTTGTCAAAGCTGTGAGTTGAATTTGTCAGTGGCACCTGTGCCCTCTCCTCTGAAATAAGTCTCTCATTATAACTTTTAAAAAGCAAAGCATGTCAGACATACTACTCTTCTCTTCCACCAAGAAGCCTGAATTACTGTGCACCAGAGGCCATCCACATCGAGTGCCTGTAATTTCTGCAGTCAAACACATATTTAGTAAATTGTGCAAGTTTCCCCAGGCAAACAGCAATTGTATATCATTATAAGATATCTTCATAGTCTACTTCATTTGGGGGAAGGAGTCAAGTGGGGAGGGTGAGTGGCAGGAAGTTGGGCTTTTGGTGGAAAACTTGCCCTCTTCCTTACTAGGAGCAAAAACCACATGCATAGAAAAATGCTGTGAAAAAATCATAAAGAAATCTTAGAATAACTATAAAGATGGCAAACTACAACAGTTGTTCCAAAGTAGATGTTCTTTAATGTGCTCACTCTTTGGCATTTAGTAAGCTTCCAGAGGTGGAAAGAAAGGAAAGTTTAATTTAGAGAAGCCTCCTGCCCTTCTTAGCTAGGGATCAGCTGTCCAACATGAAATAATAATGCATTCAACTGTCCATCTTCTGGTAAATAACCTTTGTCATCATTGCATTCACCAGCACTAACAGCAAACAGTCAGTATGAAATGCTATATGAATTCAGGGAAAACTGATAGGGTCTTTGTGACCTTAATGTCATTATATTTGTGCTAATGCATACAGTATAAAAGAAACCAGAACTCTCAATATGAAGGGTCCAATTCATGAAAAATGTATGTACCAATAACAAGGGGGTTTTATGCACTGTACTTAGGGGGTGAAGAGAAGTAGAATGAGTCTATTTTGAATAAAGAACATACTTTTGCAATTATATCACTTCACCTTTTCTGCAATAACAACACTTCTTTTCTCACATGAAGTATCTGAAGTGGAAGAATATTCATACAGGCACCAATAAAAAAAAATCACTTAGGGTAAAGGGAAAGCAGAAAAGATGAGACAATTAAAGAGGAGCAAAAATAAAGATGGGAAAGAAGAAGATTTAAGGCTCTTAAGAGAACTGGTGTTTTGAGTTTTCTGTGATTTTTATGCCTTTGTATGGTAGATTTTTTGTTAGGTGGTAAATATAGCTAGGGGTCGCCCAGGAGTAGTTCTGTGTAACATGAATCACTTTAGTCTAATTCTCATTATAAACAGTCATGGAGTTTTAAAGATGCAGGTGCGTAAATACAAACCTAGATCTGTGCATACAGGTAGTGAGGACAGTGATTTCAGCTACCTGATGTGTCTTGTGGGAGCAGATCCTTTATGAGAAAATATCCCCAGGGACTAGGCAAAGATGGCATTTTGCGCTCTGCTGGCAGAATAATATTGAGTTCTCCAGATGATTTTAGTATCTTTGCAGTAGCAACTGTGTGGCAGTTCCAGATAAGTATAAAACTGTGGTGTTTTACTTACTTATCTACTGAAATATACTCCGTAGAGCTCTATTCATTCTGGTATCTAATTCAATCCATCTGGCATGCATGATTTTTAGCATTTCTGTACAGAATATTACTCATTGACGTATATGTCAATATGGTAAATCAATATACCATTTCCTTATCATACCAGGAATGTTTTCAAAGGTAAACTGGAAGGCTTTTTGTACATGGGTAGGGGAAAATTAAGAATGACAGTTATGTAAGTTAACACAGTCTGGCGTTGTGGAAGATATGCACACTAAATTGTGCTAAAATGATTGAACAATAAAATAATATCATCAACATTGCAGTTTTGTTAGGTTGCAGAATTAACAGGTGCTGGTAGTAATCCTACAAACATCCAGATCTCCGTTTGCTTGAGTTTCTTTGTGAGGGTGAAATTACTGCAAAAACCAGCTTGGAATCTGAAGTAAAAGTCAGTAGGAAAAGGTGAATTGCTTAATCACCTGTATCAGGGATAACCTGATAGTAAGAGAAGTTTTATGTACAGTCCAAATGAGTGAAGTGTATGCCACACCTTTGTCATGGACTGGAAAGAGACAACTGTCCAACTACTTAAATTAAATACAGGAAGTCTAAGCTTAAATTCATAACTTCCAGTGGGTGAATAATCATTCTAATATAATTTATGAGACTGATTTTCTTTGCTGAGGTAACCACATCTTGAGTACTGTGTCCAGTTTTGGGCTCCTCAGTTTAAGAAAGATGTTGAACTGCTTGAGAAGGTCCAGAGAAGGGAGCGATCCCTGTGTGGGCATCGCTTGGGAGTTGGACTAGAACCATGTGGGTCCCTTCCAACTCAGAATAACCTGTGAACCTGTGAATATCTTCGCTGATAATCGTAGGGCAATACCAATGTAAAACAGATTCAGCATAAAATCTCAATTTTCTCTCCTGCAAGTATTGTAAAATTTAGATGTGTTTGTGAAATTTTGTGTAGCAATCTGATTACTAGAGTTTTACAAGGAGGTCATCTGTGTAGTCTTCCTCCCTACATGTCCAGACGTTGATGCAGCAGGAAAATGAAAACAGTGAAAACAAGAGCCAAAATGTGGTGGTTTGTGGCAGAATTAATATTGTTTAGAGGGAATGTCACATTTTTTCATTATCAGTTGAATCCTTTTCTTTCACCTATTAAATTTTGTGAAGCAAGATTGCTCTTGGTATAATTGCAGACAGTTAAAGGTTCATTTAATGAAGAGCTGTGCT
Source organism: Pitta sordida (assembly GCA_013390025.1). Taxonomy (NCBI): domain Eukaryota; kingdom Metazoa; phylum Chordata; class Aves; order Passeriformes; family Pittidae; genus Pitta; species Pitta sordida. The sequence goes on from WEKX01017847.1 coordinate 79,890, forward strand.
ACTTTAATCACAAATGATGGGGTTTCACACACCACACCTGATAATTTGAATGTTATCAATCATTCTATTTAATTTCTTTAAATAGTTATATTTTTTCTCCCAATAATATGGTTTATGATCTAAATGGAGCTATATTACATGCTCAGACTGTGAGTTTATTAGTTTAAAAAATGTAAGTATTTTTTCTCACAGACAGTATTTGCTTTAATGATTTCATTCTCAAAGCTGTATCTTCAATGTGAGTTGTCTCAGTGAGTAAGAAAAAAGTCTACTCTTGATTTTTGTATTATTCTGGTTACTGAGAGATAAATACAAGTAATATAATGTCATATTGTGGAACTGTATCTAAAGATTTTAGTATGAACTCTTCTTTGAAGTGTTATGTTCTTTTATTAATGTTGCTTCATTTAAAATATTTGCTTAAATCTCAGAAGGATTTATGTATTCTTTTGATTATTGAAAATCTAGCATTATTAAATTTGATCTTGCTTATTTTATAAAGCATTGAGTACTGAAGAGAGGTAGCCCAGCATCTCCCTTGTTCTGATACAAATGTGAGACATATTGAATTCATTCCTGAAGACCATATCCAGATAATCTACTGAGACTAGTCCTGTGCTGTGCTTTGGTCATTGGCTTTGAGTGAGCTTTGGTGCAGAGTTTCAGAAGAGATGCCAGTGTGCATCATGCCTTTGAGCAGGCACAAATACACATTTACAGAAGGGCCAAGGTAGAGCTGGATATGCAAGTGTAATACACTCTATCATCTATCCTGTAATGCTCTTCAGTATAGTTCAATATAGTCAGCTGCAGGTTCTCTGCAAGCATCAGATACCAGGTGAGACAAGGACTGCTGGGACAGGCAATGTATAAAAGTGAGAGTGCTAGGGAGCCCTTGTAGACTCATTTCATCAGAAGTGCTGATGTCCTGGAGCAGCCAAGGAGTCACAGAGCAGTTTAGTATTTTGACATTCTCCTTTTATGATCTACTGACTTGCCTGGTTGATGATAAAAAGGCCATGGATGTTGTGTACTTGGACCTTAGCAAAGCCTTTGACACGGTTTCCCACAATAAACTTCAGGAGAAACTCCTAGAGCATGGACTGGATAGAAGTATTTTATGTTGGATCAGGAATTGGTTGGATGGATGAGCTCAGAGAGTGTTGGTGAATGGTGCCACATCCAGCTGGCAGCCAGTCACCAGCGGAGTCCCACAGGGGTCAGTGTTAGGCCCGGCACTGTTCAACATATTTATTGACGATATGGACGAGGGAATTGAGTCCATCATCAGCAAGTTTACGGATGATACCAAGGTGGGGGCAAATGTTGAACTGCCAGAGGGTATGAGGGCCCTTCAGAGGGACCTTGACAGAGTAGAGAAATGGGCAGACTCCAACAGTATGAGATTTAACAAGACTAAGAGTTCTTCACTTTGGACATAACAACCCCATGTATCGCTATCGGCTGGGGGATGAGGGGCTGGAGAGTGGTGAAATGGAGAGGGANAGGTTGGACTTGATGATCTCCAAGGTCTCTTCAAATGGGTAGTGCCATGGTTTAGACAGTGGGTTGGTGTTGGGTTATAGGTTGGACTTGATGATCTCCAAGGTCTCTTCAAACCTTGCTAATACTGTGATACTGTGACATGCTTTCCTGAACAGTGCAACCACAACTGAGGAGATCTAGGTGGCTAAAGGTGCTTGTTAGAGAACGCAGATCAGAGTCCATCTTCTCCGTTAATCATAAAGTGGGGGATTAGAGCATTCTCTCCTTCTGGAGCCACTGGGAGATAAGCACTTAGGTCTGAATTACCTTGTGTTGGTGAAAATGTGTAAGAAACAAAAAGGAAGCAAACTTGATAACTAGTACACATACAGTTGTAATTTTGTATGAGGCTCAGAGGCCTTGGGATGTGGCATTTATTTATTATTTTGATATTTCTTTTGTTGTTTTCTCTTTTTAAAAGCACTTCTTTTTTGTCTTTTTGGTAAGGGGACAAGAATGTTGCCTTTGTTTTACTTAGCTGTATTTTAAATAATATTTTATTTCAAGAGTGTTATTTTACAGTGTTTACAGTGCACTTCAATTTTTCATTATGTCATGCCCTTCCAGTCCCTTGGTGGGATGAGAGGTGAGTGTATGTATTGTATAATTCATAATTAATTTATGAAGAATCACATATGATGAATACTGCTTATTAAATATTAAAGTCTTGTCTACAGTCATGGCAGTACCATGGCAGTACCATGCCTGTCTGTTCCTATGGTACTATGGAGCAAACTCATTGACTTCGGCTGTGCTGTCAGCACTCAGTTATAAGAGAAGTCTTAGCCACCTGCCTAGGCAAAAGGTGTTAAGGAGACTCAGCTCCCTTTCCAGAGGAGGTGTCCTGTTAGTGCCTTCTCCCTGCCCCTTGTGCACCAGCAGTTGGGAGATGTAATGAGAGTAAAATCTCTACAAAGTGTAGTTCAGAACAGAGAAGCTGGTAGCTTCCCAATGCTAGAGGAACTATTACAAGTCCTGGTTCCTTGCTGACAGACCCCTCACTGATAGAAAGCTGAACAGAGTTAGAGAGTAGCCTAACAGGAAGAAATGGCCTGGATCTAGGCAAGTGGAAAATGTAGGCTAGATTTTGACAGTCCATTTTTATTGGTGAGGACTGGCATTTGGACAGGGGAATAATTTACCGGCCAAGGTCATTCCACCACCTGGAACTAATCAACTCCATGTGGCCATTGTCCCTGACCTACATGCAGCTGCGGAAGGACACCGTGTGAGCTGAGCTTCTACTCCGGGGGGCATGGGTTTCCTGGACCAGGGCTTCCTACCTGTGGGTATTTAAATCATTAACATTCTCAGAAGCATGGTGACCTGGAGCACAGCAAACAGGGACGTTAACTGCGGGGGCCGGAGTAACTGCGGGGGCTTGAGTAACTGCAGGCCCTTTGAAAGTAAGCGATTAAGAAGCAGTTAGCGTGGCAGTTCGCGCAGGCAGGGTCGCAGACGCTGTCTTAGTAGGTGGTGTCTCTCCTTGTCTTTGTCCTCCCATCCCTCCCCCTGTCAGTAATGGTCAGAACCAAATGGATGAAAGCCAAAGCTAACGCCACAAGGGAGTTTCAGACTCAAACAAGCCCTGTGTCAATGGATGTGGCTGTCCATACTCCTGGCTGCAGGGAATGCCTGAGCCTGAT
>WEKX01017850.1:6364-16693 GCA_013390025.1 Pitta sordida
GGGCTGGATGGTCCTGTGGGTCTCTCCTGGCTCGGAGTGGCCTGTGCGTCTCTGAAGGATCTAGTTTTATGTTTACCACTCTGGGATGTGCTTTCGGTCTCTGTACGGGCGTTAGATCGTGAGTTGGACTAGATGATCCCTGTGGGTCCCTTCCAACTCGTAGTATTCTGTGATTCTGTGATTCTGTGAATATGATGGGACATATCCAGTCATTTACTTCACTCTTGATTGCATCATGTTACTTCTTCACCTGGTGAACTTCGGTAAATCACTTGACTATCGTTGCAGGCCCTATAGAATCCTCTATATTTCTCTACTAGTATTTGCATAACTTAATGATTATTTATTGGAATATGAATAAAAAATAGGATCGAAATATCTGAACAGGAAGTATCTGTTCATATTGATTCTATTTGTCAAGACATCTTCCATAAGGTCTCCATGACTGTCAGATTAGAAAAAGATCCATTTTTCCTTCCAATCAACTGAAAAATATTTACCTGAGGTGCTTATCCTACTGTTATGCTGGCTCTACCTTCATTATTATAGTCAGAAGGGAAAAAGAGGCACTTAGAGAGAGCAATTCAGGTAGTCTAAATTCCTCTCTGTAGGCACTTTCCTCTCTTCCCTGACTGCTAAATGTGCAAGGGCCATTCATCTCTCAAAACTTAATTAGGCTGAAATCAGTGATAAAAAACTACCATGGTAAAAATACAACTTCATGCATCCTTCAATAGATCTTTCATAGGACTTAATAATACTTTACTATTACAGAGAGAGTCCACTTCTGAAAAATACTGGAGTGATGTTATTCAGTGATTAAAGAGTTTCGATCTCAGTATGGAATTGGCACAATGTTTTCAGTTTCTATGTATATACATTTACACATAGGTACATACACATAAACAAACAGATTTATAAATCTATGCATTTTATTTCTCCATCATTGTAAATAGTCTGAGATATTCCAGGTAGCTACCTCATAACAGAAAAAACAAACAAACAAACAAACAAACAAACAAACAAACAAACCCGGGAAATGTCATATCTCTTGCCTGAATTAACTTCTTATTCAGATCTCTGGATTGACTAAATGTTTTGCCTAAGCAGCAAAACTTAATAAAGAAAAAAATCTGGAAAAAATGAAGAAATCAAGCAAAATTTAACTAGTCTTTGGGGCTAATGGACAGAAAAACTGTCAAAGTAGGTTTGACACTTAGCTCCTAAACTTAGATTTATACTTTAAAATCCTTTTCCATTTGTGTTGCTCTTTATTTACTTGCTCACAAGAAAAAAGACATCAGAGTTTTTATGTTCACTGTTCAGTCCAAAGAATAAGATTCTCTGTATCTTACATGTCATATAGATGACTTGTTTGAAACATCATTTCTGGCCTAAATGCAAAGTAGGACAAATAAGGACAAGGTGTAAACCCCCTGGCTACAGAGAAATACCTGTGCCTGACTAATGAACCCTCATTCCCATAATAACATTCTGTGATTAAGTTCCATCATCAGATACACTGAGAAATCTCACCAAAGCAGTGAAAACTGACCAAATGCACCCTCAGATCCAGAAGAAGTTACTTGGGCATTGATTTGTTAGAAAATGATACTCTCAGAAATTGTAAATTTAGTGAAAAATTGCAAAATAGTTAGGGAGAGGAACAAAGAAAATGCCCTAAGGGGAAAAAAATGCTTCAAGACCACAGGAAAAATCCCAATGTTATTTACAAATTTCACAAATTTCATACCTCCTGCATACATGACAGCCAACATTATCGATGATATCCAAGCTATCTCACTGTATGACGTGTGGAAGATTTCTTGTATTTCCTTGAAGAATACTGTGATGGCTTTGGGGAATGCATAGGAAAATCCAATGGAGATAAAAGCCCCAAAGACCACGACCCACCCCCAGCCTCCATCAGGAGGTGGGTAATCTGGTGCTCCTGTTGCTGGTGGCATTTCTGGTCTGTATCTCTTCTACAACTAGAATGAAAAAGAAAAAGAAAGAGTGTTTCAATTTTCCCTTTTTTCCATATCAAACTAGAGTATTCAATCATCATCTGCAAGGATTATAAAGAATCCTCAGAGCAAAGGCCAATTTGCAGCATTCCTGGGACCACAAAAGGCGAGAACCCATTTTTAGAAGCAAAAGCTCTTCTGCAAAGAACTTGTGGCAAGAATATTTCCGAGAGTCTATTCAATTACAACTGAATACAAACTGTTACAAAACACTGACCTCAGACACTGAAGTTGTATTTGCAGTTACTCACTTACTGGAAAGTGCTAAATTTGTGTGGGTTAATATACATAGCTCTACCATCTACAGTGTGGACAGAAAACAATGGAAAAATGTTGCACTAAATTAAAACTAAATGCTATTGTCTTAGCAAGATTTATTGGTACCTCAGCAAAATCATCAGCAACAGCAGAAAGAACATCTGAAAAGCAAGTTCTAAGGAGAGATTTAAAATTTGGTGCATATCCATTAAAAAATACAAAATTTTAAAATTCTATATTGTATTATTTTTAAGATTTTCATCTTCATATTATGTTGATGTTACTTGCAGGAACAAGGTAGAGCTTGATGGTACTAATTTTGCTGTTTCCACATGTTGGAAGACATCTGGAAGATTTTCAACAATAAAAATCACAAGCTTTCCAAAGCTATTCTCTAATTTAAAAGTGACCATAAGCGATGGCACCAGAGCAATATTTTATAGAAGTTCTGAGTGATGTAGCCAATGCGTTTAGGCAACCAAAGAAATCCTAGGTAATCGACTCCTAAGGCCTGAAAAAAATGTCATACTGTTAATATCATCTTCATATCTACAACCTTAAGTTGTCTACATTCCACATCTCACAGGTTCACAGGTTATTCTGAGTTGGAAGGGATCCTCAGGATCATCCAGCCGAACTCCCCACCAACTAGACCATGTCACTAAGCTCCTCATCGAGTCTTCTCTTAAACACCTCCAGGGATGGTGANCACCTGGGCACACTGCAGGCTCATATTGAGTTTCCTGTCAATCATAACTCCTAAATCCCTCTCCATTTCACCACTCTCCAGCCACTCATCTCCCAGCCGATAGCGATTCATGGGGTTGTTATATCCAAAGTGAAGAACTCGGCACTTAGTCTTGTTAAACCTCATACTGTTGGAGGCTGCCCATTTCTCTAGTCTGTCAAGGTCCCTCTGAAGGGCCCTCCTACCCTCTGGCAGTTCAACATTTGCCCCCAGCTTGGTAGCATCTGCAAACTTGATGATGATAAGATTCAATTCCCTTGTCTATATTGTCCATAAAGATGTTGAACAGTGCCACGCCTAACACTGATTCCTGTGGGACTCCACTAGTGACTGGCTGCCAGCTGGATGTGGCATCATTCACCAACACTCTCTGAGCTTGTCCATCCAACCAGTTCCTAACCCAGCATAAAATGCTTCTATCCAATCCATGCTCTACGAGTTTCTCCTGAAGCTTACCATGGGAAACCGTGTCAAAAGCTTTGCTAAGGTCCAAGTACACAACATCTACGGCCAGTTTCTCGTCAACCAGGGAAGTCACCATATCATAAAAGGAGATTAGGTTGGTCAGGCAAGACCTCCTTCTTTGAAATCCATGCTGACCAGTTCTAATGTCATGGTCATTTTGCAGTTGCTGCGTAATAGCACACGAGACTATCTTTTTCATGACTTTTCCTGGGACTGAGGTCAGGCTGACAGGTCTGTAATTGCTCGGATCATCTTTCCTGCCCTTCTTGTGGATGGGTGTCACATCAGCTCCTTTTTAGAAAACACGTAGCAGTGAGAACCCATTTTATAATTCTGAGATTTTTCCACGTTCAAATCCCATTATTATTAAACACGGAACTGGAGTCCAATGTGCTTTCTTCTATGTAATCCAGCCTACACAGCGAGTATGAAGCGCAAATCCCTCCTTCCTCCCTTTTTCTTTCTTGGGCATTTAGGCGACTTATAAATCTTGACTGGTCTCCTGCCATACAAGTATTGAAAGCTGTGGATGATAACAGTGTGCAAATTGCTGTTATGCTTATGATTACCAGCAGGTTTCTACAAAATTTCTTCAGTGCTGCTTGCAGTGTACTCCAATTTCTCAAAGTAAACTGCATTATCAGTGGGAGTGATATGATTACCTTAAAAAAACCCTAAAAACCTAACTGTGTCAGCCTATATTAACCTCTTGGGATAGTGCCTGCAGTACTTTCAGGGTAAATGCCACATAGCATTGCATGCAATATATGCCATAAAACAAGCAAAGTGTTGTTTTTAAGATTACCTATCACCAGGTGATAGAAACCCAGTGTACTGCTGATTCTCCACTTTACTGAAGCTGACTGTAGACATCAGCTGCAATCCCATGTAGGTTGCAGACCTCTGTAGGGAACACTAAATCAATGACAAAAACATCTGGCTTCTATGAAAGATTATAAAACCCCAGGCAGTTTGACTTTGCTTCATATAACTGAGATTTGCTGCTGGCAGCAATAGGTATCTATTGCTCTGTACACAGAGCATATAGATCTTTTTATTCACATATCCAGAGAGAATATACCCATGTCCAGAGAGAACCTCTGGTATGTACGTTTTTTCTGCTTATCCTAGTCTCAATATTTGTTCACTGACATATATCAGAGAGGAAAACCTAGGCCTGCCATGAGAAGAAGTTGGACAAGTAGAAACAATTCTTGTTGCTGAGACTTTGGCAGAGCAGTTAAATACCAGTTTGTTTTTGCTAATCAGGACCCATTAGAAGGAGGAATATCTCAGAAAGGTCACTGTAATATGGGGCACTTATAGCGATGATCAATTGTATTCAGAAGTACAAAACCTCAAATTGGTATAAAAAGCAGAATGTTAATTTTATGAGTTAAGTGACAGTAAACAAGAGTTTGTTATCTATCCCAGAAAGCAGTTGTTCTTCTCATCTGAGAAAACTTTTGCTTGTTTCATGAAAAAAAGGTTAACTCTTATTTTCTTACACTTCAAAGGCTTGAGCGTATTTGTTTTCATATTTACTATTCACATGTCAACACATCTATTGCTATTATGTATAAAATTTTGTAGTGGCACACAACATCAACGCATTGCTCTTCATAAAAATGCGGAGTTTATCAATTTATTGAGGAAGCATTCCTTTTCCTAAAAATAATACACAACCACTTTGAAAAATCATGGCCATCCTATTAGGCAGAAGAATGTTGAAGATTCCTGAATGTCACTGATGAACCGATGCTTTGCTAAGGTCCCATTATATCCACCCCGTTAGGGCAAAAGAACATGCTCTGACAGTTCAGTGCTATCCTCCCTTCAAAAGTTTCATAGAAAATTAAGAAGGCACTAAGGAGCCAAGCAAAGAGGAATTGGCAGCTTCTGTGCCTCAGCCTAGAGGCAAACTTGTGCAAAGCCCATTGCATGGCCCTGTCTGCCAAGCTACACTGGGCATTACACTGTCATGAAGATGAATCTGGATCATTGTATCTCACACCTCCTGTTTATCCCACAAAGTAGAGTTAATAATAGCTTCCCTGATATTCCTTTATGATCGTCATGTCCAATTTTAACTCCAATTAATAAAAGGTGAAGAAGAAAAAACATATATATTTGTTCCAAGAGGAAAAAGTATTCATTTTTTCAGAAACATAAAATCCAACATTTCAAACATTCCGTACCTGCTCAGGAGCTAAAGCAATATTCTCCTGTAAAATAAGCAGTTAATATCCCTGAAACTGAATCCCTCATGAAGAAGTCTGGGTCATTAATATACCTAGCTCTAATCTAAGCCTATCTACTAAGATTTGGGTAGTGTAGGTAATATTCAGACAAAATCCATTAGCAATCAAAACAAAACAGGAATTTACACAGGTGGATATAAATGTTAATAAAGGAATAGGCAGAAGAAAAAGCAATGAAGCAGTGACCAGCAAAAGACCTTTTCAGAACTCTTTTATGTTTATTATGGGTTATGAAGAATAAAAAGAAATATGGTAGAAATCACAAATGCAGGCATGTGTTATGATGTTAGTGTGAAGGACACTAGAAGGTACCAGAACAAAAGAAAAAAAAATTAAAAGCACCCTTGAGTAAATAAAGGTCACCACCAGTGGTTTTAGTCAGTCATATGAATTCCATCATGTGCTTTAAAGCTAGCAAGTGATTACTGCTCATATGTATGCCTTTATAGGCAAGTAGTGGATGAGGAATGCTGCCAGCCCTCTGTCCAGGAAAGTAGCAGGGAAATAGTGTCTGAAGTGTGTCCTGACTGAAGCCATCAATCTCCCTTCTCTCTGTCAGAATCACAGATATTGCTCAGCCTTTACATAGTGAGTCAGACTGAGCACAAGGATTTTCTCCTAAGCTTGTTCTAGTTCCCTTTTATAAATCTACTAAGAAATAAAAGGAAAGAAGCAAGATAAAAGGCACTTTTAAAAGATCACATATGCAACCTTTTTATTGCAGTTTTGAGCACACTTGAACTTAATTAGGCATATGAGAACTAGTGAATGAAAGAGAAAGAGACAATGGGGGGGAGGGAAGGAAGGAAGGAAGGAAGGNGAAGGAAAAAAAGGAAAAAGTAGCAAGCAAGCTAAAGCAAGGTCAAACAAATAACAAATGCTACAGACAAATAATGTATCTTGATATCATGCACTGTAGACTTCAGTTATAATCAACCTGTTCAAAGTGCTCTAGTATTCATGCTTCATTACTATTCTGCAGTTGCCTGCTGCCAGAATCAGTTATTAATACAGCGGCTTGTCGAAGACCCGTCTGAGAAGGGGTTATGTCATTCCCTTGTTTAGAGAGACTCTTGATTTTACTGGGGTTTAGTTTTCTTTTTCTTTAACATTCGAGTAACTCTGCTTTCCTGCTTGCATTTTGTCTGCCTTGTTTTCAACATACCCCATCACCACTTGACTCAGCAGCCATTTGTCCCTCAGTAAAGAAGCTGGCATATGAAAATCTGTCCTCGGTTGCTAGGGTAGTAGGAATACTTGGTGTGTGTATACTGCACTCCAGTTCCACACAGTAAGCCAAGAACTTACTAAAGCTTTGCAAATTTGAGCAAAATCAGTCTCGTAACATCCCCATGAGGTGACTGAGATGTATCATCCACTTTTAGACATGGAAAACAAAGATAAGAACAGGTTAACCTGTTTTTGGTCCCAAATCAGTGGTATAGCTGGAATATGGACTAATGTCCAAATAAGCTGTGAGTTATGACTGAGATTTTTAGTTACATGTGTATGTTAGAATCTCATGAAGTAGCAAATGCCGATTATTTGTACCATTTATACTAGAGTTAGCAGCACAGGTGGGGTATGATGTTGGCATTATAGGTTTAAAAGGTCTGCTGCTCCAACTTAACTATTAAAAATGTTAATTACACTGCTGTATTTGAAATAAATAACTTTCTGGTAGCATTTGTCAAATAGTGAGTTATATAGGAATTATAGTCTTATAAAAGATCCTTACTTAAATGCTGCAAAATTTTTCAATTTTGTTATTTGTATATTACTTAATTTCAAAGCCTGTTCAACTTCAGTCTTTAATAGCAAAATATCTAAAAATATTAACAATATTAAAAACATTACTATGTATATTTATAAATATTACTACATATATTTCAAAATATTATTAATTAAAAAACCAATTTTTTTCTCAAAGAGGAAATAAAGGAAATAGTTTTAAATATTCTTATCTATAAAACAAACATGGGGTTATTTACAGTCAAGAATAAGAATCAGTATTGTAGTATATTTGTCATCCCACTGAAGCAGTAACAAGATAAGTTCTTGAAGACGATGTGGGTAAGTAAGACCCTCTCACACTCCAAAAGGACGTATTCATATCATTGTCCCAACTTTCCTTCTTCATAGGGTCTGGCATTCTAATGATCTGATTCTTAGTAACAGCACCAGCTGGGCAGATAACTGGATGTAAAAGAAAAAAACTTTGCTAAACAAAGACGATTACAGATGTGAGCTCCTGATGGCTGTAGGAATATTAGAAAGTCTAATTTACTTTTACCAAGACAACTGGAATTAAGGTGCATCATGTAATTCCTTCTTCCTGTTTGAGGACCCAAAATAGGATTACTGATATGGAAGTGAGCCTTATTAAGATATTACCCTATATAAAGCAAAAATGTATAAATTAAGCAGTTAGTGTAATTAAATTTTATTTGCACTAAGACCCTACCTCATCATGATTTAAATGGAAGCCGAAAGTTATTACTAAGCCAGTCATTAAAGTGAGGCATTTACATTAATGGAAGTCCCATCTGGAAAAATTATATTGAAAATTAAAAGCAGATTTTGAGCACTGCTGAGTCAGAAGTAAGATCACACAGAATCAGACAGAATATTATGAGTTGGAAGGGACCCACAAGGATCATCTAGTCCAACTCACCACCTAACACCCGTACAGAGTCCGAGAGCACATCCCAGAGCGTAACACCACCTAGATCCCTCACAGTCTAGCAGGCCACTCCGAGCCGGAAGGGGCCCAGCGTCATCCAGCCCTACACCTCCCAGCTAGACCATGTCACTAAGCTCCTCATCCAGTCTTCTCTTGAACACCTCCAGGGACGGCGACTCCACCACCTCCCTGGGCAGCCCATTCCAATACGCAATCACTCTCTCTGTGAAAAACCGCTTCCTAACGTTAAGATTAAACCTCCCCTGGCGTAGCTTGAGGCCGTGCCCTCTCGTTCTGGTGTCGTCAGCCTGGAAGAAGAGGTCTACACCCATCTGGCTGCAACCTCCCCGCAGGTAGTTGTANTTCGGTCTAAACCTCCCCTGGTGTAGCTTGAGGCCATGTCCTCTCGTTCTGGTGTCGTAATGCAGCATTTATTCTTAATTTGATTTTTGTTCGGGGGTTGTTGTCTTTGCTTTTCTTGGTTGGTTTTTTTTTTAATTTCGTATGTTTTGCTCCCACATTATCTGCATTCACAATCACAGTCCTGAGTTGGATTTCCATTCATCATGTCATCTGTTATTACCTTTTTTCCAGCAATTTTAAGGGAACTTTAAAGACTGACTTACACTGGATGACTAAATACCTATGTGACTAGAGTTAAGTGAAATGAATTGAAATTGGTTTAATTACTTCAAAAATTAATATAGAATATCTAGCCTAAAGAGTTTGACACTCCGCTCAAATTGAAGTGTGGTGAAATGAAATGTTGATGTCTAAAATGAAAATGCCAGTTATTCAGTCTGAAGAATTAATCAGTTTTAAAATAAAGTTGATTGAAGTTGCTGAAAAAATTCTGCAGGCCTGAAAAAAACCAAGCAGCTGCACTAATCGACCTTTCAAAAAAGCCCAACTCAAAACTTTGTTCTGCCATTAAAGAACTAGTAAGCTTAGCTAAACCTGTCCTTTACAAGTTAAAGATTTAGCTCCCTGTACTGCATATTGATCCACTTTTTAATTAAGTTCTGACCACTTGTACCATCTTTTAAATTCTAGCACTAGTCCCTCATATTTATCCATGGTAGTTATGAGCTTAACAACTTGTAGATGCTTAATATTTTAACTCTTATAAACTAATTTTGAACCATTTTTCTTAATATTAGGCTTTCCACTACACCAGCACACTCATCCTCTTTAAAATTCACATTGAATAAATGTTATAAAAAGAACACCCAGAACAACAGAAGTAATGTAAATTTGGAGCTGCCTGCTTGATATATATTTTGAAGTGTTCTGATGTTAGGAAGTGGGGAGTTATATATTCATGTCTTTGCAATATTTTATAAATGAAAGAACTAAAGTTTCAAGTTAGTGTTAATGGAGTTGTCTGCACAGCTGCTGCACATTACTTGAAAAATAAATAGCATAACCTTTCCAAAGCAGCAGATTTTCCATTATAAGCAATACAAGACATTCATTTTAATATTATTCTCTCAATACTAAGCTGCAGGAAAAAGTATCAATTATGGGAAGAGCTAGCCTATTCTTAGATTGTGCGATTAGTTAATATTTTCAAAATAAAAAATCTTATCTTTTTACATAAACATATAATTTGTAAGTGGCAATATTTAATTCATTTATTGCTGAAGATAAGATTCACATTCATCTATGAGCTGAATATTTGATATTATTCAAATTCTGCTGACATTAATTTCTGTAAACTTTGCCAAAGTTACTCCAGGCTCTTGAGACTAGAATCCAATCCCTGTCAAAGTAGACTGTCTTCTCTTCTTTGGTATTATGGCCCAGTGTACTTTTTGTATATATCCTACTACTCATCCTGGCCTGGAAGCATTAGCGCACATATACAGTTATACCCCCTCCATTGCG
>WEKX01017851.1:17600-46756 GCA_013390025.1 Pitta sordida
CAGGACTGTTGGTAAATTATGGAGAGTGGCTTGGCGAGTTCATCTGCTAGTTCTTTCATGACCCTCAGATGGATTCTATCTGGTCCCATAGACTTATGAGGGTCCAAGCCACTCAGCAAGTCTCTGACTACCTCCCCCATAACCTCCCTGCTACCAGAAACCCATCCACAGAAAAACTCAGTATAATCTGTCTTTAGGAAAATAACTCTCCTCTACAGCTCATATTCTGCTTCCACAGAGAAACTAAATGAACACTCACTGTCTGCCACTAGTGGATCATAGGACCAAGGTCATCGATATGGAACCCTCTACCCCAAGAAATGCCTAAATGCCTTTGAATTTACTGCATGTTTTTATTATATGACAAAAAAACTGAATTAGTAAGAGTGTTGGACACTGTCTACCCTGACTAAATGCAAATGGAGATTTCCTGCCTCTTCCAACACTTGTCTGATCTGTAACTTATTTAAATTAAAAAATATGTATTTCCAATGATTTCAGTAACATCATTGGACAAAGATATCATATCAGAACTCATGAAAGAACTACAGAAAAAACCAAACCAACAAGACAAAGTAAATTAGATGTTTTCTCCCTCAACTGACTACAGTCTTCACCCTTTTCAGTAGTTGCACAATAGATGCTTGTAACAAAGTTCAGGAGAAATTTGCATATCCATCTGGAGAAAATATAAAATTCATTAACACCTTATCTTATAGATGAAAATTGCAAATATAAAACCTTTCTTCTTATCACAAACTGGAGCCTTTTTTTGTCAGTAGTGTGAATTGATGTTTCCCATCTTTTATTTCAAGTGTTTGGTGGGAAATGTACAATTTGCACTTCAAAGACCCACTCCAGATTAGTCCTGTGCTTTGCAGTGGTAGAAAAGTCTTGCAATTGTATCATTAAAGACAAGATATAACCATATATTTAAAGTGACAGACTTACATTTATTTAGGTCCATAGGAAATATTAAATTGCATATTGTTTGGAGAAACATTTCAGCATATTTGGATCTCTGATTAATTTATTTAATCATATAAATGACATACTCAGTGCCCAGAGCTGTACATGTGTGTGCGAAATAGTTTACCAAACAATCTTAGAGCACAAAGCAAAATTAAACTAGGCTCCATGGCCCACAGCAATTCTCTCAAAACCTTTCCTCCTGCCTTAGGCCATTATTTGATTGTACAATTAGCTTTTAAATTCACGTGCTACCAGACTGAACCCTGAGAACTTTACTCATCCAGTATTCCTGATGGACAACGTCCAGCACAAAGATTTCATGTGAAAGGCCATCAGGGCATCCGTTGTATCCTACAAACATCAGACACTACTCATTATCACAGAAGCAGCTCTGTAACCACTCTGTAACCACAATGGAGGCACTGAAATGTTCAGGTTTCTGATTCATATCTTGCATAGAGAATATTCTTCACCAAAGGATTTGAAAAGTGAACATGCCATAAAGCACTATTATGGCAAGTAGCCAAGGTGGCAGGAGACAGCAGCTACAGGTGCACAGGGCTGAGGGAGCTGCTCATCCCCTGCTACATGAGAATACAACAGAAACATTAAACTTAAGGCATTGATATCTAGGAAGCAGGCTGAATTATTCTCTGGAAATTAGCAAGCCTCTGGGGACATTATTTTCAAGAATTCTGTGGCATTAAGCTCATAAAAAATGTATGAAATCTGGTGGATAAAACTCTGCCAGGCAACATGACTGCAGTGCCATCCCTCCCCAGCCAGCCGCCTCCTCAGCAGGAGGAGGCCAGGGAAGGTGGCTGGGGTCACTTATAACCCAGCTGTTCCCAGGCTCTGCCACAGGCCCTGGAGTGACCCCTGGAGAGGGTGGGATCAGAGCAGCCAGGAGACTGGAGACGGTCAGGCTGATGGCAGCTCCTGGGTGCTCAGGGCTGAACACCAATATTCCCCCCAGGTGAAACCAATTGATGTGTCGGGTTTTATTAGGCATGTAAAAGTTCAGTTCTGTGTTGTGCATGACAGCTTAGCACCAGCACTTTCCTCAGAATAGCCGTGACAGAGAGGAACTGCAGAGCTCAGCAGGGCTCATCTGAGTCCAGCCATCCCCTCCTCCAGGGTGGGAATGGCCATAGGCCTGATTTTCCCATTACCAGGGCAGATTAACTTCCTCCTTGTCAGAAGCCACATTAACTGGAGAAGAGAACTAACTCCTAGCAAGTATGTGCGTTAGTTCCTAAATAAAATGTAAGAAGTTAAATCCACACTCTAGTCATTGTCAAGCATTTTGTGGGTCAAGTTCGTTTCAAGGCAATTCATCAACGTTAACAGTATGTCCAGTCACATTATAAGGCTGGTCACTGCAAAAGGCAGAGGATTAAAGGAATCTTGGAAGGTAAAGGTCTTATTTTGCCATCAAGTCTGGCACAGCTTCGTCTGACTTGGAAATGCCAATGGCACTTGTAATTAAGAAAAAAGAAAGGAAAAAGCAGACATATCTGAAAGCTCTACTACTAAAATAGTGTCAGCTGAAACTGATTGTTAGGGATAAAACAAGTGCTACAGAGAATTCCTTAATACCAAAAAGCTTTTTAAGCAAGGAACTCCATCCTCCATCCTTTTGCATTCCCCATCACTAAACAGCAAGTGCTTCTGAATCCTTAGTGGATTTATAACATTTCTGGGAGGTAGAGGAATGCCATTATTTCTCATTGTACAGATGGAGAGCTGAGGCACAGGAAAGGGAACACTGACAGTGGCCATCAGTTCAAATCTTCATTTCTGGACTCTTGGTCCATTAGCCTAAATACTAGACAAAGCTTTCTACCATTAGCAATCTATTTCCACCCTCCCCCTTATTATGGATAGTCCTAGATAGATGCATCAATAACATTACATCAAAAAAATGTAAGGTGCCTTTTCCTCCTTCCCTGGGGAACAAGAACTGAAATGTCCCCCTTTTCCTTAAACAGACCAGGAGACAATTTAGTATTAATTCAATTATTAATTAACTCCTGAACCATTTTCAGGAATTTCTGCACCTAAAACAGAAAAAAAATTCTAGCCTAAACCAGAAAAACCTGTTCCGGTAGTTTTGGCATCTAATGTGGCTCTTGAGGCAAAAAAAAATTACCTGCAAAAGCACAGAGCAACGGTGTACCTCTTGAACATGGTTTTAACTTAGTCTCCTCACGCTGTTGGCTAGAGAAACACAGGGACACAGGCATACAGGACCAGGAGGGTGAAAATCTTTCCCAGGTGCTGTCAAACAGTGATATCTCAGGTATAAGCTCTGCTGAGGCCAGGTAACTGACCACCAAAGCCTTGCTGTAGGCCTGTGTAGGTTAGCAGAGGCCTCTGCTTTAACATGGACTGACAGACAGAAGCCTATCCCTCACCCACATGCACCAGTTTTTTGGTTTGCAGGGGCAACACCTGGCCTGGGATTTGACTCAGTCAAATCAACAAGCAGGTACATGAATTCACAAAAAGAAGCAAAGAGCTCACAGCTTATTACATTTATCTCTATGCATGTACAGTAAATCTTCATTACTGAACACCTCTAGTCTTCTTACCTCTTTCCAGCAGCCACCACGATCCCATAACACAACAGCACTTGCAATAACAGGTGTCTCAGCACCTCTAAATCGTTTTCCTTCCACAAGGATGGAACAGATTCAACAGAGATTTGTTCTGCAGGATTTGCCACCTCAAGTTTCTGTGGCTAAACTGTCTTCAGCCATCAGCATCAGTGAAAACTTGGCATCTGCAGTAGGGGGAATCGGAATATGTCCAAAAATCAAAATGGTGCTATTTTTTCCCTGACTTCCTTAAATGAACTTGAATTCCTTCCTCTTCCAGACACATACTACTTCATTCCAGAGTACACAAGAATTTTTCTTCTACAGAAGAAAATAATACAAGAAGATTACACATTGCTGACTTTCCCACTTCCTTTCCCTGCAGCACATTTTATTGAATAGTATTCTCCACAGACATATACATTCATGTCATAGTGTACCTGCATAGATCATATTCCTCTTACACATATTTCTCCTACACTCCTAAATTCTGAATTTTTCTCCATCTCTACCTATTCACCTTGTCTGTTGGTTAAAATCTTTTATATTTTAGAAGCCTGTCTTTCTACTAGACAAAGCAAAAGCATATAAAAGTAATGAATTAACCACATAACTTCTGATGTGAACTTCTTCAGTTAAACTGTTCATGTTCATAAACCTATATTGCTTCTGAATCCTTAGTACAAGTGGATGTAATCAGAGCTCGTCATTGCTGTATTGATAGTTTTAGCACTTCAGCTACAAGACCCCCTCATTATAATGATCAGTCTCTTGGAGTTGGTTTTATATTTTCTGATCTTTTTGTTTTAACACTCTGTATGGCTCTAATAAGATAAAAGTAATGCTTGCTTTAAAAAAAACAAAACCAAAACCAAAACAAATCAAACGTTTTCTGCTTTTTTACTCTTTCAGAAAATAAATGTAGTACAAAGGCTGGACCTGCCACCAGCCAAGGCCAAGCCAATCAGGAGATACAGAGATGCCTCTGTGATAGCACATTTAAGAAGGGAAAAAAAAGTTAGAACAAGAAGGCAATCATGGCTGCCAGAGAAGAGCAGTGAGAAGTTGAAACAAGCACCAAGGGCAGGGCGGAAGGAGGGGGAGGAGGTGTTNTTGTAGCAAATCCCTTCATTTTTTTCCCTTTTTTCTTCTCTCTCCACTTTGTACTGCGGGGAGGATGAAGTGAGAGAGCGGCTGTTGGTGGATCTCTGGCATCTAGCCAGGGTCAAATCACCACAGATCCCCCAAATCTGGTTCTTCTGGTAGCTAAGAATCCTGCTGTTCACATATATTATTAGAATAGGGAGAATTATTTTTCAGGAATGGATTACCTCAAAGGTCCACCTGAAATTCGGAGTTATCCAATGACTCTCTGCTATGCTTTTGTTTATTTCCAGCTACACAAGGAAGATAAAATTACCTCAGAGAAGCTACTCCTTACACATCTGCTGATTTACAGGAGCAACAAAGCACATGAAACCAATTGTTGTATGATGCTGCTTCATATTTGAGCTCTCATTGTGTAAAAACGATATCTGAATTCTGGAAGTCTACCTGTGAGTGGGGGAAGAATCCTAAAGAACTTCAGCCTTCCTCTTTCTCAGGCCCACATTTATGGCAGTGGCCATTAATGACAGAGTCCATTAGAAAAAAAAGGGCAACGACAGAATATTTTTCAGGCACATCTGAACTAAGTTAGATATCAACGTTGTCATGGGCCTCAAGAACAGCTTTGTCGTTAGCATTTATCACAGGAATAGTTATCAAGCCTCATGAGGCTGTACTTTTTCTGTGACAACTGTTTCTATTTCAGCAAATATAACGGATCATCCCCCCAGCATTAATCCAGCAGATTGATGGTGTGCTTTAGTTTATTGCAATATTACTGGCCTGCAATGTGTATCTGCCCTTGTGGCTACCTTCTCTTCTTTGGAAAAACACTTTCAGCTTAGCAATTTATTGCCCAACACCCTTCTTAAAATGTCATGTAAAATTGAATTTTAATACACATGGTTGGTAATAATCAATGACCTTTTATAAGATACTGTGGTTACAGACTGTCTTGGCTGAAATATCTGCAATGATCCTATTCTTTCTCTGAATATCTGAATAATTCCTCCAGGAATTTAATGAAGCTTCAAGGCTAGTAGATAGGGCATATAGTCTCTTTTGCCTTGTGATTGTGGTATCTGGAAAAAAGGTGCTTGCAAACAGAGCAAATATGTAGACTAATCTATATAATTTTGCAGTATGAGAGTCCAAATATAGTGTCATCACATCTATAATAGGTTGTGGCTGCCCTAAGATTTTAAAAGTGAGATTTCCCTTACCCCAGTCACTTACTTTGTGGTGGGTTTGTCTGGCTATGCTGAGCAGAGCTACAGGTTTGCCTGGCTGAGAACTTCCCCTGAGCTTCCAGGTAAGTTAAGATAAAAACTTAAATCTCCTCTGCTATGGTTAAGTTGTTATAAATACCCCAATTAACTAGATTAAAGTTATAGTGCAATTACTGTTTGGACTGTGTTTCATGCAGACACTGGAAGATGGGTTCAGGTATGAGTGTCTGTACTTAGAAACACCAGTTTATATAAGTAAAATTAATTGTGTGGACTGTCTTTCTAAGGGAAACAGTTCTGTTGTTTATAAGCTGTTTACTAAAACCGTAACACTAGGCTCAATTCATATCATAAGCTTCCAGCTGCAAAATGTTAAGTTTCACTAAAAGCTCAGTGTCCTGTGTAGCACATGTGACTTACTTGAGCAGTGGGTATGAGACAGCTTAAGAGAGGAGGGGGGTGTACTCCATATGGTGTCCTTCAAGACTGTCCCTAAACAAGGACTTTGACTGACCTTGGGCAACAGGGCAGTCAAGAAAGGACACTGGAAAAGAGAAAATACATGGCATAGCTTTCCAGGTGCCGTGGATTGACCCCAGCCAGCCACCAAGCACCCACAGGTTCACTCTCTCTCTCTCTTCCTGTGATGGTGCAGGGGATTGAATGGGAAGAGAAAGAAGTGAGAAAACTCACAGGTCCAAGTAGAAACAGTTTAATAGGTGAAGGAAGGAGACAGGGAAAAAATCAAATACCTGCTACTAGCAAGCTGATATCTAAACATTCTGAGCAACAACCACCTTGAAAGCCAATTCTCTCTGCCCTCCTGCCCCTCAGCCCCTTTTTCCTGTAGTCCATGATGTTATGGGACATGGATTATCTCTTAGGCCAATTCAGGCTAACTGTCCCATCTGCGTCTCCTCAACTTCTTGATCACCTTTTTTCCTTGTGGAAAAAAAAAAATAGAAAGGCTTGATTCTGTGGGAACCCTGCTCAGCAATGGCCAAAATATTGATGTGTCATCAGCACCATTTTAGTCACAAATCCCAACCAGCACCATATACAGGGTGCTGGGAAGAAGTTTAATTCCATCTCTGCCAGACACAGTACAGCGACAAAACACGGTCATAGCAAAAAAAAGGGTATCTATGATGAATTTTTGATGTTCTTAGAATAGGAGAAGCTCAGCGATATTTATCCCTGATTGAGTCCTGTATAAATAGGAGAGTTTCAAAGCCCAGTTTCTCATGTTTTCTTGCTTGAATGTGTGAAGCAGACAGAGTTTTAATTGTCAGATTTTCTAGTGAAGATGACTTACTGAAAAACATCTGCAATATGCTTATTAAAAGAGTTTCAATCATTCTCTGAGTATTTTTAGGCTTTGTCAGCAGAGATAATTCTTCACATTTGATATAAAGTAAAACATTAGCTACAGGTTTAAACTGTTAAGCAATATGGCTTGTCCTGCCTCTGAAGGTAGAGATTCTTTGTTTTAAAGGAAAGAGCCTGATTTACAACTGTGTGCATATTCAGGAAAAGTCACCTAAAATCCTTGTTACGTAGGACAAGTAGGTTATGTATTTAGGATTAGGCAACAAAATCTTTAATTGGAAAAGGCAGCTGGTATCTTTTTTTTGCTGTTTAGTTATGAAATATGTTTATAGTGCTGCATCCACTTCTCATGACAGTCTAGCACAAATAATTGTGTGATAATTAACGGCTTCTCAAAAAGCTTTCTTTGTTATATATATAAAAAATATTCTAAGGGAATTTTAACCAGGCATTTTAATGCTAAATTGAAACTATATCTTGGGAGACACTATTTATCTGCCTCACTGCTTGAAATATAATAAACAGACTATGATGCACTGCAAAAACAGAATTGAAAGGGAAGTGCAAAGCACTAAATGGAAGTACATATCAAAATGCACTGAACTCAGCAAAGTGCACTGACATTCATCATATTGCCAGTAAGGGGGCAGTGGAGGGAGGGTTTCCTAAACCAGCCGTAATAATTTCTGAGCCAATGGAATACTAATTTTCTATTGGAGACATAATCATGTACCTCAGGAGAGCAATGCTAATCCAAGTGAGATTGTGTTTTCTAACCCCTGAGTAGGGGAGGGCTGTCTACACCTGCTCTAATTGTGAAGTTGGCAGTTATTTTTAATGAAGCTGAATCTTGGTGTAGAGTTGAGGTTTCTTTATGTATTCACCTATTTATTTTTGTGATGAAATAACATTGACATTTATGGACTCTATCAAGTGACATTTGATATGCATGATATATACCATGACCTGACAGGAATGGTTTAATCACAGAATCACAGAATATTATGAGTTGGAAGGGACCCACAAGGATCATCTAGNTGCAGCTCATTGAATGACTAAATTTCTCTTAGTTTAATTGCAATGAAGAGTTAAAGTAATTAGCAGGAGCAGTTCATTCTAACTCTTTGCTTACATAGATTTAAACTTCTGAACTTTTTAAACTTCTGGACATCTGACTTTTCAATGAATATCTTTTCTACTCTTAGTTACAATGGGAGAGTGTCCTTCGTTTTCTCCAATTTTAGTTTCGATTGCTGTTTGTTGAATGGCAAATTATGAGGAATTCTATGTCCCACGACAGCTTTTCCCGTTATTGTTTGGGGCTTATTTCTTCCTGTTTGTCAGCTGGTTTTTAGTTTTGGTGTTTTGTTTTTTTTTCACTTATCTTTCACTGTAATTCAGCAGCTCTGTATTTCACTTGCTTGTACATTAGCATGTACCTGTCAGGCCTTTTGTGAGCATGAAATCTTTAACATTCATAAAGCATTGCATTGGATTGGTAAAACAAAGGAAATTATTTTCTGTAACAGTGGTTACAACAATAAGCATAACAATTAGGCTCTTTGAGTTGAAAAGTCTGACCTAAATGCTGTTCCTAGATTAAACCATATGCACTCATCAGAGGTGAGGTGCCTGATTTAAGATGTGGATTCCTCATTGTCTGGCAAAATGTAACAGAATTAAGATGAGGTATGGGTGGTGGGATGCTTCCTGAGTGTTTAGAAAAAACTCTGGCAGTCTATATTTGACCCTCATATATATGAAACTGAAATGTCACAGTCAGAGGAACTGAAACTGAATATGAAAGTGCTAGAGAAGTTGCTTAACAAACATCTCTCTTTGATCCTGTCCTACTTTAACAGGAGAGAGACATCAAGGTGAAAGAGGAACTGTTGCTAGGAGTGAAAAACTTGAATTGTGCAGCTCCTTAGAAAAGGAGCAAAAGCTGTAACATACCATGGTGAGTCCTCTTTAAAGAATAGTAACAGGTTTCTTTTTACCAGCATGTAGAAAGACAAGAGATGCAGTAAGAAATAACAGGTACTTCTTCCACTTGAGATTTTTTTCCTTCTTTAATTAATAGATTAATGTGCACAGATGAGTTTGGTGAGGCACTCGATCAAGTGCCCAGAGAAGTTCAGATGCCCCATCCCTGGAAGTGTTCAAGGCCAGGTGGAATGGAGCACTGAGCAGTCTAATCTAGTGAAGAAGTGTCCCTGCCCATGGCAGGGAGGTTGGAATGACATGATCTTTCAGGTCCCTTTGAGCCCTAACCTTTCTGTAATTGTGTGATAAGGGATATGTACACTGCCACATTCACACCAGTCGGTGATGGGGTCTTGCTGAACAGAAATGAATTTGTTCCACCAGATTCTGTTACATTTTCAACCAATGGCTTTACCTTCTGCTTCTCTTACTAGTTCTGTCTTTCAGGAGGTATTTTCTTTGCATGGTCTTCACTCTACTTTCGCAAAACTGGGCAAATGACACGCAGAAAATCAGTCTTTGTGAGTCCTTGCTGCTAAAGCCCATGCCTCTTTAAAATATTTGTAAAATATGAGCAGTGTGATTTAGAAAGCATACTTGAGTCAACCTGAGTTAATGTTCCTTCACAAGAAGTTTGTAAAACAGAGGTTTTTCTCTGTAAAATCTTTTCTCCCCATGTTGCCATTCTAGTATTACTGTGAGCCTTGCAGTAAAACCACAGCACACTTGAAACTGAAAGCTTAATTCCTTACCAGTCATAATCTCAATATAACATTTTTAATAATAAACCATTCCTAGTCTCTGGAATATATTGCAAATAGTAGTTTTCCTTTGGTAAGGCTGTTACTGGGGTAATGTTGAATGAACAGGTGTTTGGATATAGCCTTTGGGAAGGCTTAAATGTCTTTTTTTGTGTCTGTGCTACGAAAGAAAGCATGCCTGTCTCCTACTTTGCATTATTTTCATACTTTGATTTCCACTAGAAATAGTTTTGTCTGTCCATACACACACATACATATGCAAAAAAAAAAAAAGTCATCCATGGTTTTGGATACAAATAATGGAACTACTGCAGCCTTTGTGCAGCTGAGAGAGTGTTGCGTGAACCTGTCTAATCTAATTTCATAATTCCAGCTGCTGTGAGGTCAAGGAAGGCGACAAGTGAGATGGAAACAGCAGCAGCAGAAAGTAGGCAACCATTAACTAATTGGAGGGAGAGAGGTGTCTGTCCTTTGGTGAGAGAGAAATCCTGATTAAAATATGTCAAGGGTACAGCTGAGAAATTGTTGGGAAAGGGAGAGAAAAATGCTTTCTCAAACATTGTGATGTGAAGGGGAAGGTTATTGAGATTGCCTGAGGCAGTAGCACAGAATTGCTTTGGACCCAAGGGGAGGTAATTTTGTGGGCTTATACAATATAGCTGGATACCAGCTATAGATAGATAATATGGGTATGAAAAAATATTCAAATCCATGAGAGTAGCTTAAAGAACTGAGAAAACAGTATTTGTGGTTTTCCTTCTCAGTCTGGAAATGTGTGGCTACTTTCACAAAGTTTCCTTAAAGATTCCTCTAACTTCAATCTTCAGTGTTACCCTTCACAAGAAGTAAGGGTAAAGTCTGAAGGTCTGTGGTTCTTCTCCTTGCTTGTCCAAACTCATTTCATCATAGGAAGACAATGGAATAAACTCACAATTCTCAAATATACACAGAGTGGATTGTGAAGAAGTACAAGTGGTTTAAACCAAAGTGGTGCGGAGTACGGCTGAGAATATGTGCACCAAAGAAGAGCAGAGGATGAATTTTCATCTTCTGGTTCATCCTCCGAATTTTTTCACAAACTGTTGTGCTCTGTCTTTTCCTTAGAACAAAATGTGACCTTCGAATTTTGCTTCCTTCAAGGATAAAACAGCCAGATACAAGGAAAAGGAGGTCAGAAAAGCAGGATTTCAGGAATTCCGGAAGAAGAAAACACAGCTATCATGCATTGAAAGCATGTGTCCTCCACACTGGCATTTCTGAAAAAGTCATTTGAGATTTCAAGAAGCACAGATATTGCCAAGTGTGTGTGTGATGCCATGGTACTTTGCATGTTACATATGTTCTCATTTTGCCTTTTGGAGGCTTCCCTGTCCGGTTGAACTTAAATTGCTCAAATTACAATGCATTTGAACAGTCCCTGAAAGGCTACCTGTTCCAGGTAGGGGCTGCTGGAACACAAATTGTTCCAGACTAAGAATTTCCAGATGCAACATCAGTACCTGGGGAATCCCCAGTTAGTTTATATTTCTATCATCTGTCCTTATATCAATACAGGTTCTATGGGACAAAATCTCAGGACATCCTTGTTTAGTTGCCCTGTCTGGCAACCTATTCATGTCTGTCTGACAGTGGGTTAGCTCAAGGTGAGAACACACTGCCTTTGTTCCTTCACGTCAATGCAAGGGTCAAGACACCATTGCACAAAAATCAAAGTCATTAAAGAGTTTTTTACATTTATTTTAAGGTCTTTTGATGTGTAGCAAAAGGAAACTTTCAGGAAAACTGTTGCTATATATATGCTCGTCTACTTTTAACATGACCTAAGAATATTACATAAAAGAAGGAGTTTAAATAAGAACTATTGTATTAAACCACATCACATGAATCTATTTAAAACTTTATTACCAACACACTCTTCTATATTAGCTCTATGTCCTATAAAACAGAAATGTAATCAGGAACAAAATGATAGGAAAACTCTTCACAAATTAGGAACAATATCAAATAATTTCCTAATCAGAAAGTGTGAGTTATGAAGTTGCTTTCTAATCAGTTATGTCTCAACATGTTATTTTCAATTATGCAGTTCTAGTGGTACAAATGTAGCTAACAAATATGAGAATTATAGGATTTATCCCTGTCTTCTTTTGCTTCAGAGGAAGGCATGCTTTTAAATTACAAAGTGTTGGTAGGCAAGAAGGTATATTTGATGTGGTGGGCAGCTATGTAATACTTGGTTGCCAGCTGGTGTTAAACCATGACAAGGATCCAGTAAAAACTTTCAGACCTGCACAAAATCCTGCCCAATTAAGTGAGATGCAATTTTTCAGCAGCCAAGTTCTTCCTACCAAGGTCATTACAAAGTGTTATGGTATATGATGTTATTTTTCCATTTCATGATGACTGGTTCCATTGGTCTTGTTTGCCATACACAAAACATTCCTTCTCTTGGAATATATATTCATTTATTCCTGTGGTACCTTCTTCAGAGCTTTCTATTGATTTATGCTTTTCATCTGTCATTTATAAGTAACTGTTCCAGCTCCTTTGATTTTTTGAAACCTATTCCTTAGATTCCTGTTGCTATTGATTTTTTTTCTACTTTTGTGTGCTATTTTAAAGAATTAATCCTTTTTGCAGCTCTTCTCTTTTTTTTTAGTATATATAGTAAGGAAACCTGGAGCAATTTACTTTCTAATAGAGGACGACCAATAACTGTAGTTCTATATTTCCAACTCTTCATCTCTCAGAAATATATTAATGATTTTTGAGTACATCTATTACAGAACAGTAGAAAAAGGAATTGAGTTTTCTTTGAATATACTAACTTATTCTTTTTATTGCCTTGAAGAGAAATGCTTCTTAAAAATAATTAAAAATCCAGTTTCAATTTTGGGAATGATATCGTCACAGAGTAAGACTCTCTTTCTCTTCTTATTTGTCCTTTAAAATTCTTATTTCTACTTCTTTTTAATTCTGCCAGCAGGCTGGTGACCTGCAGTATCTGTAACGGAATATCACACTTAAAATCTGTGCATAATGTCTCAGCAAAGACAATTGCAGACCTGTATGGGTTCAAGTGAGTTGCACATGTGTTGATGATTTAAAAGCCAACAGAAATGCCTCATAAATTGGTCCTATATTAAGTTAGATAAGCTGCAATAATAATTATAACTTTATTTTTTAATAAAGTGCAAGCAATGCTGAACTACTCTTCATTCTCACCATTAACATCTGTGCTCTAAGATGCAATTCAAAGTTTGTCTTTTTCATACACAGTAAAAAAAAAGTATTTTTTTCTAAATCTATGGGGCGCACAAATCTTGTCCTTTCCTGTGCTTGAAAGGAGACACTTGGCATAAAGGTACATGACTTGCCTTGCACTGGAGGAAGAAAGTCTGCTCTCCTAGCCTAAAATAAAAGGCAAAGAACACTTTATCTTCACATACTCATCTAATAATAGTTTGAAATACGATAAACAAATAACTAAAAGGTCTATTTCAGCTCTCCTTACTGAGCCTTCTGGTGTCATTTCAGTCACGTGTGTGTGAATCTGGTCTTAGCAATGTTGCTGAAGTTTCAGAACACACCTTAGAAAATAAAGAGGAGTTGAAAAGCAGATTTTCATTTTTAAATCGGTTTGATTTTTTTAAGAAAAAACTATGTGTCAGAATCCCAATTTTTCCTAATCCATTTCCAATTGTGTCACAACATGCCCAATGAATAATTGCCTTCCTTGAGTACTGCTTACTGCAAGGCACCAGCAATAGCATGGCTTCTTTCCTTTATCTTGATGCATCTTCATATTTTCAACTCTACCGTGAGACTGAAATCTTTCTACTTACACGACTGTAAGGGTGCAGTTCTTGCCTCAGCCACCCTTTTCACAGCAGCTACTGTCAGTTTTTTCAGTTATGACTTTCCCCCCCTGTCCATCTGTTCCCTTTAGTGTGTCTTCCCAGCACAACGTGACCTCCCTGCCTGGGGGAAGCCCTGAGGTTCTTTCCCGTGCAGCCACTGGTGTTTGCTGCAGCCCTGTGCTCTGTCACTCAACCTGAAAGAACCATGCTGGTGATAGTCCTGTCCTGATGGAGGCATGGGAGAGGTTTGCTTTCTTATTTGCTGCTCAAGGGTTTTTTTTGCCTCAGATGCATCAAAGGAAGTGTTTGAAGTCTGGAGCTTTTTGTTTTTTCATTTTAAAGAAGAAGTATCTAAATGTTAACTTAATCACTGTGGAGATTTAGGGTCAGATTCTTGGCTGATACAAAACCATCACAGGCCTTTGATTATTTTTTAAAGGGAATTTTGCTACTAAAGATCTGAAAGCATGAGCAAAGTCTTTCAATTCAGTTGGTAGAATGCTCATTGTTTTCATGGAGTGGAAAGGGAGAAATACAGCTTATTTATGAATGCTACTGGTCAAGAGAGAGAAAATTAAATCTTTTTTATTAATAATTTCTTAAAGGACTTCTGTGTACTGACTCACTCTTTGAAGTTATGAACAAAGTTTGCAGAAGCCACAGAAGACAGGTAGATGCTGTGATATCCCTTTGGAAATCAGATTCCCTCAAGCATCAAAATACTTTTAATGCTCATCGGTGGGGGGTTGATGTGGAGAGTGCTTTTCCAGTGGGGGAAAAATAATACCCACAGTCTCAACTTCACATTTAACAGCCTTGCTTTTTGGTATGAAAGGCATTTGACAAGTGAACCCATTACAATAATCAGGAGCACTGCTCTAACTGCTGTCAGGCAAAGAGCTTCTGTTCTCTCTCTGCTCTCTTCTTACTCCTTTACTTAGCTAAATTCACTGAACAGACTCAAGCTGTAAATAAATAACTCTTAAACTGGAACTTTGGGGGTTGGCTTTCAATTTCTATCCTTTCCCACCTCTTCTGAAATAAAAGCAAAAAAAACCTTTTTCTTTTGGATTCTGATTTAGTTTAAATTTTCATGGCAATGAACTAACCTATAATGTGCTCTGTGTGTGCATGCATTAGGCTCATACAAGACAAACAGTGTAATGGTGCAATTATTTGGGCAAGAAAACTGTGCTTTGACCAAAATAGTTGGGTTGCTCAAGTAAGCATGCGCAGGTTCACTTTGAACTCTGTCCATTTACAGATTATGGGGTTATTCAACAAGTGGTTTTTGGTTAAGCACTAATTCCAAAATTAGTAGCTGTGAGAGTAATTAAGATCATCAGCATATTATTGAACATTTTCAAAACAACGTAATTGAGACCAAAATTTGATTTCTGTATTCCCTGCAGTTTTATTTGTGGTTTTGATTTCCATTTGGAGTGGAGCCAAGGTCACAGAATATTTCAATAACCTACAGTCAATGGCTGCTAAATGTCATTCCCGTGAACACAATTACAACTTAAAAAAAAAAAACAAACAACAATGTCCATTTGCTCTAAATGCATCTTTGATGGATGCTTCTGTATATATGTGATAGATTCCCCCCCCTCCCCTGCTCTATAACTCAATTGGACGAAGTCTTACATTGCTGTAATAATCAATGGTGATATAAAATCAATTAGAAATTGGTCTGGCATTATGAACCTGAGATACTGGGTCAAATTCTAGGTATGAAGTAATCAAAGTGCTTAACCTTCTGCACTGCAAGGAGCATAGGGATTAATTTTCACTCAAAAGCGTGATTATACTTGGAATTACGTAGTGGACTTACAGTAGTATAACTGCTTTTGACACAACTCAAATCAAATTATCATTCAAAGCCTTAATTGTTAAGATGAGTAATTGGAAAAGGTGAATGACCTCTTAGTTCATCCTGATAATCCAATCCTTTTATTTTGTACTGATGTGACTGATGTAGCAATGATGACTTTGCTCTGATTTGCCACATCAGTTTTCTGTGGGATGTGTCAGATGCCCCCCAAAATGGGTAACACCTTCTAGGAAGTAAAATGTAAGTCTGACTTCTAAAAAGAAGCTAACTTGGGGGAAAGAAAGGGGTTAGCAGACATGCATCTAAAGGAAAATATGAATCACGGTAGTGATTTGAATATATTTTATTACAGGTTTAAAGACGTTTTAGACTATTCTTTAGTTTTAGACTATTCTTTATCCTCATTCCTACCTCATACCTTCTAAAAATTGTTTAATAAAATTCTGATTCTGCTCAAATCGCTGCCAAAATACCAACCTTTCAATGGGTCAGATGTTCATATAGATAGTGAGGAAAGTCAATTGCTCTAATTGATCTTCCTGTTTCAATTACAGGAGGTGTTTTCCTGCTCTTTTTTGCTTCTTATCAGTAATACTACAGTAATCTCTCACTAATTCATGGTTCACCGTTCGCAGCTTCAATACATCTTGCTCCTCCCCCCCCTTTACCATATTTACTCTTTTTATTGTATTTCGTGTTCTTACACTATTTACCGCTACTTCGCAGATTTTGCTTTCCGCAGAATCACAGAATCACATCACAGAATTAGTAAGGTTGGAAAAGACCATAGAGATCATCGAGTACAACCTATTGCAACCTTTTTCTGGAACCAATCCCCTGTGATATTTGAGGGATTAGTGGAATACCTTGACAATCCTCAAGCACCACCCCCCCAAAAAATAAACCAAAACATTAACACCAAACCCCAAACCAACAAAACCCCCACAATCTGTCAAGAAAGGTACACTTCACAGCAGAACTACGCTGGCTCTTACAGGACCGTTCTTGAACAGAATCACAGAATTCTGTGGGCTGGAAAGAACATGAAAAAGCGTCTAGTTCCAACCCCACTGCCATGGGCAGGGACACCTTCCTCTAGATTACATTGCTCAGAACTCCATGCAGCCTGGCCTTGAACACTTCTGGGATGAAGTATCCGCAGCTTCTCTGGGCAACCTGTGCCCCACCACCTCCATAGCAATTCTTACTTAAAGGTGAGCATTTCCTCTTTGCTTTGAACAGTTATCTGTCGATATCTACCACATTTGGACCTGTATCCACTAAGAAGGCCCGAGCAGTAAATGCTAGTGTTCCAGAGTGGCTGAGCTTCAACAACAGTATGTTTCTAGATTTTATTTCCCTTTTTCTCTGTTTTCTGTAATTCTGGGTGTATTTTGTCAACACAAATGGACATGGGGGGGGGTGGAAAGAATAAAAGCCATTTACTTAACATTGCTTAGGCGATACGATTACAGAATATTATGAGTTGGAAGGGACCCACAAGGATCATCTAGTCCAACTCACCATCTAACACCCGTGCAGAGACCAAACGCACATCCCAGAATGGTAAACACAAACCTAGTTCCCTCACAGTCTAACAGGCCACTCCGAGCTGGAAGGGACCCACAGATTAGAAATGTAGATTTTTACTAGAGAGTTTCCCTAGGCAGTAATTCATATGATATCAGTTGGAAGGAATGAATATCCACTTGGATGTTTACATTTTAATTAGATATTTTGTACTTCTTTACAGAAACCCTGGAAAAGAAAATTCATTATGCCCTACAATAGCTAATATTTTTGAGTCTGGATTACTCCTGGGAATACACTGTGTAGTTGGTATTGTTTTGAGGATGTTTTTGGCAGAAAAGTTGATAAGTTTGTATGTAAGGACAAATATCAGCATTACTTGGGTGTCTTTCTCCCTCAGGCTTTTTCTTTTCTTCACATTCAAATCTGTTGCATCTGCTTATGTAATTCCTAAACCAGTTCAAAGCCAAGATTTTGATTTTTTTTTCCCTTGGCTCTACCACCAATCTGTTTAACCATTTATTAAGTGTCTATCACAGCAGTCTCTTTCTTACTCTGTACACGTATTAGGAATCATTAACTTTGTCACTAGAGGATAAGCATCCACATGGACGAGCTCTGTAATGCACGCAAGGTGCAGTCCACTGACATTACATCATATGCCTTTTTATATTACCAAAACAATTAAGTTATCTGGGTATCAACACAGCATGTACACATCACATCATTTTTAAATCAAAGCACTTAGCAGCAAAGAAATTAATAATTAAGAACACATAAAAATTATGCTGCCCACACAGTAAGTACATTATTCTTATCAGGACTTTTACCTTACTAGACTATAAGCTCTTCAATGAAGAAAGATTTTTGCTGTTGCCTTTCCATACTTGTCTGCTGTCTAACATGAGAGGACTGTGTCTGCTCCATAGTAAAAGCACAGGAGACTGAAGAAAATACCTCGTCTTAAAAATAATATGTACATACATCTTGTAATTTTAATTCTATTGTAAGCTGAATATTATTCAGTCCTTAATTTCTGACAATAACTACTTAATCATCATTTAGTTTTGATTTTTTACTACTTGAGAATTCTCTCAGGTGGAAACTGCACTGAGACCTGAGAGTGCTAACACTGAGAGGTGCCAAGAGCTCATGATGTACTAGAGCTATGCTATCAGCAATGCCAAATGTTAACCATGAGGATGGGTTTGATTGTCCTGTACAATAAGTCATTACCCTAAATGAGCCCCCTGACCAGGAATGAGTGTTTAGCCCTTGGAAACAAAGAGACTTCTCTGCCACAGCAGGGGATGTCATACATTGCTTCGTGCAGTTGGGCCCATTCAGTTCATGACTTCTGCCACCAGCATTTTAGCTTTCTTCTTCCATGCTTCATCTCTCAGACCATCTGTATAGCAAAGTGACTTCTGAGTCTGAAGTCAGAGCAGCCTGAATTTTGACACAGTCATATCCATAGTCATGTATCAGTCCTGGAGATGCTCCAAGACACTTTCACTGCAGAGGCCTGTGTCTTCAATGCACAATCTGTGATGAGTCTAATTGGCACACCTGCTTTCAGGCTGTTGTTGGGAAAACTTGTGTTTAAGTGTGTTACTGCTCTGAAGACTGACTTCTGAGCTTATGTTACTGCCTACACCCCAGATCCTGAGATTTCAAAGTCTGTCTTTCCTCTGTTTTTTCTCCATTTCGCAAAATGCTGTAAAGGCCTGGCATTATGTTTTCTTCATGTATGTACAAGTGTGTGTGTATATAGACAGATATACATATAAAGAAAATTTCTTAGCTAACAAAAAGAAGTCCAGTATTTAAAAAAAGACATTTTAGAATATACTTGAAAACAGTCAACACTTTGGGAAGGCTGTGAGGAATTGCATATACAGTGTATAAGAAAAAATTTAAATTACATATATATAAAACAATTAAAATATATCATATAATTGCATATATATGTTGAGGAACATATTTAATGCAGGTGGCTTGGTGCAGAACTTCGGTGGAAGATGCAGATTGAGCTCTGGGTGCTGTGAAATGGCAGAAGCCCGAGGCAAGAGGCTCTGCACTGGCACCAACCCTCTGCCCAACAAAGGGCACGGGAACCTGTGGGCCAGAGGTGACTGGACACTCACAGCAGAAACCAACCTTGGGACTGTGACAGTCACTGTGCCTTATGAATGGTCAGATTGGGAAGTTTCCCTAACATATACTAAAGTAAAAATAATGTCAGTCTTTCACTTCTCATAGTTCCTTTACAATTAGACAGAAAATGCATTGGTTTAGTATTATTTAGAAATTTGAAGATTGGGGGTTTTTTTCCCCATAGGATTTCCATCTGTTGAGCTTTCCGTACTCCCTTCCATTTCCACAGCTGTAATTTGTGTCCTCGTGCCATATGAGTATTTAGAAAGGTCATGCACATAAATAGATCATATAAACATTGATGGACTGTCAATGCAGTCCATCAATGCAGTACTGTCTTTAAGATCCACCTTACCTTCCTCATGTCTTTCTTGACCATTGATGAGCTTCACCCAAGTGTGCCCCTTTGTTATTTTCATTCACTATTTTCAACACCCACCAGGTAATAGGTTCTTTTTTGTTTATACTTTACATGAATTATAAGTAGTGAAAATTTCCGTAATATATAATTATTTATTCCCAAAGTAACTTTGCTCGACTCCTGTACCAATGCTTCTTCTACTTTGCTGAGACAGAGATTGCTTGTTGTCCTGGAATACTTACTTAATATTTAATGAACTCTAGAGATAATAAGTATCTAATTTCAGGAAAATTTTGTTTGCTGAGATTTACTAAAGGTGAATTCTACCCATTCTCCTTGAGAGAATCTAATACGAATTCTTATCCACTTGCTTCGCAGTCATGTCTCTGCAGATAAAAATCCTGATTCCATTCTCATGCTCCTTATAGGCCTCCTCACAAAACTGTTCTGCTTTATTTCGGGGTATTACATTCACAATAACAACTTTCTGCTTTTGGAGGACCTCAAATCATATTTCAGTGTCTGGGAGAGGTCTAAAAACATTTTGAAAGTTGATGATCGAGCTATTGCTGATTGTGTTATTGAGCCACTACACCTAAAGCTGTCCAGAGAAGTTGTGGTTGCCCTATCTCTGTAAGTGTTCAAGGACAGATTGGATGGAATTCTGAGCAACCTGGTTTAGTGGAAGGTGTCCCTGCCCATGGCAGGGAGATCATAACTAGATGCTCTTTAGTGTTCCTTTCAACCCAAACTATTCACACAGAATTACACACAGAATTACACACAGAATATTATGAGNACTCCCTGGACCGACTGACCACACTGTTCCTGATACAGGCCAGAATGCCATTGGCCTTCTTAGCCACCTGGGCACACTGCTGGCTCATATTGAGTTTCCTGTCAATCAGTACACCTAAGTCTCTCTCCACTTCACTAATCTCGAGCCACTCCTCTCCCAGTCAATAGCGGTGCATGGGGTTGTTATGGCCGAAGTGAAGAACCCGGCACTTGGTCTTGTTAAACCTCATACTGTTGGAGCTTGCCCATCTCTCCAGCCTGTCAAGGTTCTGTGATTCTATGATTCCATGATTAAATCCAAAGAACAAGGAGCTGGGAAAGAAATTATCTAAGCAGGAGGATGGCCCCACAAGTTAAGCGCACACAGATTTGGAGTCATGAATCACAGAATTAACAAGGTTGGAAAAGACCTTTGAGATCATGAAGTCCAACCCATTACCTATCACCATCCCATCATCTAAACCATATCACTCAGTGCCTCATCGAGCCTACTCTTAAACATCTCCAGGGACGGTGATTCCACCACCTCCCTGGGTAGACCATTCCAATGACAGATCACTCTTCCAATAAAAAAGTTTTTCCTAATATCCAGCCTAAACCTTTCCTGACAGAGCTTGAGCCAGTGTCCCCTTGTTCTGTCTCCAGTATCTTTAGAGAAAAGGGATGAAGGGATCTAGCTCTATGTATGTAACCTCGATTATTTCTTAATCTCTCTGTCCCAGTGTCTTCAGCTGCAGAATAAGATTAATAATACCAGCCAGTGGTAGTGGGTCACTAATCCATTAGAATACGTGGAATAAAATATAACTTCTCAGTACTGGGGTGGAGTGGGAATATTAGTGATTCAGGTGCTGTTGTCGGCTGGAAGGAGGGATACCATGCCACCTTCAAAGGGTGACAGTAATTTACCGATGGAATAGCTTGTCGGGTATTCCATCATCGGTCCAGCAGGCGGGTTTTTGCGGGCAGAGTGCCGCTGTCCGCGGTGCTGAAGCTCCGGCAGAGGCAACTTTCCCTCCCCGCCCGTCCGTGCTCCCACTCGGGCACGTTTCCCGGCCTCTAATTAAACTAACTCCTCCCTTCGGCTGCAGGAGCCCGTAGGAATGGGAGACTTCCTCTCGGTTTCCATCCGTTCCCCTTCTTTTTTTCTCCCCCCCCTTTAGCAGAGCAAGTGATCTTGCTCCGCCTGAACTGTGCAAACTCCCGACCACGCACCTCTGGGGGGCTTTAATTCCAGCGGGATCTGCCCCTCGCCCTTCCCCGACAAACTTCGGGCGCTCCTCCCTCATCTCTCGGGACCGGGTTCCGGGGCTCCCGCCGCCCAGGTAAGATCCGGGGGGCAGGGGCTGAGAGATTAAAAAATAGGAGAAGGGGAAAGATACCCCGCAGTTTAACCCCAGCACTGCCCCAGCCGGGCCGGCCTGTGCCCCAGGGACGGGAGTGGGCGCGGCGGAGCATCCTCATCCTCCCGCATCCGCGCATCTCCCGGGCCCTCGCACCTCCTCCCTGGCACCGGGTGCTCCCGCGGCAGCTGCCTCCCGCCAGGTAACTTCCCCAATTTTGCCGGGGCTGGAGGTGAGGGAGCAGGAGAGGTCGGGGGGCTCCGAGGGACAGCGGGGATTACACCTGGTGCAAAGCTGTGCTGTACTTCCAGCGAGCCTTGCTCTGGGCATCCCCCAGAATCTTAATGCCAAAGCTAAGGGAGGAGTCAGGAACCTGCTGGCAGGAAGGAAAAGGATGCGAGTTTTGCTGGTTTATCCTGTTACCTTCAATTCTAGGCATAGAAATGCCGATTATTTCGATATATAGATCACAATGCACAAAGCAGTTTAGCTCATAAAATAATAGTAGGTCAATTGGAAATTGCAGACTTCCTTTATTA
This sequence comes from Pitta sordida, assembly GCA_013390025.1. Taxonomy (NCBI): domain Eukaryota; kingdom Metazoa; phylum Chordata; class Aves; order Passeriformes; family Pittidae; genus Pitta; species Pitta sordida. The sequence goes on from WEKX01017851.1 coordinate 40,007, forward strand.
ATCTGGAACTAGCTTAATATATTGATTTTTTGCTGATGGTGATAGTAGTAAAAAAATTAGGCAGGAAAAAATATTTTGAATTAGCCTTGGGAGAAGTACACAAATGAAAATGAGTTTTATGGCACTTCAGTACAGGCATGTTGCACCAAAGAAAACTCAACATGATAAATTTGAGATCTGTTCAGCCAACACAGAAGGTGGCTTTTTTTTTTTTTTTGATAGTTCTCATAAGTTTGTATAATAAGAAATATGTCCATTTCATACATATGTGTATACATAAAGAATTTATGGTCAAGAAAGAATATTAATACTCATGATGGGTCCTTATAGATACGTTTAGGATTGCAAAAATTCTCTAACTTTATTGTTAAAGCAGTTGAGCCAAGAGTAGCCAGGATGTCATCTGCAAATCCAGGGAAATAACTATCCTTCTGGCCAAAGATATGGCTTGCTATTTAAAGTCCCTGGGACTGGGTCACTTATTCCAGATTTAACCTACAATAAATAAAATTAATGAATTAGAATACTTGTGGAAAATCAACGATACCATATTTTATTCTTAATGCTGTGGAAATTAACAGTGGAAATTGATTGTGGAGGTACTTATTACATTTCAGGTACTTCATTGCAGCTGGTATGTTTCACCATTTCTCTGGCATTTTTTATAGAGTTGTTATAACAAGTACATAGGTGGGTGCTTTTGATCATTATACAAGGCTATATATTATACAAAATTATATATATTATACAAAATTATACATTATACAAAAGCCAGAAGCACAGAGAAAAAATATTAAAAAGGATTAATTCACTTGTCTCATGCTGGGCAGTGAGAAGTAGGTCTACTCTACTAAAGTTCACATCTGATGCAAGTAGGAGGTGTTTACATTCATTTTCTTGTCCAAGATTCCATCAACAATGTCAGTCAGAGAAATGAGAATGATTAACATAGGCACAGGATATTCATAAGGCTATTGCTCCAACTAACATTCAGCTGCCAGGCTTGGTAATGTATACTTTTGAAGAAAACTCAAAACAACAGATGAATAGGTTTATTTTTAGTTCATATGTAGGAATTTGGTGTAAACATGTGTCCTTCCTCTCTTAAATGACCTTTACCTCTATGCAGAGCAGTGCCATGTGATCTAGGTGCTGCTCAAGCCACTCCTGGGTTACTTAGAGTGTGCTATTTCTCAGAGTTTTTATGAATTTCAGTTGCACAGTTTATTCTGACTTCAGAATGGATTAAAAATCGCCTGTTCTGATGTCAAGTTCTGCTCTTGAAATCAGCAGAGAAAAAATTTTTGCACTGAGGATTCCTTTATTCTTAAGTTCTTAAAGATGTTCTAAACATTAGAATAAATATGAAAATAATCTCACCAATCCTATACCCACTCTTAGAGAAATTATAAGGAAAAGAAATTATACTGTGGATGGAAGCCACTTCTTAATATGTTTTTACTAAAATTCAGTAAGAATGTTTCTGATGTAAATTTTTGTGCAGGTTCATGTACCATGTGGGCACTATTACCTTCCTTTGTCCCTCATTGACTTCTTGCGTGTGCTAAAATTAAGTTTCCCAACTGTGAGACGTCATGAGGCATTTTCACAAGTAGCAATCGAAATTGCCTAACACGCCTACAAAGCTCTGAAGTCAAGTCATCTATTTAAAGAGCCTTTTGAAGTAGCATTTTTCTTTGTTGGTTATCTGAAGAGTGAGAAACAGTTTATCGGATACCAATTCCCTTGGAATATTTGGGGGTTTCTGTGGAATAACTGATCTTAATGAATGTGGGGAATTGCGTCAGATTAAATCTTTATTCATGGTTCAGCTCATTGAAAAAACTTAGGAATGCTTTCAGCTCCAGGGCTTTGTCTTTAAAGATTGAATGTAGAGAACATGGTGCAGCTAAAAGTTATAAGGGACAGCAGATGACCACTTATGAAGTCTCCACTGATGAAATATTTTGTGAGAAGGAGAAAGCAGTCTGTACCTTGGATGGAAAAATATCCCCAGGGCCCAGATGCCTGTTTATCTGAGTATCACAGTCGCAATATTTAATTAGTCTCCGATATCCTTGTAGTGCATCTTTAGCTTACTATGAGGGAGAGAAAAATCTACAGGAAGCAGAAGCCTTTTGTGACTACACATTGGAGCTGGGGCAGGAGTCACACATACAAGACAACACGGAAAAGCATAATGACATCAGGGGTTAAACTTAGGCAAAAGTGGAAAAATAATGGCAGACCTTGTCCAAAAAACCCCCTCAGTCAAGGTGTCAAAATGAGATATTGCTTTTATTACACTGTACTGATGCTCAGGCATTGATTTTTCTTTTCTCTGCTGGTCTGCTTCTCAATCAGCAGAATTTCTTCATCGGTTCTACCTGACACATCACAACTTCATGGGGTTTGGCTGGGAGTCGTGACTCTGGAAGGTAACATACCCTTGGCTATGGGGAAAAAAAAATTAAATACTATGTAGATATTCACAGTATAAGGTTTTCTTGTTTTCTAATCTGTTTAAACCATGATTTGGAAAGTAGCTTTACTGTTTTTTTATTTAGGACAGCTTCCAAAACCCAGGGCCTCCAACAGTGTTGGTTTTTCTTTTGAACATAAGACAAATATGTACCCCACAGCAACAATTCCAAACCAATGATAAAACCATAAGCATTTTCTTCACCCTGTAAACAAGAAATTTCTGTCACAAAACCACACTAACTAGAGCCTGGAATCAGGGGTATAAAATATTGGATGAACAAGGGATTTAAGGTGACACATTCTCATGGTCAAAATAAAGACCTTTTCAGGTCACAGACAGTGTCTGGTCTCAAAGGTAGGTATTTCTGGCTTCCATGATTATGGTCTTTAAAATCATTAGATGAAACATGATTATGCATAGGAAAGTTATTAAAAAATTTCTTGAGGTTCTTAAAATGTACTTGCTATCATGCTTTTTATCCTGTAGAAGCCCAGAGAGCTGAACTCTGGAGAGATCCTTTAAAAGAGATGTAAATGTAATTATAATAAGTATTAAAAACTGATAGACTACTCTCAAAACACTTTTCAGTGAATTATGCAGTCTCTGCATATATGAAGGTATGACTGCTACAGGTGGAACATTAACAGTATCATTCCTCTGGGATTTTGGCCTACTTGGATTTTGCATAATCAATGTAACAGGAAAAAAAAATCCTAACTAGCTCTTTCTGTTCGTACTCCCACTCAAAATATTAGGTGATTTTTTTTAATTTTTCCCCTTCTTCACAGATTTTCTGCCCTGGTTTCTTTCTTGTTTTCAAGTCCATCAAAATTATTTTGAGTTAGGCAGAGAGGATTTACATGAATAACTGTGCCAGTATTCCTTGTTATGGTAGTAGTAATACAAAAATATGTATTCTATAAACACCAGTGTAATTTAATAACTTACTAAATCATGATCAGTTCTCTTAACTATTTATTCAATATATAACTTCCAGCTAATTCAGTTTTTCTAAGCAGTGCTGTACAATATTACTATGGACAATTTTAACTGTACCACACAAACAGAAAAACAAAAAAAGCAAGCAAGCAAGCCAGCATGGACTAAACTTGTTGTCAGGCACTTTTGGACAACCTGTACATATCAAATAGCACAACTGGCACTTATTAATTTTTGGTGGTTAGGAGAGATGTCAGTCTTTGGCAAACCTGCTCAGACTTTACCATGCTGCTGGTAATTACCTGAGTTGATCCCCAAACCCAACATCTCCCATCCCTTAGTCACTCTCCATGAAGGCTTGCAAGTCTGTTGACTGCTGCAAGTGACTGAATAATTGATTTCTGCAGCCATGCTCCCATGTGTGGGAAGATGAAGTGTGGTTGTGCTTCTGCACTTCCTCGAGAACACAGGACTGCCTGGCTTCCCAAGCAAGTTCCAGTAGAAGTTTGATATTCTTGTTTGTGTATGGTGTATCCAGATATTTCTGTAGGGTTTCCCACAGAAATAATCAAATATACATTATAGCACTCATGCAGACAATCATTATACCCACTCTTCTGCTAGGAGTAGGAATTCCTACCCCCTCTATTTTCTATTGTTGAGTCAGAACAAAGGGTGCACCCTGAAAATTCCCCTGCTAAATTCCACTCCTGAAGAGAGGAAGTTAAGGTGAGAGCTTGTTTCCTGAGCCACAATATCTGCCTTTATGCCCCTAGGCAGCAGGCTAAAATGTGTCAGCACAAACACACTTAGACTGAAACATCTTGATGTTGCCTTGGCCACCTTAGGGGGCTTGGAAACCCCAGTTCCAGGCTCACCAGACCAAAGGTCACTAGTGCAGTGAGTCTCTATTTTCCTTCCTCTATCGATTAAAAAAAGAGTGAGGAGACGCTTTAGTCAAAGTGTTTGAAGTCCCAGAAGTAAGCAAGTGTAAATTACGTCAACCTCTGTGCAGTTCTAATGTGCATGAGAGACAAACCAGACAAAGCAGACCACAGCAGCACATCCAGGATGTGAGAGGCAGGCAGGTGATACACATCATCTTTATTTCTTATTTTTACAGAAATTTAATTGTCTTATTTAGTATGTTACCCCTCTGTCTCCTTTGAAGTGTAACACAAGAATAAATATCTTAAACATCACCACTTTCTAATGTAAATGTAAAGCAGAGATAAGAAATCAGAATAATGGATGCTTTGAAAACGCTCTCCTGTTTAAGCAACACATTTTGTCCCTACTCCTTTTTCTCTGCTCTTCCGTTGTGAACCCTCATCTTGGAAATTAATATTTCTCACAAGTGGTTTTTTGTTCTACTCTTTCAGTATTTTTCACAGAATCACAGAATATTATGAGTTGGAAGGGACCCACAAGGATCATCTAGTCCAACTCACCATCTAACACCCGTACAGAGACCGAGAGCACATCCCAGAGCGTAACACCAACCTAGATCCCTCACAGTCTAGCAGGCCACTCCGAGCCGGAAGGGGCCCAGGGTCATCCAGCCCTACACCCCCCAGCTAGACCATGTCACTAAGCTCCTCATCGAGCCTTCTCTTAAACACTTCCAGGGATGGCGACTCCACCACCTCCCTGGGCAGCCCATTCCAATATGCAATTACTCTCTCTGTGAAAAACCACTTCCTAACGTTAAGATTGAACCTCCCCTGGCGTAGCTTGAGGCCGTGCCCTCTCGTTCTGGTGTCGTCAGCCTGGAAGAAGAGGTCCACACCCATCTGGCTGCAACCTCCCTGCAGGTAGTTGTAAACAGCAATGAGGTCACCTCTGAGCCTCCTCTTCTCCAGACTGAACAGTCCCAGTTCCTGTAGTCGCTCCTCATAGGGCCTGCCCTCCAGTCCCTTCACCATCCTCGTTGCCCTTCTCTGGACCCTCTCAAGCAGCTCAACATCCCTTTTAAACTGGGGAGCCCAGAACTGCACACACATTTTTCTCCATAAATGTTTGAGATGAAAATAGTTATCATCTGAATTTAATTTAGTGCACCTTTCTCTGTGTGATGGGCTGCTATTTCAGCAGGTACAATTCCACTATTAATCATCATAAAGAAAATGCATGAAAACAGCCCAAAATATGTGTCAAACATTTCAGCGTGATGGATGCACAATAGATGGCCCCATTATTATCAGTCAGCAACTTGAAAACTTTTGGTCCTCACATTTTCTCCCTTTCAAACATCATTAACTTGTTCATGGGATCCAATACTTTGTGAAAAATGTATTACTCTTTTACTCACTTTTTCCTCATCCCTCATGCTGTATTGACAGAGCTGGTTACCTGAAATTTCTTAATGCATTGTAAGTTTACTTTTCAGTATATGAGAGAGCAAAGAAAACCAAAACAAATTATTTTATGGAACAAAAGCCAATTGTATTGATTTTGATCTCTTAATTCAAAAACAAATTGTATGAATGAAGCCCACTGAATGATTGTAATTAGGAACTTGATTGTAATTGGTCACAGTTTTATTTACTCCTTGCGTTTGTTCTCTTGCATGAATTGGAAAAACTTAAAGACTAAAAGTTTGGTGTAGTTGGCTATTTCAAACTTACTCAAAGCCTGTCCATACTGTGTAATGTTTTATATAGAGGTTACAGTTATAGTGATACAGCCAACTATGAAAAATCTTAAACACTAAAGTCATCCAATAAGTAATCTTTCAATTTCAAAGCAGAGTTTTGGGTTTTTTCCAAAACTTTTTCAGTATTGATGAAACTGCAGTGATGGTCTTTAGTGTTTCATAAAAGTGAAATTGATATATTTCAATATACAAAAGAATGGAAGAAACTAGACTCTGTTTTTAATAGCAAAACAAACTGCCCACAAGACAACTGGACCAGCGGTGGCATGGAGGGAGCTGGGGTGCAGGATAACCCCCTTGTAATCCAAGAGGAGGTAGTCAGAGACTTGCTGAGTGGCTTGGACCCTCACAAGTCTATGGGACCGGATGGCATCCACCCGAGGGTCATGAAAGAACTAGCAGATGAACTTGCCAAGCCACTTTCCATAATTTACCAACAGTCCTGGCTTACTGGTGTTGTGCCACAAGACTGGAAATTGGCCAATGTGACACCCATCCACAAGAAGGGTAGGAAAGATGATCCTAACAACTACAGACCAGTCAGCCTGACCGCAGTCCCATGCAAAGTCATGGAACAGATGGTCTTGTGTGCCATTACACAGCAACTGCAGAACAACCATGACATTAGATCTAGTCAGCATGGATTTCGGAAAGGCAGGTCCTGCCTGAC
>WEKX01017851.1:58638-78121 GCA_013390025.1 Pitta sordida
CACTGACCCCTGTGGGACTCCACTGGTGACTGGCCGCCAGTCTGATGTTGCACCATTCACCACCACCCTCTGAGCCCGCCCTTCTAACCAGTTTGTAACCCAGCGTAAGGTGCTCCTTTCCAGCCCAAGTTTCACAAGTTTCTCCTGAAGCTTATTGTGTGAAACCGTGTCAAAGGCTTTGCTAAGGTCCAAGTACACAACATCCACAGCCTTTTTGTCATCAACCAGTCGAGTCACTGGATCGTAAAAGGAGATCAAGTTTGTCAGGCAGGACCTGCCTTTCCGAAATCCATGCTGGCTAGATCCAATGTCATGGTTGTTCTGCAGGTGCTGTGTGATGGCACACAAGACCATCTGTTCCATGACCTTGCATGGGACTGAGGTCAGGCTGACTGGTCTGTAGTTGTTAGGATCATGGATAACAACACTGTATTTTGAAGGGAGGATTTGATTTGGTTTTTTTAATGGAATAATTTATGTTAGCCACTTTAAAACTGGCAAGTAGCCTTTAAAAAAAGGCTGCTAATCAATAATGTGTTGCAGTTTTGAAAAGAGGTTTGCTTGTCTTCATTTGTCTAGGCAACACCCTTTGTAGAAACTCTTGATGGAAAAAGGAGCCAAGAGTTTCTTTTCAAGGTATTCTCTCCTGGCGTGTGTACCTTCCATGGGTATTGGCTAACTGAAAAGTGACATGTAAAAAACCGTCACATTTTGGAATGCAGCTGAACTCCTGCATAAGCTGTGGCATTTAAATTTGATTAGAAAGCATGCTTGGCTTTCAATCAATTACATTTCCATTTGTCATAAATCCTCCTTGCAGGTGATGACATGCAAAGTTAATGTGAAGTAAAAATACTGCATTTTTCTTGAGAATTCATGTTCGTGAACTTCCATGGAAAGTATAAAATATTGAACATGCAGACATTCCTCTTTGTGGCCAACAATCAGAAAATACTTAGTCTTGCTTGTTTCAAGGAGGTCCAAGGACTCAAACAATACGCAATTAAACATAAGACATTATAGATTCCACTACAATGTAATTCTCTCAAATTATACAACACAAGGTAAGAATACTTCCAACATTAAGTGCAGGCGGAGACAATTTGAGCAGAGTACCTATTATTAGTGAGGAAATAGAAAATTTCTGGTAATGGTGTTAAGTAGCTGAGAACAAAAATATTCTTACTGCTGAAGTGACAGAAACATGGATTTTTTTGGTATAATGTAATAAAAGGGCTTGAGGATTCTAATAAAATTCCATGAAGTATCTAAGCATAAATTTGGGGTTTCCTTATGAATAACTTGCGTGGACTTGCCCTGAATTATTGTCATGATTGTTTCATGATGTGAAATGTATTTACCTCTTCTGTGGACTGTTTTCTGTAGCCGTTTTGCCCAGGACTGCTAAAATGCATCTTTGAGAGTTGAAAAACCTGGGGAGCAAGAAATTTGTTGTAATAAATTAGACCTGATACAGGAGATGAATGCAGTACCTGGGTAATAAAAGGTCTCATCTTCCATACTCAAAGAGCACAGGTACTTCTCTGATCTTGAGTTCTCACAGCTTAGCTAACCAAAAGTCGATGAGAAGTAAAAGGTCTCTTAGCAGAACTTCTGTTGCAAAATAGGTACCATGTTTTATGGAAAATTAAGAGGAACAGACAATCTCAATGTTAAACACTTGAATGAATGGTCGAATACAAGCCAAGATGTAGACAATTTTTAACAATGTTAATTATTGAGCCACAAGTAGCTAGACAGGTAGGATGTTCGAGAGACAGCTTGTTTGTTTTATGAAAGCTGTGTTTGCAATCTGCAGCAGGCTAAATCCCCAAGAACTAATATATAGGTGAGCCAGAACTTGCTCCCAATTCTGTAGGAATACTGATACTATGATCCTTACACTAAACGAAGAAATAAAATTATATTTGTTTCCAAAGGGCAAATTTACTTATTAGATGACAGGACATGAATAAAACCACCACTTGATACAAATAAAGAAGTTTCACTTTACTTAAAGTAATTCTTTCATTTTTGAAAATATGGTGTTCTTGATGTTTTAACACAGTGTAAGAGGTTTCAAAAACATTCTTGGCAGCCTCTATGGTAGTAAGATTCATGAAAAATAATGGAAATTGGCAGTAAAGAGAAGGATACAATGCATGTAGTATAAAACACTGTCCTGGAACCTGTACAAGTCCTGAGTGTCCTAATGTATATTTATTAAGAGAGCTTGGAGGTTTATTTATGTTGCGTTTTAAATTAAAGTGTTTCATGATTCAGTTGTCTTTATCCTTTTTTGTATATACTTGATTTTTAAAAGTTACCACACCCATCAACTGTCAGGTCTTGGTGACTTGAAACTAACCTTTAAAAGGCTATTTTGGCAAGAAGGTCATAGTTCAAACAAACCTGTTTAATGTGTTGGGTATCTGAAATATATTTGCTTTTAAATTAGGTTGCTTTTACTTTTCAGCAGCTGCTTGAGGTTCACTTTTTTTAAAAAAAATTTAAAACAAGCCTAACAGCCAAGTAATTTTAGCCTTCCTTGAAACAGGTCTCTCCATAAACATCTTGCCCATCTTTCCCCTGTCAGCTTGTGCTGGCTGGGTGACACTTAGAAAAAAATGAGCTTGGTTTCCCTTTTTCTACTTGCTGTTCTGTATTTAGACTTTTATTTCTCCAGGAGAAATACGGCCCAGCAGAGACTTTGGAATAGCAAATCTTGACTGAAAAAACTTCATTGGCTTTTTTTATCTCAGAATTTTTCTCTGTTTGGAACCAGAACACCAAATTGCAGCTTCCAAAATAAAAATACCCAGGGAAAACCATCAAAATATAGCAGTGTAAGTAACAGTCTACAAGGAATGAATTGTGTGACTCTACTGGGGGCAGGGAGATAGCGGAGAGCTGGAAAGTGACATCCTGGAGAGTGAAACAAGATGACAACGTCACCAGTGGCCCTTCCAGCTCTGCTTTGAATAAAATTGAGAGGAACCAAAGGCAGTTTAACTGCAGGCCTGTAGCAATAGAAAGACCGGGTGTCCTCTGCATTATCATGCATGTAAATCAGTCAATTAAAATTTGTGCTGAGTCTCGTGCAAGACATTTCAGTGCTCACTCTGAAGGTGAATTACTTGTTTGAGATCTTGAATCTTTCCATATATCAAGACCAGTTATGGAATTCATCCAGTGAGGGCTGTCTAAGAAAGATTCTTTTTAAAAAAGATTATATTGTTTGGTTATACTTATTGGGTGACATTTTATTAAAGTGAGGAACTTCTCATTAACACTCAGTTCAAGGAAAATGGTCTTCAAAGGATTCTTGTGTATTAGATGAAAGTGTTCAGTGATTTGCAATTTCAGTACAGTCTTTCATTCACAGTTTAAAAATTGCCAGCAAATGCACAATTAATTACATAACAATTTAACTTTGACAGTTCATTGCTGGATCAGATAAAATAAGTCACAGCTTTCTCATCCTGCTTAATGACATTTCAGTGCTTTGTGACTATGCTTCATAGTTGTAGGGCCATATCATTAAAAATACGTGTGTAAGAATGTTGTTTCTATTATTCTAATACATAGTAGAAAATGCAGATTATTCCTTATCTATTTAAATCTATTACTGTGAAAGGGATTGTGTTCAGTTTCTCAGTCTGCATGAAAGGTAGTAACAGCATCTGCTATCTTTTTTTATTGCTAAGTTCAGGCAAATAGTACAGATGTGTTTCAACTAAATAAGTTAAAACAAAAAGTCTGTTGAGAATAACTGAAGTTTTATTTTGCTGTTAAGAAATACTGTGTTGCAGAGTACAAGTCCAAAGCATGCTATGCTCTTGGTGATCTATTTTATTTTTTTCAGAAACTCCAGCACTGACTTATCAGTAATCAATCCTATGGTAGTTCTCTATTACAGAAAAGTAGCACGGGGCAGTTCTTATTAAGTACATTGTAGAATTGCAGTTAGACATGTATGTGCCAAGCATCTTGCCTTTACTGCCTGCCACTTTCATTTGCTGCAAGAATTTTTTGCATTAATTTGAAACAGATGGGTAATCCCATTTACATGAGATGTGCGTAGCTGAAGTGTGTGTTGAAAATTTGTCTTCTATAATAAAACTCATAAATCACCTGATATATCTTACAGGTATTTTGCTTTGAAGTAATACATACAAAGTTCCCAAGAGACCTTTGAGCAACGTGAGATTTCAAGTTTTGTTTATACTTAAGACTGTCCATCTGAATGTAAATATTCAAGTATCGTATGTGAGGGTTAGTTCCTCAAATTCTCAGTTGAAGTAGTTGAGATAAGGTGCTTGGCAGTAGATAGGAAGTGGTCAGATGTCCTCAGAATGGCTGAGGTTGGAAGGGACCACTCAAGGTCCATCTGGGACTCAAGGGAGCACTCAACCTCCCTGCTCAAAGCAGGCTGAGACAGCACAGGCAGCCCAAGATCACCTGCAGACACCTCTGCAATATAAATATTTTGGAGATGCAGAGTTATTATTGTGCTCTAGACTACCTTAAAAATATAAGGAGGACACTTGCAACTCTAAATGTAACTTTTTTAATATTTATTTATGCATGTGTGGAGGAGGCAAACTGTTGATTTTTCCCTGGGCTGTCCATCAGCTGGAGAATGAGTTTAATAAATATGTTCATGCTTGTACAAATCAGAAGGCAGATGCTGTGCATGAAGTGTCACTATACACAGCATGAGCTCATAAGTGTCTGTTAGAAAAATAAACACAAGTATGACAGCTTTCCTGTGAAACTGTTGACTTCATCTGGCAGGTCACTGTCATTATCCCCCCACTCCCCAAAATCTTTCTCTCTCATAGATCTTGTGTGTTGGAGTAAGGTGCTTGTTGTAAGGATTCCTTGGGTTTAGGTTCCAGTGTAAAGCAGTCAAATTATTTAACTTTCTCCAGCTCCGTTCAAATCTTTGAAGCCACTAATATTTTGCTGCATTGGCACACTATCTGATGGAATTTTGGATTGATCAACTAAAGCTCTACAACTGAGAGACAAAAGATTAAGTTGTATGTGAAAGGTCTCTTATCTTTATTTTACTGTGTGTGGCTTTGTGTTAAGGGTTACTATTTTTCATATTAAATCAACCCTGAGTAGTGATGAGCACTTGTGTGCAGTGGATGCAACTACTTTTAGTGTGGATCATTTTGGCTACAAGATTTGTCATCATGTGTTTCTGCAGGAGAAATTCTGTGCTCCTTCACCCAAGCCTTATGAAAGAGCTAATTTCATGAATCTGTTTTCAAGTTGAAAGTGAATGACATGCAGGGTAGATGTGGTGAAGGGCATCAGGCATACAGGCCATGTGTAACTGAACATGTGCAAGCTTAATTTTGAGCTCTCACAGTAGATGGCCAGCTTCACTTTATTAATAAAGCCAGCCAATAAATCCTAAATATGAAAAATTGACTCCCAGTGTCTGATAAGGATGCAACATAATAGACAAACTTTTGACTGCTTTTGTCTTCTGTTATGCACAGTTTGTCTTCACACCGGCTCTGAGGGGAAAAGTACTGTTGTGAATTATATGGCTCATAAATGGCCATGCTTGAATCCTATCTAAGTCTTTTATCCTTTGTGATGCCAGCCACTAAGAAGGCCTCTGGCTTTCTGATGACAGATTGCATATGTTTAAAGTATTTTGTCTCTAATAAAGAAGATGCTGCATATTCCTCAGTGTTTTCTAGAGCTGATAAGTAAAATGCTTCTAGTATCACCATAACATTAATAGCTTTTAGGACACATTTCTTTGAGAAAGTCTGTGTTTTCAAAGCATATTGAACTTGGCGTGTGGGATATTTTGGTTAACCTGGATACAGATCATCTAAATATATTAATACTGTGAAAATGTTACTAGGCAGGTGTTAGAAGAAGTGGCTCTTGCTGAGGTGGTGCTGGAAAGTCATGCATTCTAATTAAATAACAAAGAAAAATCCAGAAAGCATTTCAGTGAGGCTGCTTTACAAGCTTGCTGAAGCCAGCAGTCTCCTCTCGCTGTAAAAGCATGTAAACAAATGGTTCTAATTCTTCTTGTTTTCACAGTAATAACTGTCATAGGTTAAAACAGATATTTCCATTAGAGTACTTGTATTAGGTTAGCTTAGCTTATTGAGGTAATAATAACTTTCCTACAAGGATAAGGAAGGAAAAAAAGAATTAAATTACTATCAAAGGAAGATGCAAGTGCTTTGTAAGTAAATCATGACAGAAGTTAGTCAAGATTATAGTGGAAACACAGAGAGAGGATTGTGATTTTTTTAAAAAATGCTTTTTTTTCTCAACACCGTAGAAGCTATCTTGTGGAAGTACTCAAGTTATGCACTCATAAATTCCTGTGTGTCCTAGACCAAATTTTATGTGGTCTCTATGAAGCATATCATGTTTAAAGCCTTTTCACTAGACCCTTGGAATTAATCTTCATTACTTTTTAATCTCCAGTGGGTCCTTAGTCCTGTAGTGGAAAAGCCCTGAGCTAGATCATCTGACAGCATATTGATAACTTCCAGAGCTGCTGATACTTAATTCATGTCTAGTGTTTTCCTCTTTCTAGGTAGCAGTGTGAAGGCCTTGAAAAGGACTTCAGAGGAGGAAGAAGTAACCTGAATTTATGACCTTTCTGTCAATAAGGTGAAACTCCAGCCCTTTTCACTGGCCTGATGGCACCATATCATGGATTTCTTTGCTTTGGACTCCTATATTGACCTTCTAATGGATCTACTATGGTTAGCTACCAGCCTATTTATGTGTAGGTGAGAGCAGAGGGACACAACCAGTGTGTTGTGCTAAAAGCTACCATCATTCCTACATGCTGTATGAGGAAGTGCTTGGAGGGTTTTCTCCCTCAAAGGACAGAAGGAGCCTTGTAGCTATGGTAACACGAAGTTTAATGCTAATTTTTGCCTTCAGAGTAAAATTTTGAATAATAAACTGAAATAAGCCATGGATGCTCCATCCTTGGAAATGTTGGAAGCTGAATGGAGTTTTGAGCAACTTGGTCTAGTGGAAAGTGTCCCTACTCATGGTAGGGGATTGAACTAGATAAGCTTTAAGGTCCCTTCAACCCAAACCATTCTATGGCTCTATGTGATTCTTGGAGATGGGCTGCAGATCCCTTCTTCAGGGAAACTTTTCTATGTATCATACTAAGAAATCTCACACATAATAAATCATTATTCATTTTATTGCATTGCACATATGCTGTAAATGGCACTGATAACTTCAGCAACAGGAAGAATTTCTTTTTTCAATAATCTTTATGTAAATTCTTAGCTTAATCTGTTTTCCTCCATCAATGACCAGTGTGCAGTGGGAAGGATTTGCATATTTAAATAGAAGTGTGTGTTTCTGAAGGTAGAGTGCTAGTAATGATTTTACTCATGTTTGAGAAGATAATGAGTGTTATGTCCTGTCTTCTAAATGCACAATATTAGTAGAGGTGATTGCTATTGCCTAAGTTGCTGTTTTAATAACTTACAGAATTCGTGAATAAGACACAGCATTTGTGTCCCCCCGCAGGCTTTCAAACCAAATCAGTCTGAAAGAAGGGATTCAATGTTGATCTGCCGGAGGGTAGGAAGGCCCTCCAGAGGGACCTTGACAGGCTGGAGAGATGGGCAGGCTCCAACAGTATGAGGTTTAACAAGACTAAGTGCCGGGTTCTTCACTTCGGCCATAACAACCCCATGCACCGCTACCGACTGGGGGAGGAGTGGCTCGAGNCTGGGCCCCTTCCGGCTCGGAGTGGCCTGCTAGACTGTGAAGCATCTAGGTTGGTATTACGCTCTGGGATGTGCCCTCGGTCGCTGTATGGGTATTAGATGGTGAGTTGGACTAGATGATCCTTGTGGGTCCCTTCCAACTCATAATTTTCTGTGATTCTGTGATTCCTGACCCTGGGTTTTCAGGACCATCTCCCTAAGCAGCAGCATCTTGCCTGTTGCCCTTCTGTGATACCTACAGCTGTGATGTCACTGCACTTCCCTGTACCCAGCATCTCCATGTGGCTCCTCTCCTTTCTTGTCTGTGTGGGCTTCATGCTTATTTTGGGGGCAAGGAGAGCTGCAAGAGACTTGAGGGTTTTTTTCGTCAAGTGCAGCAGCATCCCTCTGGCTGAAGTCTGAAGTTACCTCCCCCTGGGGAGATCAAAGGACTCTGGTAGCTTAGCTCCTGCTGCAGCTGCCAGCATGACCACCTTCCCCAACAGGACATCTGCATGCACCCAGGTCTTGCCTTGGGATAGCACAGGACTGCTGATACTGTAGGTCAATGTGACACGGTGCTTTCAGTGGCACCACTGCTCCCCCTGCCACCCTGGAGCTTCCTAAGCTCTCCTGTTCACATCCACGTCTTGATGTTTAATTCATAACATGAAGCTTGTGATTAGGGTAAAGTAGTTGCCTCAGATTTGCAGCTGGAGGAACTGCTGTACCAATTTATATAGTTAAGTTAGGCAGGGACTCGCCATCAAGCGTTTTTGGCAGAGGACCAGCTATGCATTACTGTCTCATTTGATTCTTTATTAGGCACTGTAAGTGGATATTGGAGTTCAGAGAAAATAAGATCTAGCATAAATGCTGGCTTAATTTGTGTATGTTGGCTGGGTTTACACCAAGCTTTGGTTTGTTTACTTTCAATTAGAGATGGCATGGAAAAAAGATTTATGTGATAATCCCTACCAAAGGGCCAGTTAGTAATGAAGACATTGGTAATTCTATGAGTAATTAAATTTGATGCAAGCTAATTATTGAGGTATTCTAGTTCAGAAGCCTCTAGCCACAAATACTGAAAATCTGTTTATTTAACTCAGCTTTTACTTAGCTTGTTGCACTATGTAGTTGACAATACATGTTAAATTCTAAAACATTTCCCTTGGGTGTCCTCTTCTTCTCCCTTTCTTTCTCTAGATGTATGACAATAGATGCTTCCTTTCTGATTGAAATTAAGTAGAAAGTGATCTTTTATATATTCAAGTCCACAATTGTGCCTTTTTTATCGTTGAGTAGAACAAAAATCGTTGTGGTGGAGAACTGAATCCACATATCACAGATCTTGTGTTATTTTCCCAGTTGTCTCCACATATTTTCATGCTATGTAAAGCTTGATTTAGTAGCTCTAATGTGGTCTTATGTGACTGGAGCTGATAGCAGAGCCTAATGGCAAAGGAAATTTGATTGGTTTATGATCAATTCAGTGAACTTAACAAAAAAATCTTAAATAGATAGTGACCCAGTTCTACATGCCTTTGAGCAAATCTTAGAGATTATTCTTTTTTCTAGTTGACAAAATTAACATGGACTTAACATGGACTTTCTTACAGAATCACAGAATTGGCAAGGTTGGAAAGGACCTTTGAGACCATCAAGCCCAACCGAAACTCAATATGAGCCAGCAGTGTGCCCAGGTGGCTAAGAAGGCCAATGGCATCCTGGCCTGCATCAGGAACAGTGTGGTCAGTAGGTCCAGGGAGGTTGTCCTTCCCCTGTACACNCCAACTCATAATATTCTGTGTGTGATTCTGTGTGATTCTATTGCCCAACACCATCTCATCAACTAAACCACAGCACTAAGCACCACATCCAATTTCCTTAAACCCTTCCAGGGACAGTGACTCCACCACCTCCCTGAGCAGCCCCTTCCAATGGCCAATCACTCTTTCTGTAAATAATTTTTTCCTAACATCCAGCCCAAACTTCCCCTGGTGCAGTTTGAGACTGCTTCTTGTTCCGTCACTGGTTGCCTGTGAGAAGAGATCGACTCCCACATGGCTACCACCTCATTTCAGGTAGTTTTAGAGAGCGATAAGGTCCCCCCTGAGTCTCCTGTTCTCCCTCTTGCTAAGCAAGGCTTCATGTAGTCTTAGGAGCAAAGTGTAGAACATTAGTTTTGTGCCAACTTTCCCAAATAAGGATCCTTGCAAATCAGCTTTGAAAAAGCAATTTCATCAATAAATACTAAGCACAGAGTACATTTTAAGCAAAGCCTGTTTTTCTTTAAGCAAATAATGGTATTTTTAGGTAGCAAGTTGCTTGGAAATATCAGAGAGGCGTTGCATAAAAAATGTTTCAAAAAACAGGTTTTTTTCCCAACAGGTTGAAGTCATTCCTGGCATTACTGAGACATAATTTCCATTAATATTGCAATTGGAGGCCCTGAAAGTTCTTCTAGAAACTACTACCGGATATAAGCCCCCAAGGATCATCTGTTGTCCTTAGTGGTCAGATGCCCTTGGGGGCTGGCTCGTCTGGTGGCTGTGCAGTGAGGCCTCCTCTTGTCTTGGTCATAACATGAGGGGCCGCTGTTCCCATCAAGGATCTATACCCAATTCTAAAGCCAAATGAAAGGACATTACATCTTTTGTTTAGTTATGAGAAGTTGCTGTGATTGGAAAGTAGGCTTGAACTTGAGTTGTGCCAATTGTCATCAGCATTCATTTTGCAAGTTAAAATGGTATGCTACTCAACTTATTTGCTGTGCTACTTTTCATAAATAATTCAAAAATTGGAATTTCAATTTTCAGACTTCTCTAACATGTTTTACCCAGTTATTCACCTTTCATCCCCTTTAAAAATCCAATCAGGTTAAGAGCATTTTAATGCACTTCTAATATGTGCATTACTCAGAATTTTAGATTAAAGTAGAAAATGGGTCCTTGTAACTATAGCGAGTGATGTTCAAGGGTTACTTCAGGAATGATAAAACTTGTTCCATTTAGTGTGTGTTTTAATTGAAGTACTTCCCAATTTAAAACCACATTCTCCAAAGAGCACCTTCAGTGCTGGGATGTTTATACATGTACCATCTGTTTTGACCTGTTCTGCAGGGAGTTCACTCAAGCCAAATTGTGTTACTATGAGTCCTCACAAAGACCACAGCTTGGTACCTTTGCATGGATGGCTGGTCCATAATAGTCATGCAGTGAATATGACTCTGGGATTCCTGCACTGCTTAGTCGTTGATTTTATATATGACTAGTGCTGAGACACAGAAGTGATAAGTAATCATTAAAAGTCCTAAGAGAAAGTTATATAAATCCAGCTGTGCAGACTAATTGATTGTAAAATGGCTTATGCCAGTTTGAATTAGTCCTCCAATTTCAATTTGGTAATTGAGGGATGAATTCAAAAATTATCTGTAACAGCTGAAGACTCAATGATATGATGTACTGATTCCTTCTAAACTTGAATAAAGGTGGAGTTTCTTGATTCCTTTGTAGAAAGATATTAGCTCAGATAGCTCATGGCACCAGGATTGTGGGTTCTGTCCCTGTATGGACATTCACTTAGGAGTTGGACTTGATCCTTGTGTGTCCCTTCCAACACAGAATATTCTGTGATTCTGTGAAAGCAGCATCTAGTGGTCCAGACAACTTGGAAAATAGAAAGTGATTGCAAGCAAAAAAAATGTGATACATTATTTGGTGTGTTCAGATATTGAATTAAATATGGACCTCAATAAGAGGTGTAGTTGTAATAAGTGGGGAGGGGGGAGGTTCCACTAACTGGCACATAGCAGGTAATATTGTGGGTTGCCAGTTAAGTATGGTATGGAAGTTAGCTCTGCTCTTTGTGTCCTGTAACTGGTGGCTGGGGAAAAAAAACAATACTAGTGTTTGCCTTTGTTACACCTTATTTTTAGTCATAAGAATTGTGTTTAAGGGGAAGCATGAGAGAACCAGTGTAATTGCAAGATCCTAATGATTCTCTGTTGGGCATGGAAATACGCCATGAAGTAGAAGGGAAATTAAGGGATATCCCATTAAATTAAAGGGAGTCTTTTTGTTGACTTCACTGGCTCCTATTCACTTCTAGTCACTGTAAAATTATTATAGTTTAAAAGTGAGGCTACCTTTGTGACCTTGGTTTGAAAGACTTTTGATAGATTGTCAGAATGAATTCTCTTGCATTTAATGTGTGTGATTTACCATATTGAGACTTAAGATTTATCAGTATAAAATGAATTCAAGTCACGGGCTTATAAATGAAATATTGCAAGCGTAGCTTTGTGATCAACCATTGTCTATGGTACTAAAGCACATGATATTGTCAGCATTCCCAAGTTGATGTATCTTTGTAGAGAAATGATTTTTAATGGGGCTTTTTTGGAATTCAAGTACACTTGCTGGAAGCTTTTCATGTAGGAAAGTATTATGTAAAATATTCTTATGTAAAATTTGTACTTTGTTGTGAGACACTGCTTTAGGAATAAGAGGAATATTAAGGTGCATCCATTTTAGCGGTGATGTGGAGCTCTACTGCAATTCATGCTTTGGTTTAAGGTAGAAAGAAGGCTGTCATGCATTAGCTGTAGAGAAGATGGCTCTTCAGTGCTTCTAAGCTGTCTCCTACACATCTGTAATATTTTCACAGCAGCTAGTGACTCAATTTTTTTTCCTCTCCTTACTAATGCAAAGGACTCTGAAGAAATTTTAGCTTTTTTTCAAGTAAGTCACAGCTGGACTTAATTCAGCTTTGTAGTGTCAGGTTGTATTTAGGTAATTCTCATTCTCACTTTCCTAGAATGTTTTCATAATTTCGCAAAAGCCAGAGAATGAGGAAAAGCTTTTTTTCCTATTTTGTTTAGGGAGTGTCTTGCTCAGCTCCTTGCTACAGAGTTGGGAAAGTTTCTAGGAGTAGAACAGCCTAAATCATGGAAAATACTTCCACCAGAGTCATTGCTAAAACTGAAAAATTGCACTACTGAATGCTAAAATTGGCTTACATTTATTGATACATTCAGTGTTATTCCTAACATAGATCTGTGTCTTTCAGGTATGTATAGGAAATAAGTAAATAACTGCATTGTACTGGGGTAAGGTAATATCCCTTTAAATATCTGTGGTTTTCATGCACCTGGGTGACAAATGGTGAGCTAATAGGAATATTTGAATAGGACTGTCTTGTTATCAGCATTAGCAAAGTACTCCAGAAACTTCATTTTAGTTTGCAATTTCATTTGGAAACTGAGTTTTTTCTCTTTTGGCTCTTCAAAATGCACAGAGAAAGTTTGATTGAAAGCAAAGCCTCTTGTCTGAAATAGTATCCATAAAGACTAGCAGATAAGTATGACATGTAATAAGCTTTTAAGGCAAAACTCAACCCAAAAGAATACAGAAGCATTAACTAATATGTAAAAATTGATTTTTATTTCTTTTCCATCTTTTTTCATCTTATTCTATCATACATAGTCTTTAAGTTCTAGTTTTTACTGAAATAGGTTTGAAAGTTCAAGTATGTATTTTGAGTATCTTGGAAAGGGAATTTAATTTTTACTTGCTCAATAAATAGTGAATATTTTTATTTCTGAGGCATGACTTTTGGCTTCAGTCCATATCAATAAGAAATTGGTAAAGAGATTCCAATAATGTTTTGCTTGAAGGTTTCTTCAGATCAAATACTTTTCCACTTCCACAAGCCAGTACTATCTGAAGACTTCAAATAGTGTAGTGTTATTTACTATGAAAATAAGCTTGTTCAACTATTAATACAGACATCAAAATGTGTCCCACTCTTTATGTAGCTGGAGGATATTGCTACTATCCAGTAGCAAAAACAAAAAAAAAATCTACAAAATGAATCCATTTTGAGAGGACAAATATTCCTGAAATCAGTATTTTAGGTCATCTTGGAACAAATTTGGGTCTCAAGGTCTCTCAGGGATGACTGGACAGTAAGGCATCTCATTGCCTCCCTCAACCCTCATGGTTTAAAACATAAGGTTTAAATTGAAACAAACTGGTGTGATTCACCTTGAAGGGTTGATGTACAACAAAACTGAAAATGTGAGGAGTTTTTTATGAGCTGTTTGTCAATTTGTTCAACAAAGAGTAGGGACAGCTGGGTCAATTCACCCCATCAGTCATCTCCACCATGTTGTTCCTGTTGGAAACTGAGGGTCTTGTTTTTCCTAATACATTTAGTTGTGGAAACGTGCAAAGTCACCACCAAAGTCAGCTCAGAAAATGCAAGATAATTACAGCTGAATCCTTAACTAACCTTTGAGAGCTGCCTGTGTAATTCCCATCTATGTCTTTAAAAAACAATTCTCATGCGTCTCATTAGTTTGGTTCAGTTGCTTCTACTCAAAAGGATGAAAATGTATCTGAATACATGGCTCCAAAAGTCTCTTGGACAGCTTTATTTTGCATGTGTTTTGCAACTAGCCCACAGTTTTCCTCTGTAATAGCCATATCAATTGAGAGCATTATAAACACACAAGCCAATATGTATCAGTTGGATAGTGGGAGGATAATAATTTTGCTTAAAGTATTCATAGAATATTTCCTCTTTTGTTCTGCTTTTAAATAATTTTTTTTGCTTTCATCAGCAATTCCCAAAGATTAGCTCTTGAGAATTAAAGGTGTAAAACCAAAACATCCTGTGATACTGTAGCATTTAAATAACAAGGTTAAGGCCGTTACAATGCATACGTTACTGTGAAACCAGAATTCATCACATCTTTAGGGTTTTGTTCCATTAGACAACAAAGAACAGTGCAACTTGCTTTATAGAGAATGGAGGTATTAGTGATATTGGTACACGGTTTAGAATTGTCTTCTGTACTGTGCAGTACTTTGATACAGTTGGCATTGCAAACCCCAAAACTGAGCACACTTGCAACACCCCTGGATAGTCTGGTTTCCTTCTCAAGCCCTGAAGCCTCCTCCTAATGTTGAGTTATCTTAAGAATTGTGGCACTATTTCAAAGGTTGGTTTGCTTTTTAATTTATTTTTAATTTATTATTTAATTGCAGTAAATGTTCTTCTACTGTGGAATAAGTTGCCTTATGCTGCTAATTTCTTCAGTCTCTAAGTAAAGGACTCTTGGGGTCTTTGAGGCAAATGAACTGCACATAAATTAGGCAGAAACAGAGTTTTCAGTTTGACCCCAGTTTACACAGGACATGGGAAAGCTGTGTTGTTGCACAAATATTTAGGGATACTTTGAGAATACCTTCAAATAAACTACAGTACTTTTTCCTATGTAAGGAGCTGCTTATGTTGCTCACAAAATTTCCTTTGTCCTTGTAACTGGTTCGTTTCCTGTGTTTGGATGTTCTGTAGGATCTCTTGTTTACCTATGTGAAATGAAGCTGAGGTCTAAAGGTCTCTTCCATGTGTAGTTCAAAGACAAAGCATGTGAGGATACGATTATTTATTTTAAAGACTTTTGTGAAACAGAGAGACTCTCAACTGCAGTCAGACAAGTCAGATGCTGACCTTTTGGATTTGTTAAGCTGCCAATTATCTGATGCTGTTTCTTTTCCCCCTTCCACCTGTGTGCCATGAATGTACAAACATGTCAGAAGTAAATTTTGCTTGTATTCTAGGTATAATGTTGGCAGAAATATAAGAATTTTTTGTACTCAGTGCATGTAATAACTATGCTATAGGAATCCATGTATTTTGTGCTGGGTACGAACTCAAACATGCAAAGGGGAGAAATGCAGCTTTGTTCCAGCACTTGAAAAAAATAGTTTTATGAAATATTACCTTAACACCTCTTCAAGAAGAGACAAACAATTTATTAGCTGTATTCATTACACTTGTGTTTAGAAAATATTAAATGTGTATTTTTAAAAAGTGAATTATTTAATTTTCCCTAAAAATGCTTAGAATTTATATATTACGTAATATGAACTTCAAATGGGAGAAAGTATCTAAAATTGACCTGCTTTTTGCACTACATTATTACAAATTATTTGTACATAATTGGTACATTTTTATATAAATTTCAGTGAGTTTACAAAGCATCTGCAATGAATCACTCCCATTTGAATTTCAGATGGCATCCAAGCCTGGTAACAGAAGGTACAAGGGATTAATATTTTGCTGCAGAACAACAGTTTGAGCAGGTGGTACTTGCTGCTATTACACATATAGGTCACTTGGGAGAGTGCTTAATCACTGAACTGAATATTAATTAGGATAGCTTTCTCATCCAGTTTTTTTTAAAAAGAATATTTCTTAAGGAGGGGAGCAAAGCCACCAAAACCCATCGAAGTCTGGAGTTCTGAAAATTAAGCTGCTTTTTGTAAAAATTTGTTATACAAGTGGAGGCTCAAATTTTTTGAGGGACTAGTTTTTTAATAAAAGATGCCACTGTGAACTTTTTACACAGCCTGTGTGAATGGGGTCTGCCTTAATTTCTTCTCCTGAACTTCTCTCTATCTGCCTGAATTTCACACTGTCCTGTTAAATGCCTGGCCAAAAACACTTGGTCACTTGAAGCTGTAGGTTTCCATAGGTACAAAACACTACTTTAAAAATTTTTGGCTTGAGATTTTGAAAAGAAATATAGGATTAATGTATCTGAATTGAAAGACTATGCCCTTGATATAAGCTGAAGAGAGAAACAGGTCATCGCATGAGTTGCAGAATGTGAAATCCACTGTCTTTGTCTTGGTTTTATATACTGAGTCATGCTTTAAATAACCTCTAAATTATTCAGGTTAATGTTTTAAAAAGTGTAAGCTATACTTGCAAGATGATAGAATACTCTAAAACATAATATCAAGCTCTTTTGGTTGTGCCTGACTCTACCATGAATTAAATCATCTGAAATCCAGAATTGCCCAGGAAGAACTGGTGGAGTTTCCAGAGGGTAGTGCTTGCTATCACCTCTGCAGTGCTCAGTGCCACAGTGTGGCAGCTGCCTTTGATATGCCCTATCAACCCTCCTCTGCTCCACTGTCTGAAACTCCTTTAGGAGCTTTGATTTTTCCCAGGGCTCTATTTGGGAGCTCCTGGCTGTCATAGCTGTCCAAGAGTTCTGAGCAACAGGATTTTCCCTGTGCCTCAGGCAGGGTATGGGGGTAGCATAGGTGTTTCCTGGGATGGGTGCTTGGAGGCTCTTCCACTTGGAGAGATGAGGTTGTTTCACTTGGAAAACGGGCTTAGACATTGAGGAAGTGAAGGATAGGAGCTCCTGCTGTGAGCCTGGGACCTCCCAGGAGGCCCTGCTTGCCTTTGCCCTTCCCAGTCTGGGGAAGAAAAACTTCCCTCTGTGTGAGGCAACTTTGCCTTCCCTCCCTCTGCTTTTTGAGGTTTCCTGCTGGTTCCCACCAGCTTTTAGCACTATTTGCACTCTACCCTTTAGCAAAAGGTCCTGTGCCTGTGCTTTCAGGCTGGTTTCTGTGTTCAGGCAGTGCATGGTGACTTAACCCGAAGATGAATGTTCGCATAACTACACTGAGATGCCTTTCAGAAGGTTGGGTGTTCAGACAAAGTGATGCCTGCCTGGTGAAGTCCTGCATGGCTGTTTTTGCAACAACATCTTCCTTCTGTGGCCTGGTTCAGGGTCGTGAAATGATCAAGTACTGTGAGTACTACTGTTTTCATATTTCCAACTACATTTAATGTCACGCTATGGTAACTGCCGTGCAAATGGGTGCTCATCTTTCCTGTATAGCTGGCCATTCCCTAGGTCTCAGTGTGTGCTTGTTGAAAGACATCGGGAAAGTTTGTGGTTTGTCTTGGCAATAATCCTATGAATTTGAAAACATTTCCAATTTAGAAGCTTAATCTTAGCTTAATTTTGTGTCTGCGAATATTTGGGAGGGGAGACATTTTTGCACTTTATTGATTTCAGAGATGAATTTAAATATTTTGTTAAATATTGAGGATAGAGTCAATAGTTGACTTAGATACTTGGCTAGAAGATATTTTTCTTTATTTTCTGCAGCTGTAAACCCCTTAGAATGTGTGGGAGGTTCCCATCTAAATGCAGACTACAGAAAACAGATCTAGAGAAAGAAGAGAATCTGGGGTAGAAATGAATTTGAAACAGACTCTGAGTTGGACCCTACCTATAAATAAACAGCGGGAACCAAATGTCTGTCAGAGATACCTGGGATAAGAAGGTGAAGCAGTGGCATGTGACTTCGGGTAAAGGGGAAATAAGTATCAAGATTTCAGTGTAGGTCTGGATTAAATGGAAACACTTGGGAGACTGAGGCTGGAGTATTAATTCCCATGGTAAGTATTAAAGTTATCTGGTGCTTAAGAAAAAGTGTGGCTGTTGATGAAGATGAAAATGATGGACATAAGAGGGCTAGCCTGAGGAATGTAGGATAAGAAGCAAAAAATCTGATGGAAGAACTAGGTGACATAAGTCAAAAGAGTGGGACGAGGTGAGAGACTAGAAGAGAATCTTGGATTTTTAACAGTAAGCGGATAGTTGGGAAGGGGTGGGAGGGAAGAGCACATGATATAGATTTGTGTTATGCACTAGAAGGGTAAGTTTATTTGGGAGCGTTGAATGGTGTGACAAGTCTGTTGCCAAGAGTGTATCTGTTTCCAGAGTCTACAGTGAACCTCCATGTTCTTGAGTCTTATCAGCAAACGTGTGACAACTTTCTGGACAATTCTACCCCTGAAAACCCACAGTGTAGTAACTGCTACTACTTACTCTCCCAGCTCAAGGGGAAGAGGTCTGTGTGCTGTATGTGAGTTTAAAACATTATTAATGGACAAACTGGTTCTGAAAGACACAGAATATGCTTTTAATTCTGAAGAAGCTAACAAGGATGTTGCATGTAGTAACACTACTAAGAGAAAAATGAGTTTATAGGATAACTATGGCTAATGATTCTTGCAACAACAATTTGGCCTGTATGCTATACAGTAGTCCTTAATTATGTGATTCACATGCTATTTTTTTTCCAAGGTATTCTTGCTTTACTTGGGGTTTTTGGGTGGACAGGGTCTGTTTAATGAACAGATGTTCGCTATTTTGTACGTGTGGCCTCCTGCATTTTATTTAGACCCTTACTCTGATGTCAAAATGAGTCTTCTCCTCAGGGGTTTTTCACAATTCTTATCACTGTAATAGCTTGATAGCTTCTTCCAAAATAATTAATTTACCTTCACAACACCCCTGAGCTGTGCAAGTTTTATCTGTATTTTACAAGCAAGTTATAAAGGAAGAATGAGATCAAGATGAAATATCTTTTCACAGTGCCAAGTCTGAGTTTGCCAGTCTCTATTTGGGCACAAAACATTAAACTTTGGACCTTTATTTCCAAAATTTTGTGTGTGCCCATTCATATCCTCCAACATTAAATTGGGGAAACAAAAATAGTAAAACAAATATTTTCACACTCTCAACTTTTGGTTTTGATTCCTTAATATCCCTAAGCACCCTCTGTCAGGATCAGAATCTTGGCCTTTAGGCAGCAGTTACCCTAACACAACTTCCTGCTTTTAACTTTCTCTCATGCTGTTTAACGTGTGAAAGAACTTGGACAGGGACCCTGCAAGTGAGTGTTCCTGTGTTCATCTATAGCCACTAATTCGGAGGGTAGGAAGGCCCTCCAGAGGGACCTTGACAGGCTGGAGAGATGGGCAGGCTCCAACAGTATGAGGTTTAACAAGACTAAGTGCCGGGTTCTTCACTTTGACCACAACAACCCCATGCACCGCTATCGGCTGGGGGAGGAGTGGCTCGAGAC
>WEKX01017851.1:80089-96032 GCA_013390025.1 Pitta sordida
TGCTCCAAGACTTCTGATAAATGATGGAAAGCGGTACAGCAAGCTCATCTGCCAGCTCTCTCATCACTCTGGGATGAATCCCATTCGGTCCCATTAGCATTTATATGCTATTTTGAAGTAGTTAAGCTTCAAGCTTGGCTGGCAGAAGGTATATTGTTTGTGTTGTCAACTGGAGCCCAATTGCTCTCTTGTATGCACCAAAAATGATACTCCTCACAGGATGGCTGTTTCAGGATGGCTCTTTATTTACACCATGTGTTAGGCCTATGAAAGCTCTTGTGCTTTATTTATAAAGGAATTTGAAAATATGCATTTGGCATGTGCAAGTGAGGAATGATAATAAGCTGTATGGTTTGTAGCCTTTTCATGCTAGAAAACCTTTGGTTTCAATCCTGGTTGCAAGAACTGTGTCATTTTTAATGTATTTCATCCAGTGCTGGTGGTGGCATTTAATGTTTGTGTTCCTCCATTCCTCTGTGTGCTGATGTATTTAAAGGCCATTGCTCTTTAAGCTTTTGAAGTGTTTGTGCCTAATTTCAGAGAGAGGTCCATGGTTTATGGGTAAAGGTTCACCTTGTTGCAGAAACAGGTATGCAAGTTAACATCTGGAGAGTTCAAACGTGCTTGCTATGGGTTCCTGTTACTTATATCTGGTAAAATCCTGCTCAGACAGTGATTGCTGAAGTCTCTCTCCTTTTTGGCTGTCCCATTTCAGGGCTCTGTCGAGGCTACAAAGCGCTAAAATATTTAGACTTGTGAAGTCCTGTCAACACTGAGTGTTTTAATGAATGAGTGTGTGTCTGTGGATATGGCTTTAATATCTCTACTTAATACCCGATTTCATAGAGAGATTTCTGTCACTGAGATGACAAAAGGCTCACATACTAGGCTGGGGATGTGGTGCAGAGAAAGAAATGTAAAAACTGCTTGGTGCCTGTATTTTTAGAGCCGTGGGGACCCCCAGAGTACTGAACCTAAGAAAACGATGTTTGTGTCATGGGAAGCTACTCCTACAGGGATGTGCTACTGGTAGGACAATCAGGCCCTGAGGTGTTTCTCAAGAATCTATCCCTCATAGCTTTTTGACATGGATTTGGTGGTATAGGTATGGGGGATTTTGTTCAAATACTAATTAGGTCCCTTTACCTCTGGACAAGACAATACTTTTATAACGAATTTTGTTCCTTCAGCACTTCAGCCTCCTCTCCCTGCTGCACAAGCTTGCTCCTCCCAGTGGCTGAATTTGGCAAATCTAGATTCTCGAGCCAAAAAATTGCACTGAACTCTGTTAAGCAGCCTCGAATTTTTCCCTGCTTTGGTTTCTTGTACCTCCTAGTGCAAAATATAGAATGATGCCAAGTCTCTGGGACATAGTGAGCAGTCAGTGAGGGACTGTGCTGTTCATTTGCTGGTTCTCTTTTGGAAGCAGTGCTTGCAGCCTTCTAAGACAAGCAGCTGCTGTCACTGCGTAGAAGGTTGATCTGCTGCTATGAAGGCATGAGCACTAGCACAATTAGGCTCTTTGGGGAACTTTGCTGATCTTTGAATAGGGAAATGCCTTCAAGGGTTAGTGGCACAGGTTATAGGGAGAAACAAGTGTGAAGAAAGATTTGTGCATAATACACTCTGTGCTGGGATCTTACAGATTTCAACTTGAAACAGCACAAGAAAAGGGGAGAAGAGAAAATTTGAACAACACCATATGGGTTTCTGCAATACAGAAGACCAGTTGTGGGTGGGGAGCATTATGCTTTATTTAATAACAAAGACACTGTGTGCTGGTTCATAAAGAACATGAAAATAGCAGTTCATGTTGTGCTTTTCCCCTGACTGAAGCTGTCTTTTGAATGACTGGATTTGACAAGGTCAGGCCCTCTGTCTTGTGATTTTGACTGATCCTAATGACCTGGAACGGGGCAAGCAGAAACTGCTGCTCTCAGAGGAAGGTTATCTAGAACACTAGGAATAGTTAACAGAATCTAATATTCATGAATGCAGTGGCAAAAGCTACTACCACGACATCAGAATGTGCAGTGAGCTACCTGAACCTCGTCATCTGCTCCTGTTCTGCATATCTAATTTGTGGGTAATTTGGCAAAATTCATTGGTGTGTTGTGACCGTGATCTGTGTAGGTCTGTGCACACATGACAAATATTTTCCCTGTCATTTAAGATGCCAAATCATCTCCACTGACATGTTTGTGCCTTTTTTTTTCCCTACCGCTGAAGGAACAGTGGGGCTGAATGATGATAAAAAATGGGTATTTTTTCCCCAGCTGTATCTGTGCTACAGAAGTTGCTGTCAGTCATCTGTGACCAATACATCTGGAGTTGACACTTTCAGCTGAAACATTTGGGGGGCATAAACAATGGTGAGAGCTCCTAGGAGAGAGTCTTTGTCTGTGCTTTTGTATTTTTTAGCATAGTTAGCTCTGCATTGGATCCTCTGTATGCTGAATATTATGAAAAATATAAATGAGAAGACAGGTTTGAAATTGTTACCACTAATCTCAGAGTTATGAGTGTCTTAATTTTTATACGAATTAAGAAATTAAATAGAAGTTTGTTTTACATTATGATTTCAAAATATTTGTAACTAGGCAATTGTGGTTTCAACTGTTATACGAATAGAAAACTATTTTATAATTGTGATCTCGTTCTACTAAACTACTAATCATTTACTTTGTGAGTTCAGCAAGTCACCTCTGCTCTTCCCCTTGCTGTTAGGTCATTTTTCCAAGTAGTTTGGTGGCAAGATGTCTTTGCTTTGCACTCTGATCCCAGCTCTGCAATGCTGGGTAAGTCCACTGGATGGAACCATTACATTTTACTTAACACGATGCAAAACCTTGCTGTGACTGAAAAGTGTGTACCTAAGGAAAAAGGGAAAAAAACCCAACCCTTTTATTAAATAATGGCAGTAATATTAATGTTAGATTTTTTTTTTAAATGTATAAAAACTCTAGAGATTTTAAACAGCATGTCTGCAAATCTGGAATGATCGAGAGAATGCTTTCTCATTTGCAATCTCTAGTTATTTTATTTGGAATAATCAGAGTTGAAAAACATGCAGAACTTAATTTACACTTTTTGGAGTCATCAGGGCTTATAAGAAGGGTACTGTGTACCCTCTGCAGTAGTATTAGCCAGCAGATTATGCAGCCAGGATTTTTTCAAGACTTAATGTTGTTTGGCAGATAGCAAAAAGCTTCCACTGTGGGAGATGTTAGGCAAGAGGCTTTTAAGAAGTCATGCTTCAATTATTCCGGTTAATTAAAAAGAAAGAAAGTCTGTAATTAAGGGAGTAGTTGTTACTTTTTTTTTTCCACCAGATGAAGTTCAAAGTTAATTTGGAGCTAAGATTATGGAGTTTATTTTCTCTTGCCTTTCACTTTGATTGGATGAACGTGATGGCTGCTGTCACAACACTGTGTGTGCTACATGTAGGACCTCCAGAGACAAACATTTCAGCTGATCAGCAGTTTGAATT
Organism: Pitta sordida; assembly: GCA_013390025.1. Taxonomy (NCBI): domain Eukaryota; kingdom Metazoa; phylum Chordata; class Aves; order Passeriformes; family Pittidae; genus Pitta; species Pitta sordida. The sequence goes on from WEKX01017851.1 coordinate 83,580, forward strand.
TAAAGAACTAGCTCCTATATTTGGGAACTTTAACAGAGCCATGTAATTTCAGTTCCATATGAAGATATTATTTATCTGTTGATAGCTGCAGTGGTTTACAGTAGAAAGCTACTTTTATAGTTTGCTAACGAGGCATTTGCTTAAATGCAAATAATATTCTCTGTGCTCATAGAACAGACCTTTTCTCGCCCCTCTTGAAGGTGAAACTATGGTAATGGAAGCTTGTTATAGTATTACTCTGTAGGTAGTGGACAGCAGGCAACTCATTGCAACCCAAGCTCTGTGCACTTCCACTGGAGCCCTGAAATATTCATTTGTCTCACGTGCATGTCAGGAGGTGTTATGGAGAGAGTCTGTGTTCATGGGTTGTTAGCAACTGGCATGGAGCAGCTTAACAACATGCAGGGATTTTCTCTTCCTTTTCTACCCTATTTGTAGTTGGAAAAAAGGAATATAGCCTCTGAATGCATGTAGTACCCTGTAAATTGTCATCTTTAGCTTTTTATTTAAGGAGACACTTAGAAAATATATCATACAATGTGAATTTTTAAACTTGCTTAGGACTTCAGGAGAAAAAACAAGTTGAGATAAGATGACTGCTGCCCTATTTAAGCTAAAGATCCTTTGCAGCTGGTTTGTTACTGTGGTGGCTCTGAAGATCTACATGTGAACTACTGAAATTCTGCTTGTACTATGGAGTTACCAAATTAGTAAAGTGGTGCCAAAATTAGGCTAAATATTTAAACCTATTAGTTCTTTTGAAAGAGAAGGAAAGGGCTCATCAGAGGTAGCCTTCTAAATTTGGGGAAAATCCAGTCCTTATGGGGGAAAGACATGTCTAAATTGCTGCATGAGATGAAGAAATTATTAGTTAAACCAACTATTGGCTTCAGATTTTCAGTACAGTGAGCCCCCGTGTATTCCTGGTCTGCTATTTGCGAGCTTCAGTATTTGTGGGTGATTTTATCCGCGAGCTGTGCAACCTGGGTGCATGCCCAGAACAAGCACAGCGGCCCCATCTGCTCGGGAATATGTAAATTGGTCCCAGCCGGGAGCCGGTATGGCGTGCCCGGGATGTGTTTAGTGTAAACGTGTGTTTTTGCACGGCTGGAATTGTCCTCCGCCGGGCTACAAGATGGGGTGACGGGGCTGCCCTTGTGTGTGTGCCATTGTGTGCCAGGGGCTGCCCGACGCGTGGCTGGCTCTCATCGTTGGCCCCGCTCTCAGGTCCCGGGCTGGCCCCGCGACTCCAGGCCCGCCCACCTTGGTGTAACACAGCCAGACAACTGAGACAAGCCCTGCTCTCAGGACCATCCTCCAGACCTTATATGGGGAGGGGGAGTGGCTAAGGGCATGGTGTACTTGACTACGCAGTGGGTTCACTATCTTTGTGGATTTCACAACTCGCGGGAGGTGGACCAGACCCAACAGCCACGAGTAATGGGGGTTCACTGTATTACTTTTCAGACTGCTGAAGACCAAGAGAACAGTTGTTTCCCAAGTTAGATTGATTAAGCCTGTTGTTTTGTCTCCTTTGCTATGACTGGAGTGTAGAGTGGTGGTAGAGCTGTTTTTTATACATCCATGCTGGTAATTACCTTGACATTGATTTTAAAAGGGGTTAGATTTCATAAACAAAAAAATCACCGTTTTTTGAATATTTGACAAATACAACTATTCAAGTCATAAGTAAAACCAAGACCATCTTATGTATTTTTTCTGTTAATTAGCCTTTTTATAGTGTTTGTCATTTGCATTCACTTAGCCTAACTCTGATTTCTGCTGCAGGAATGTGTAGCACCTTAAACATGTCAGTGTAGATATTTTCCATTTCATGGTATTTCCAGCTAGATAACTCTATTTCTGGTTGTGAAGAATTGTCTTACATGGCTGATGATTTAGATTACTTGTGTCTTTAATAAATATAAGAAAATGCAGAATAGAGCTGAGATGCTAAACCTGAATGGAGCTTTCCTTTAAGGGAAGGGAAAATAATTTCTGTGGTATCATTGAGTTGTCGTGTCATCATGTGCATGCTGTGTCACAGCACCTCCCAGATGCTTATGTTCCAAATCCTCCTGGCTCTGTAGCTCATTGTCTGCCTTGCTACTTGGACTATCATAGTGTAACTGAAAATTTCAGGCTGCACAAGATGATGAGGTTTTTTGTTGTTTAAGCCTAATTAACTGTTAACTTACTAATTGGTGGAAATTCCTGCATCAGAGATCAGAAGTTAGTGCTGCTAATTATCATGATCTGGTATGTGAAACTGCTGGCCCAGTGACACGGTCTAGATAATGGGACTGGAAAATTAGGTTCTGGGCTTGTGGTTTTGATCCCTGTATGGGCATTAGCTTGGGAGTTGGGCTTGATGATCCTTGTAGGTTCCTTCCAACTCAGAATATTCTGTGATTCTGAATATTGGCAGCCTGGAATAATTAAAGAAGAGAGAAGGGAACCCAGAGTACCTATCTAATTGATTTAATGGAATACTCAGTGTTTTGTTGCTCTGGTTACTGGTGATAGAATGAGAGGGCATAGTCTTAGTCTTAAATTGCATCAGGGGAGATTTAGACTGGGCATTAGGAGGAACTTTTTCACAGAGAGGGTGATCTCTCACTGGAATGGGCTGTCCAAGGAGGTGGTGGAGTTGTGGCCCCTGGAAGTGTTTAAGGAAGCATGACCTAGGTAATAGGATAGTGTGTTATTGGTAGCAGGATGACAACAGGTTAACTAATAGGTGATAGGTTGGACTCGATCTCTATGGCCTTTCCAACCTTACTAATTCTGTGATTCTGTGATCCTCCATGCCCCACTCTTAAGAACGAGCTGCCTGATACTGGCAGCTTGTTTAGCATCGGAGTACACAATCAATCTGTAACCAAATAGACAATATATGAATTGGTGTGAAAGACTCTCATTAAAAGTATATAACATGAGTTTGCACAACATTTAAATGAGGAGACAGTGCTGATTGGTTCTGTCTTCAGGCTGCTGGGGAGTTGCACATCATGGTTGGGTCAGCACAGCAGGTGACATGATGGGTGACATCTGTGGTGGTGCTCCAGACTGGTGGCCAGAGAACCTCTGATGGTCAGAGGCTACCTCATTGGGACAGCTGGCAGAGTACCAAACAACACAGAATAATGTTTAAAGATTCGGAGTTGTCTTTAGTATGAGGTAGTGTAACGGCTTGACAGGACACGTTTCATGGTGTTATGACTGGAGTCTAACATATATAATCTAAAATGTTTCAAAACTATTCTACAGAGAGGTTTTACATTTTGCCTTTTCATATGACATTGAGGTGGTGTGAATTCTTTTCATCTTTAAGGGGGTTTGGTTTTGCTTTAAGGTGGAAATGTGTTGTACTTGTAGGATAATGTTGCTGCATCTCCTGTCTTCCTGTATTTCTTGCCTTTCTATTTTGTTGTTTATATTCACTAAAATATATTTTTCTTTTTTTTCTCTTTGCTAAGTAAAAGAGCAAAAGAAAGCAATGTGGAATCTTCTTGGTATTGCAAGTGATAATGTGGAGAAGTCTGCTCCTGCAGTCACCTGCCCAGCTGGCGGAGTGCTGCTGGATGCTTGAGAGCACGGCAAAATGTCACACCAGTGCTTTGTAGGATAGGGGATACTGGCACTTGAGTGGTCACCAGGTTTTGATCTCCTGATAGTTATGGTATAAAGAACTAGACAGAGATGAAGTTTGAGAAATGTTGGCTGGATGTATGCAGTGCTGGATGAAATCGAAGACAATGTGAAGATGGAATGCAGAATGGAAACATAAAGCATTAAAACATGGGTTATTGGCTGCCCAGAGGGCAGTAGGGGTAATACAGTAGGGGTAGCAAAAAAGGAAGTAAATACAGTAGGGGTAGCAAAAAAGGAGGGAAAAGACCAGGTGGATGAACAAATGAGGACAAAATGGGGTTGCAGGTAAAAGAGGAAGGAAAGTGGGAGGAAGAGATAAAAGAAAAGGAATGCAGAAAGAAGTTGAGGGAGTATAAAACTTGAGGAGAAAAGCAAAGGTAGAATATTTAAGAAGATACTGCCCTTATTTTTAAATGAAGGCTTTGAGATAAAACTTCATTCGGGTAAAATGGTGCTCCTCTCTCCTGAGAAACCCTGAAGTGCTGGGATGATGGTAATGGATTGACTTCACATCAGTTTAGATAGAAGTCACAAACTGTGGCAGCTTGTTGTGCCAGGACTGAGGCACCCTGCTGTGCCATGCGGGTGCCTAGCAGGTCCCCATTGCTGGGCTGAACTGGGGAGCCCTAGTGGGGTGCTGAGCGAGGCTGGCCCTGCCTGTCAGGGAGCCAGGGATGGAAGAAGCCCTGTCTGGCAGGTGTAGGAGCAACAGGCTCCCTCTCCCAGGCTCAGCTTTACCTCTCTGTTCTTCCCACTGCCACTACTGGGAAAAGTTCCCCCCTTGCTCCAGATACCTGCCCCCACCTTGCAGTTTTAGGTTTCTTAGCACAGTTTGGGAGCTGGAGTTGCTCCTTTCTTGGGAGCAATGCCAGTGGGCAGTACGTAATTAGCCTCTCAGGAAGATGCAGTCACTACTTGTCCAATGTCAGCCTCTGCTTACAGAAGAGTTTCTGATTCCTTGGTTGAAAACAGGATGGATTTCATTCTTTCTTCTCCAGCAGAAATCTTCCTCCTAACTACAAGTACTGGAGTTTTGTATTTGAAAACAGATGATGAACTATAAACCTGAGGTGAACCTTTTACCTCTCCAAGTTTCAGCAGCTTTTGCTGGGTGAAAACTAAACAAAACCAGACCCTTTGAGCTCCTCCTAAGCCCATCCTTACTTGACATACAAAGTTTCTATCTCAAAGGCACCTGAACACCTGCCCCCCAATCCAGCTCTGGATTTAAAACTCAATAGAAAATAGTGGTTTAGTAAGGCAAAGTCTTTTGGTGCAAATCAGTACCTTTTGAAAAGACTATTTCCTCATCGGAGTGAGTTGAGGGTTTTTTCCACAGAAAACATTGGTGGGAGAGGTGCGAGGAAGTACTTCACCAGAGCCAATAGCTTGGCTGATGCAGTGAGGTTTGAACTGAAGCATGCAGTCATCTGGTGTATTGTGTGCGCTTTCATGGTGCTTTAAAAAAAAGACAAATGTTTAGATGACCCTAGATCACTTATACAGCCCTTGTTAGACAAAGAATCATATTGACAATTTACTTTGTAAGGATTCATATTTTTTTAGCTGTTCCCTTTCAAAAATACTTAAGATTTACGTGCAAATACATGGAAACTGCCTACTGATCCAACAAAAAAAAGGGCATAAAATATATGGTACATGATCCAAACTATCAGTCATCTGTCACTTGTTCAGAGTTGTCTCTGAGATGAGAGGAGGTGATTTTTCAGTGTGCACATTGATAACATTGACTGCACCTTGATATTGCATGGATCTTTGTGCTCATGTATAGTAATGTGACCCGTAACTCTGAGACTTTGTCCTCAGGTAGATGAATGCCATGGACTGATGAACAGGGACATCTCAGTAATATCTTCCGAAGTTAAACTTGACAAGTTAGAGTCACTCTGTGCATGTTCTGTCATATAACACATAGAGAGCATGCAGGAGGGTCAAGTAATAGCTGAAGATGAAGTACATAATCCCAATTCAGTTATCGAAGAAAGTGGCAATTTTTTTTAGCTTCCCATTTTCTTGGTGCATATGGGTATTTTAGTGGCTGCAGTTCTATGCTGCTAGAATTAATTTGCCATCCTGTTAATGGAGGGGGAATAAATTTTTTTTCTCCCCACATTTGATTATTGCCTTGTCAGTATGTAGGTTCCTATGCCATCATTATCCCAGAAGAAATGTGGATTGGGTTTTTAAGAAATCGAGGGGAGAAGTGTAGGAAGCAGTGGGATGCTGGCTGCTTTTGTTACAACCTGTATCCCTGTGTTTCTGCATGGGTCCACCTCCCCTCAGTCTCCTTTCCTGTAGACTGAACCAGCACAGAGTAGGACAATCTCCTCCTTGACTGACTGGTGATGCTTTGCCTCATGCCTCCAGGACATGCTGCCCTCCTGGTTGCCAGGGCACTGCTGGCTCTCATTCAACTTGTCACTGGCCAGGAAACCCAGGTCCTTTTCCATGGCACTGCATTCTAGTTTCTCATTCCTCAGTCGGCATGTAAATCCAGGCCTGTTCCATTTCAGGTGCAGAATCCAAGATTTACCTTTGCTAAACTTGTCTTAGAAAGCCCTTCAGTTTGTACAGCTCCCTCAGAAGACCCCTCTGCCTTTGTGGGAGTTAACAGTTCCTCCCAATTTAGTATCATGAACTTCCAGTCCCGTGTCCGAGTCACTTATGAAGATGCTGAAGAGCACAGGTCCCAAAATAGAGCCCTGTGGACCCCCACTAGTGACAGATTACCAGTTTGATGTCACCCCACTCAGTCACCCTCTGTGCTTGACCTGTGTGCTTCACCCACCACATAATGTGTTTATCCAGCTGTGTGCTGGACATTTTGTCCAGAAAGATCCTGTGAGAGTATCAAAAGCTCTACTGAAATCCAAAAGGATTGCATCTACTGGCTTCCCTTGATCAACTAGGTGGGTTACCTGTCATGAAAGGAAATTGAGTTGCTTAAGAAGAACTTTCTCTTCATGAACCTGTGCTGGCATTGACTGATGGCTGCATTCGTCCTTCAGCTGTTTTTCAACATAAATGTGAAAAGCTGCTTTTAGCTTTTCTTGAAACTTAATGTGTTCATACTTTTAGTTAATGGTGAGTCCTGATAGTGGTGTTATTGAATCCATGTGACAGTGTATGAGATATAGCAACCTGATGGTTGAGTAGAGAAATGAAATCTTGAAAGCTTTGTGAAACATCACAGGTAGCTTTTTTATAGTAACACAATGAAATTGCCTGGTAAAATTTGTGGAATTACCTACCACTTCAACCCAGTGCACATGTGCAACAGAACAGGCAAAGCAAATTTCCAACATTTTCAAGGTATTTTAAAGTACCTTATAACAAAAGAGAGAGTAATGCATGCATTTTTTGAGTATTTCTATATTTTTTTCTGAAAACAGTAAAAGTATTTCTAATAAATAGAAGTCATAAAACAGTTATGGTGTGCTATAAAAGTGCAATTTATTTTACACTTGGTAATGCAGGATGCAGTAGATTAGCACTAAATAAAACCTGATGCAGTGAGTTTGGCAGAGTACTCGCTGTACATTTAGGTGATTGTGCTATTAACCTCTTTCATATACAATCTCTAGTTTGTGGGCTACTTTTTATTGCAGTAATAAGTGATGAGGACTACTGTTAATAGTATGAGATGAGTAGTGTCCTCCTAATTCAATTTTCTCATCCAAACTGTTATGACAATGACCTCTATAGCCTTTAAGATGAGATTAATTTTGGTCCAGATGGCCACCATATGGTTTGATTCCCTCAATTCTTGCTTAAGCCTGAGTTTGATATTTTATTTAGCACACCTTGTGTAATAATCTTAGACCAGAATATTTTGTACCACAGTTTTGCCCTGTTTGAACAACTCTTTATAAGGAAAGAAAAACACTTCAGAATACCCAAGTACATTATATTTATACAGTTTTGTAGTCATAAGCCTAATGCTGCTGAAGTTGCCTGTCGCATAGTCCTCAACTGTACTCCTTGAGATGTCTATCAAGATTTATTCTTGAATTCTATGGTCATGGATTCTTTAACAAGCTTAATGTAGTCTAAAATTTTTGCACCGTGTGGTACAAAAGGCATGTTTTTGATCTGTCAATTTCATTCATGAGGGTTTTTTCCTTTTAAATTTGATGGTTAATTGTCAATCTGGATAAGAGTAATTTGACTGTGTGTTCTACAATTTCTATGCAAAAAATATTTTGTAAAAGCATATATTTTCTGAAGGGTGAAGCTTCAGCTTAAACTCGCATCGTATTAAAACCCATAGAATTCATCAGGAAAGATTTTATGTATGTGCCAAGCCACAGAAAATCTTTAAATAGAATTTGTTTCATATGTGCTAAAGAATTATTCCTCTCTGTGGTTCTCCCTGCTTTGATTTTCCAATAACTAACACGAAATGAGTTGACACTAAGGGGTAAATGGATGCTAATGATAATGGAGCCCAAAAAAGTTAATGTCATGTGAATAATTTTATAAATCCACTGAAAACTAGATTGTGGTCTCCTATAAGCCAATGCATGAGTCTCCTTCATGTGAAGATGAGCTGTGAAAGTTTTTAATTTAATCATTATTCCTCTACTCCCCAGCTTGATATACTCATGCCTGCCTTTTAATGCCTCTTTATCTTAGGTCAAGTTCAGAGGTCTGAATTTCAATCACTTTTTTAAAAAAGGTGTTTAAATATTGTCTGTTTCAGTGTTGAAAGCTGTAGGCATCCAGCCTTTTTGTATTTCTTGGTGTTCAATTCTGTGGACAGTGGAACTGATGGAGTTGACTTTTCTTTGCATTCTGTAAAGGAATTGGTACTTGTGCAAAGATGAAAATCCAAAATGCAGCCATGATTCAGATTAATTCTTTCCAAGGATGCAGGAGAAATGTTTCACTGTAACATTCCTCGTTTCTCTTTCCAAGCATATATTGGGACTTGAAAAATGAGTGAAAAAAGCATCTGTACTTTTGAAGGCACGGAGGCTGAATAACAACACAGTTCAAAATCCAAATTCCAAATGCATAGCTTAGTTTTAGAAATTCACTTTAGGGAAATGTGGCACAGAGTAATCCTAAATTCTGTCACAGGGTCGCATGAGATGGTTCTGACATTTAGAATGGTCCTCAGCATGACAGGCTTTCAGGGTGACATTTAGATGGAACTTTTTAGAGATATATCACCTTCTTAGGAAAGTGCTGTGGAGTGGAGCAGATTTATAGAGCAAGGAGCCTATTATGCAGAACTGTAGATCACTGTCGTCTACCAATAAGGCTTTTTTGCTGATGTTCACCGAGTGTCCTTTGCCTTTCTCTTCTCCTTGTTGGGGTAACAATTGAATTTGATAGCATTCTTTTAAAATATTTTTGCTGGGGGAACACTGAACCACTATTGTTTGTCTAATCACCTGCTCAACCCACTTTTCCTCCTCTTCCATTTTGCTTTAAGCTGCCTGTTTACTCCACAGTTGGTCATATCAACACATTGTACCTACAGTAATATAACTGGGTTCAGGCTGGGACATCCATCACGTTATTATATGCTGTATAAATAATTGCAGAAGCATAAATCAATGAAAAGTAATTTCTAGAATGCAGTGTTAGTGCATGAAGTACAGTGTTACCGTGAGATAAATGTACTGTTGTGAGTGGGGAAAAAAGTTGGAAAAATAAAGGGTGGAGGGAGTATAAAGTGACTGCAGTTACTTGGTGTCAAAATTTGTGGACTTACTCTTAAAACACACTTTTGGAGTTTTGTAAACTACAGCGTTTCATGTAACAGATATTTCCTAGACACCTGTAACCATAGTTTTTCACAATTGTCTGATTTTCATTTGATAAATCTACAACTACTAAACATTATGTCTAGGCTCTGTGTTATCCTTAATTCACTGGCAACACAACCGAATTTGTGTTGTGAGCACCTGAATTCAAGGGTTTGGGCTTCTGGAACTTTTACTCATGCATTGTCTTTTTCCTTTTCCCATGTCCAGCTCACTCATGTGGAGTAGAGGCTTGGCTGGCTGTTCAGGTTCAGCAACTGGCTTAGTCAGCCATACATGATTGGGACCCTTCATTAGGATTATATATGAGGGTTTCTATTATATATGAGTGGAAAAGGCTGAAAAATAAGTAGAAATGAAGTGAGCCTTATAGAAATGTCATGTGCTAAATGAACTCCAAAACCACATCAGAATGCTGTTTACTGATGATGGTAGAGATGAGCACTGGAAATATTAAAATGTGATATTAAAACAATTAATGGATTGTTTTCTGTGGGTTTTGGGTTAATTTATTGTTGAAGTCCTTTTTACTGGTCTACCGACACATCATCTCCTTTTTCTATGTTGGCATTTGTATTGCCGCTATAGTCTACTGCTATGGAAGTATATTCTAATTAACTTTGTCACAGACTAGTGTAATTGAAGTTACAGCTTGGTAAAGCTGAGGGTCAGTAAACCTTCATGATGACTAGGGGATTAGGAAGATATTTAAAAACTTAGAGTTGATAAAAATGCATGAGAGGAGAGCCAGTTATTAACCTGATTTCAGCTAAGGAGAAATCTGTTACAGCTTTCATGATATCAAGAGTCTTTCTGAGATGTAAAAGGCTCACTGCATTCCTCTTTTTATGCAAATTTCCTAAAATTATATGAACTCTTGGTGCTGCAAAATATAAGGTGCTCAAATGGTCCATCTAGGAAGATGAAATTAGGTATCTCTGTTTTAATGAAGAATGGGAAGTATCTGACATTTCATCTTTTCACTTGATGATTTGCATCCTTATATAGAGATTTACAAATGAAATATGGCAGACTATCATTCACTTAACTCTGTAGAACTTGGACAATGGAACTAGCACAGAATATTCACGGAGTGTAAGAAACCTGTGAACCTGTGATGTAAGAGCATTTCACTCTTCAGGTCATCAGGTAGACAGAAAGCTTTAAAAATTATCAGCTCAAGCCTGGCTGAAATGTGTTCATGTGAAGTATATGTATATAGATACCAGCTGTCCCTCTTATACCTCCAAAAAGCTTTGTCCTAAAATGGTGAAGTTTGGTCAGAATGGATGTTTTATGGTTTCACTTGGCCAAGGAGTGAAGTGTTTGGAGTTCTCATGCAGGCTCAGTGCTGTCCTTGACTGAGTGTCTTCCCACCCTACAGATGAATGCCCTAATTCTGTTCAAAAAAGTAATTTAGGGATGTTCCTACTATTTTTTTCTTGGAGGGAAACAATCCTCCCATGCTTAGGAGAAGTGTGCTGGCTGTCAGAGAACTACGTTTCTTAATGACTACACTTTAAGAATGCTCCAAAGCAAAGCAAGATAAAATTGAAATCAAGGTTCTGCATTAGATTTTTTAGGGAGATTAAGAGGGGTAGTAGATAGGATGCTGCTGGCCTTAGTTTATTCTTGGTGTGTATACAATTGTGTACAGAACTGTTTACTGAGTGAACTTTAGATGACAATTTGTTTTTTCTCCTTCTTTGTTTTGTAATCAGTTACCTCAACAGTAAAATTTGCAAAAACAAGAGAATTTATAACAGTAATTAACTTAATGGGAGCTAGTGTAAAGATATAGTTGTCTTTTTATTCCTAAAAAAAATAATTAGCTACAGCTCTTAAATGAATATTTCTCCCTCTCTAGGTTTTTGCCTAACTAGATTAATTTAGAAGTTGAATTTTGCTTTTTTGATACATTTTTTGATTATTGAAAGCAGAATTGAACATGTCAATTCCTCTTGCATATAGAAAGGGGAAGAAACGTAAGCACAGAATTCATGGCTGAAATTGTGGTGAGAAAATTTACAGTTGGCAAGAGAAATTAAAGGGTTAAGAGAGATTTGGTTTTATTGGTAGATGACAAGTTATAGAAAATGTTATTTATCCCTGTAAGGTCAGTTGATGGTAAAGCTGACAAGTAAGGCAATGAATTTCATGGTGGAAGTAATGTTTAGGAACAACTTCTTGTGCTGTAAATTCAGTATATTGCTGCAGCTAAAATGAGACAGAGGAGTGGCTTGATTTGAGTTAATACATCAAATTACTATTCTGAAATTATGGATTCGCCCATGTAACTTCATCTAGAGCTTTTTTTTTTTTTTTTTTAAGGCCCTTAAACTATGAAGAGTCTCTCTTTGAATTCCCAACGTATTTTTCCCTAACATTTTTTGAGAATAGTTTTGTCTTCGCCATGAATGACCACATGGTGGCAACATTAAGAAATGAAACTCCACCGCACAAGTCCTTGTTAAATCCGTACATAGATTAGGTCCTGTGTAGATTTTTAGGCTGTGCCGGGAGAGGGATGTGAGTGTGCCTGGGAATATGGCCCAGCCTTAGGTTTTGTATCGAGTTTGACAGCTTAAGGACCTCATGGTTGTAACTGCTTTGATTCAGCGTGAAACACTTTCAGTCCTTACTCTGCTCCAAGGAATTTTGTGGCAGAAGGTAATGTTTGATTCCCATAACCCCAAGTGAAGACTTACTGATCTATTGAAAGCATTGAAGGCAGGGCTGAAAGAACAGGTCAAAGACACAACCTGCTGCCAATATTACTACCCTTCTGAAAGTTCAGATTTAGTGAAATTAACTCATGTAGCTGTTATGGTTTAGGGGGTTTTCTGCTGCTCTGGTAGCGAGGGGGTTAACAGCTCAGTTCTTGCCTGAGCTCTCCGTTCTGCCAGGGCCTTCAAGGTTACAGGTAAAGGCGTCTCTGCCGAATAACATACTTGGGAGAGAAGAAAAAAAAGTTCAGTAGTAAGATGTAGCGTGCCAGCTCAGA
>WEKX01017851.1:96248-113590 GCA_013390025.1 Pitta sordida
GACAGTAGCCAATAAATTGATTTCTAGAATTCTTGATTGCATATTAAAATGTAAATACTTTAATCTTTTCTTTCTAGTATGGTCAATATAAAATTAATTTTTAAAGAATAATTTGTCTCATTTACTGCCATTTCACAACTGGTCTATTTTTGTTTGAATATTTATTTTTAAATTCCTTGAGATTTCAAAGGGCTTCTGTCTTGAGATATTTACAATTCATACCTGCTTGAGTATTGCAATGTGCTTATAAATGCACACAATACATTCAGTTTCAGAAATCAGTTCACAGAAGGTGTGACAGTTCTGTATTATAGTCTAATGAAGTGAGGAACTGTGATGAGGTGAATTTAAGACTTATTGGTTTACCTAAGAGGAGACTTTAATGTGTTTTTCAAAAGGGGTTTGGTCAGTGGGGAATTGGATCTCTTACTTGGAGGGTTTACTTTCTGCTCCTTTATTGGATGATTTGATTGTTGATAAGTAGGAAAAGATTCTGAACAAATCACTGAAACCTTTGAAATTTTCCAGGAGACAATTTGGAGAACATTTAATAATAAAAGATTTAGTACACAGGCTGGATAATGGTGAAAACCTACTAAAATCTTTTATTTCATTTATAAGACACTGTTTCTGTTTTACTGAAATACTACCTTAGTTGTTCAGAGAGAACTGAGAGGAAAAAAATTACCAGCTGCATATCAGAATTGATATGAACTTATTGTTAAGCACATCTGCAGTAAGTAAATGTGTTTGCCTGTGGATACTTCCACAAAAAAAGTAGCCAGCTCAATAAGCAGATGCTGCAAGTATCATCTAATGTAATGCATATATATATATGAATTCCTTTCCATACTGGTAAGCAAATAGTGTGACATCTTTTCTACATACTTACCATGATTTTTTTTCTATAGAAGTCTTTTTTTTTTTACTTGTATGACAACAGCATAACAGTGATTTGCTTTTCTATAGGCTATGTTAGCTTTATATGGCAGAAGAAAAGTAAGGAACAATGGTATTACAAAAGTATTTGCCTCTGAAAATGGCTAAATTAATCAGTTTAACTTAGCATTGTGATATGCTTTATTAGGAGAAAGTAGTTTGTGACCAGACAGATGTTTAATACCTTCTGTTGCACCTTTTCCCTGGTCTAGTAACTCCAAGTAAAGATTTAGACTTTTGCCTTGTGTAGGAGAATCTGCAGACTTTTCCTTCTGAGGTGGTGACATCCACTGCAGTTGCTACAATTTATCACTTGGCTTTAACACAAATGTGACATGATCTCATTAAATTTCTGCCATGAGGTTTTATTGCTTTAATAACTTGTTGCAATATTTATAGAATACTGTGATGAATTGTATTGAATTTATCATATCATCCAATAAATAATATGACAGAACAATAAATCAATCACACTTCAAAAAACTGTTAAAATTGTATTAGTCTAAAATTCTGGATGCAAACATAATGAGGGCTCTTCTGAAAAGAAAAAAGAAGCTTATTAACCTGAAATATGTCATAGGAAACTGATTGGTTTGTGTCTCGATCAAAAATCTCTTCAGCTATTACCTAGTACTTGCCAACTGAACTCTTTGAAATGGAATATTTTGGCGATGAGTCTTGTCTTATTGTGGAATAGCTACATAGACAGGATATAGGATCAGAGAATCAGGGATTCTGAGGCTTTCAGATGAAATGGGCCCTGTGTGATGCTGGCTTATCTTTTAATTTATTTGAATAGTAGAGACACCATCACTTTAATACTGTGATTTTTTTTGTAAAATTACAATTACTACTTTTTATTAACTCCTGTAAACCAAAGAAACCAAACTAGGAAGCAGGACACCAGTGTGATCAGAATTGTACAGCTACACAGAAACATTCCAGGTACCACTAATACAGATCCTTGACCTACGTTGTCTAAATATATGGTGAGAATAGGGAAGCATGCAGACAGATTAGAAAGTACAAAGGGAAATTAAATAGTAACACGTATTTGATTCAGCCCATGAGCAGCCTTATCAAATTGAGGTTTCTCAGACATAGAAGTAGATTTTTAAGGATCATAAGAAATATATTGAGATGGATTTTGTGAGTGCATACAGTGTCACTTGAACATAATACCAAGTGTTGTTTGTTTTATAACACCAAAAAAATAGACAAAAATTGGAGACTTTATTAAAAAAGGGAGACCTTTAAGAAGCCAAAGCAACAATTGTGATTTCTGTGGCAACCTGGGTTTAAAATCAAAATACTATATTATGAAAGCAAAATATATCTTCCTGTTAGTGTATATCTTCAACTTTTTCAGGCATGTCAAACTTTTTGCATTATCAAAAGGAAGCATTTGGTCTTTGGCGTGGGGAACTGAAGGGAAAGCATGTTGTGGCAGTTCAGATCTACTTTAAAATATCTCTACTTGTATAAGTGCTGCTTTTTTCCTTCACACTTCTTGTATGTCAGACATGTACTATGTTATCAGTGGGTGCAAGCCTATGACTTCCATGTAGTACTTCTGCTTTAGGTAATTTGAACAGACATCATGGACAATATAGCTCAACCTGGGAGCCTGGTCTTAAGCAGAGATATCGAGATGAGGTCTAATGTCCCTTTCTAAAAACTAATGAAATTCATTAAGTGAAATCAAAGCAATAGGGAGTTTGCACAAAACTTAGACAACTTTTCATTTTGAAAAATGAGGTAGAGGTTTGAGAGTGCTAAAGCAAATAAAAGCTCTGTATAAAATATCCTAGAAGGGTGTTACTGAAGTGATTATCTGAACAAACAAGTTCTAGTCCCTGCTCTGAATCCCATATCATGGGATGGTAAGGTCAAGTAGATGTTTTCTGGTGTAGGCTCAGAACACTTTCCTCCCACTGTGATGTGGAAGCATTTTACATTGTCTGAATTCTAGGACAGAAAGGCATTCTTGCTCGATCATGCATAAAGAAAAGAGAATTGCTGGCCAAACACTATATTTTAATTCTTATTTTATTTTAATGGTTGTGAGCATAAACAGTTTGGAAAAGAGCAAGCAAACACTCCAAGCAAAATTAGATTGCCCTTGATTTTACTTACCCACTGACTACACCGGAGGCAAATAGTACCAGTTAGTCCCCTTCTGTTGATATTCAGCAAAGACAAAAGCAGGGTCCTGCACTCCAAGGAGGAATAAACACAAATAGCAATACAGGCTGGGGGCTGAGCTGCTGGGAAGCAGCAGTGGGGGAAAGATGTGGTGGACAACAAATTGTCCTTGAACCAGCAGTGTGTCCTGGGGGCTGAAAAGGCCAATGGTATCCTGGTCTGCACTGGGAAGCACATTGCCTGAAAGGCAGAGAGGTGATCCTGCTGCTTTACTCAGCCCTAGTGAGGTACATCTGGAGTTCTGTGCCTCATTCTGGGCTCCTTTGTACAAGAGACATGGAGCTTGCAGCTGAGAAATTGGTTTCCTGTAATTCATTTGCATTTGATTTTAATTGTCAAGATTGGTGAGAGGCTTGGTTTCCTGTAACTCATTTGCATTTGATTTTAATTGTCAAGATTGGTGAGAGGCTTGGATAGATGGAGCGTGGTGCCCGTGGTTCCACACTTGTGGGCCAGATCCCTGTTTGGGTGTTTGCTTGGGAGTTGGACTAGATGATCCTGTGGGTCCCGCCCAACTCAGAATAACCTGTGAAAATCAAGTGGCTTAACAGGGTGTAGCAATTTTAAGGCTGATTCTAAATCCACAGTAGTACTCCAGGTGTGTCAGTTTCTACTTTTAACTGCTGCTTTCTCGGCTGCTGGGGCTGGGTGCTTGGTGAGCTTTTCTCCACCGCTGCTCTTCCTCTTTTCCTCAGTGATTTTTGAGAAGGAAGGAGGAATAGTTGGCATGACTTGAATATGAAGGATGAATTCCAATGGATTTGACAGCAGAAAAAACCAAGCCTTCCACTTAAGTGACAATTGAAAGGTGTTGTTCATTCCTTAACAGCATTGTGTTTTGTTTTTAAAATTGTTTTTTAGGGGGTTTTTTTGAAAATCAATGAAATAAGACAGGTGCAGTATTTGTGGTACTTTAATAGAAATATCTAGCACAGGACTGCTCAATTCTTTCAGGACTACCAGCAGAGCTCTAAGTTTGCTCGAACTTTGGATGTTTCCATAGCTGTTACTGTGAGACTGGATCGTGCTTCTCCAGACTGTGGATGCATTTTCTTTAGGGCATGGCTGATTTCTTTTATCTGTAAAGAGGAACTTAAGAATTTTGGTGCTTTTTTGTTGTAGTTGCTGCTGCTTTTTCTTAAAGTGTTATATATAATGGTCTTGAAATGTTAGGCTGCTTACAATTAGGAGTAATGTGTTTTGTGTTACCTTAAGTTGACATAGTTTTGGTTCCCTTTTGAAGAGCAAATGAATAATAACTTAGTGACTTCCTTCTATTGCGTTTGACAGTTGTGATTTTTCAAGTGTAATTAAATTAGCGCTACCACCTTCTCATCCTCCCAAAAATGAGGCATAGAAACTCTCAGTTCTAGAATACAGTATTGAGAGAATACTTCCTTCTTCACCAACCCCTTGTCGTCGAGACAGAAATTCAATATTGCATGACATAGACATGTTTCATGTATGGGTTTGTTTTGAGAAAATATTTCAGTGCCACTGTAAATAATAACATTTAATGAATCATTATGCAATATGGTTCAAAGTGTTTGGGTTTTTTCTGAATAATTTCTTTAAGTGTGTCTAAATTTCAAGTTCATATAAAGAATTATCAAAAATATTTCTTTGTGTGTGAGTGTTAAGTTGATATAGAATGAAGTCAGTGAATTCCAAAGGAGACTGTTATCCCAAGGAAGCCAGTAAGAGGAATAACTTTCCCAGCTTCCATTGCAAGCACTAAACCTGGTGTATATTGGTGTATATTTTATTAATTATATGCAGATATCTTTCAAAGAGGACCTTTAGTGGTGTAATCAAGAATTGTAAAGAGCAAGTTAGTTGTCTCACATAAAATGAAGATTTGTTTCAAAAACCATTGGGAATACTGGAATACTTTAGTTTTTAAGAATAGTAAGTTTTGTGCATATTGACACTATCAAACAATACTGATTGTGTGATGAGGGTTTTGGTTTTTCATGGAGTGGTCATTTTAGAGACAATGATTCCAAGTCACTTAATGCAAAATGTGAACCTGTACAATGTATATGCCATCCTAATTCATGGCAGACAAAAATCACTATGGTTTTATGCCAAAATCTATAACATCATTTTCCCCTGTATAACAGAGTTTTATTTGTAGGACATATTTGACTAGATGAAGACATCTCAGCGGCTTGGATGAGAGTCTGGCATTAATCCTGTATATTTGTCATCATTATATTGTATGGTTGTCACTATGTATGGGATTGAAAATCTCCTTCCTTTGGAAGGTTTCCTTTGCCTTCCTGTGGTTTCCCTGGGGAGAACTGAATGGCTCTGGAAGGATATAAATACAGTTAGGTTAAAAAAATGTATATACAATTTGGGAACTGTTCAGGCAGTTTGCTTAAAGACTCAGTTATTTTCCGGGCTGAGAACCCCTGAGGCTTCATACACTTGGAGCTGGGATACAGTGGACATGGAGTATGTAGGGAAGTGATGCAACTCTGAGAAATAAGACTGTTGCTGTACAGCACAGCAATAATTAAAGGCACTAACTCTTTCCTTCCCAGATTGTACCTAAAGTACAATGTAGCCTTAAAGTCTATACATATGAAACATAGGAAGAAAGATTAATAATAAAAATAAGCAATTTACATGATATTAAAAAGTAGACATTGGCCTTCCTTCTAGATGTTGGTGTAAATAAGAGTTATGCCCCTAAATTACCGCAGGGTTTCTGAAAATCTAATCCAAACTGCATAAGGTAACAGTATTTCATAAGTCTTCCAATTTTTTTTTTAATGGTGCCCAGACTGATCAGTAGCCTAATGCATTTACCCTTGGGAATCATAGAGTATTACTTTAAATGATTAAGTAATGGGAAAAGAGCTTAATCTCTTACAGCTTGTCTACAAGTAAAGATGATCAAAGACAGGCTGATCAGATTTGCCAGCTTTGCTGCTCTTTGGAGACTCGGAAATTAAAACAGTCCCTCGTAAACTTAGATTTGTAGTCCTGTCCTGAACAAATATGTTCATAAATATATGTGAAGTTGAAGAAGAGAACAATTTGTCATATCTCTAGAGAAAACTATTACCTTTTTAAGAACCAATATATCAATTTACAAAAGGTCTGTCAGCTCAGTGAGATCAGCTCCAGGATAGCACTGGCTGGAATTTTTCATCAGGAGTTGTTCTGTAGGAGCATCTGTGTCTGCTGAAAGCCCAATGTGCAGATACTCTGCCAGGTGCTTCTGTGGCTCCCAGCCCACCTTGTAGCTGTGGGACCTCCAGCTTTGGTCGGTAAATCTAGAAATAACCTTCCTAGATGTGTAGGGGGTACCCGAGGAAACTGATACTCTAATGTAATCCATAGCAGTGATAAAAATGGTTTTCTGGTTTCTTCAGCTTTCTGCAGTGGTTAATCTGACACCTAAAGCAACTCTCTGTGGCGGAATTTGAAATCAGGTCACTCTGGCATTGAGTAGAATCCTTACTTGAGGATCCACTTGGTCATTTTTTTATTTTACACTACTTCTATTTAGTCTGCAACTCTTTGCATCCGACTTTGCTATTTGTAGTGCATTTTCACAGAATCACAGAATATTCTGTGTTGGAAGGGACCCATAAGGATCATCGAGTCCAACTCTTACACAGCACCACTGCCTCCCTGGTGGGAATCAAACCCCCAGCCTCCTGCGTGAGAGGTGGGGACACTCACCACTGCACTAAAGTAGATTTTATTTTAAATGCGCTTTAGATACCCGGGCTTGGTTTTCTTTTGTCCCTTGGAAATGCAGTTCTATGCAGCAAAACTAAAAGATAATGCAACCAGCTGATCAGTAGAGAGGAGTTGCTGTTTAGATATAACGTGAGTGAAAACAAAGCTCCACAAAACTGAAGGTAAATTCAAACAAAACAAGCCTGGAAAACTTGAAGAACAAGCATTGGACAAAGGTTCCTGGAAATCCTGAGGGTTTTCAGAGGATATAATTTCCACAGGAATATATATGAAACCAAGGGTAGATGGGCTTTAAATATAGCCAGATTCATATTCATTGTGTTGACCTCCACTGTGAAGCTGATTTGCCATGCCTTGAAATGTTTTTGCTTGGAGAAGAGGTGAGAGTGGCTCCAGAAAAAAGGGCAATGTGGTGTTGGAATTTTCACTTGGACCAAGACCCTTCCTTCCCAGACACTGATATCTGTTCTTGTATACAACTAACATTAATAGGGGAGTGAGTGTAGTTAATCTGTTATTATAGAGGGTTTGGGTGAACCTCTATCTTTACTGACATACTTCAGAAATAGTTTTCAGTGTTACTGTTCTGGAAAATGTTCAGTGTTTATCATAATTGCATAATATTAGCTTATTTACTCAGTAGCAAATAGAAATATATTTGAAAATGGACAGGATATTACAGAATTGTTTGTGGGTCTCAAGGTGATGGTTTTTTGCTTAAATGAGAGAGAGAAACATGTATAATTTTATGATGAAAAGCAGAGAAATTGGTCAAAATACTTGGTCAAAAATCAAAATTTTCATATTGAAGTATAATTTTACAGCCTTAGCAAAAAATGTATGGGAATGTTTATGCTTAATTTAATAAGGAACTTTATCTCCATAAAGTTTACAGAAGATTAGAATACCTGAAATACAAATAAAAAATGTAAGTCTTCCACCTTTTGATGGATAAATTATTTTGGGCAAGGGACAAGAAGGAAGTAGTCAATTGACAGCAATTTGATACGGGAATGTTTGGCTACATATTGTAGCCAAAATGTGGATGCAGTTTTACAAGTCCTTTGAATATGTAACAATCTCATTAAACTTCTACTAAAATAGATTTATAAGCAAGTTTTTAAACATTTGTTCAGTTTAAAAATTTTAATGACATTCTCAGACCGATACGTTAAAAATAGGTAATAGTTGCTGTGCTGTCTGCTGCTATTAACTAGTACATGTAAACTAGTTTCTAACTTAGCAATTTAGTTAGAATTCAAACATTACTTCCAGAAACTTGTGGTTTTGACTTAGATTTAATTTAAATGATTAAGAGAAGTTGACCAAAGAAGGAAGGAGCTCCAAAAACATGACTATGTAAAAAATTTGAAACAAAATACCTATTTTTAAGCCAATAGAGTGCAAATTACTAGTGTCAGAGGCAATCAAAAATTTGAGAGACTATGAAGAAAATTTACTAGTTTAACATGACATTTCAGAAATTATTTTCTGGTTCTAAGAAAAGTATGAAAAGTTAAAAATGCCTTAAAGTCAGGAGAAAAGGAAACATAGGGTCAGTTGGTTAAAAAATGCAGGAAGGGGAAAGAACCTAATAAATGCTTTAGCTCATTTGCTGTTGGTTTGGGATATTTATTAAGTATATCTTCTAGAATGGAATTTTCATCCATATGGGGAGGTCTGAGGAGTCTTGCCTTGTTCATTGTGTTCTACCACCATGTCTGATGGATGACCAGAAAAGCCAATAGTATCCCGGCCTGCATCAGGAATAGTGTTGTCAGTAGGACTAGGGAAGATATTCTCCCCCTGTACTCGGCACTGGTTAGACCTCACCTTGAGTACTGTGTCCAGTTCTGGGCTCCTCAGTTTAAGAGGGATGTTGAGATCCTTGAGCGTGTCCAGAGAAGGGCGACAAGGATGGTGAAGGGGCTGGAACACAAGCCCTGTGAGGAGCGACTGAGAGAGCTGGGGTTGTTCAGTCTGGAGAAGAGGAGGCTGAGGGGAGACCTTATCGCTCTCTACAACTACCTGAAAGGGAGATGTAGCCAGGTGGGTGTCGATCTCTTCTCTCTGGCTACAAGTGATAGAACAAGAGGACACAGTCTTAAACTGTGTCAGGGGAGATTTAGACTGGACATTAGAAGGAACTTTTTCACAGAGAGGGTGATCTCTCAGTGGAATGGGCTGCCCAAGGAGGTGGTGGAGTCACCATCCCTGGAGGTGTTTAAGAAAACGTTGGATGATGTACTTGGTGGCATGAATTAGGGTAATGTGTTATTGATAGGATGGGTGTTGGTAGCAAGATGGCAACAGGTTAGGTTAGGTAACAGGTGATAGGTTGGGCTTGATCTATATGGTCTTTTCCAACCTTACTGATTCTGTGATTCTGTGATGCAGAGCTGTCACACTCATTTCACTGATTTTCTGCCTGTGCATGCAGACACAGTATATTGATATAGCCATGTGTATATGGACTTTGTTCTGCCTCCTTTCATAGTAGTTTGCATTACTGGATGTCTAGAGTTTGGTGGTCAGATGCCCAAGTATCTTTGAGTTGGACAAGCTCTCTCTAGTTTTTAACTAAGGTTTCTGTGCTTTTTGTTGTGCCATTATGTCACTCCCCTGTAGAGGAACAATGATTTCCATGTAAGTAGTGCTTCAAGTGACACTTTTAAGGCAATAATACAAAGGTACTATACCATTTATGCAGCTGTAACAAAATCCTACCTCCTGGATGCTGTAAAATAAAAACAGGCTGAATTTTTTTATAATGAAGGTACACTCAGAAGGCACAATGAGGAACACGGTAAGGATGTTTGTGTCATTGAATATTACTCATTCACTTAGTTAAACTATCAATTAATTGTGATGGCATAAAAGGCAAGTATTTCTGAAGCTTTTTTTAATGAGAACAATTCTTTTCTCTGTGTAGGAAGAGTTTTGTGTTGACACAATCCAGTTCGGTTAAAATGAAGAGAACATAAAATGTCAAATTTAATGTGATTCTGAAATATGGAACCACATTTAAGTTAGTATAGGAATATTGTTTTCATAAATCAGTTGATTGAATAATATGCACTGAGCTGTAGGCATAAAACTAAAAATACCCTAGAAATGTATGTACATAGGATCAACCCATAAATCCATTGTTCGTGTCCCAGGACCTATCATTACAGAGTTCAAAAGCATCTGAATTAACACTTGATATGGCTTTGGAGATTAATCAAAATGAAAACTAAAAATAACTGTTTCAACCAGGATTAAAATTCTTGTAAGGACTTTAGAAGGGACTATGATTTCAAGACCTCTTCACAGCCAGTGAAGCCATCCAAGGCCAAGATGATCCAGGGTTATAACTCTGTGCTTTTGAATGGAGTGGGGAATTTATTAGTGCTTTGTTTAACATTTTAGAAGACCTTAACTAGTGGTATCGAGTGGTGACAGTTTTGTTTCATGTGAGAGCTGTTCCACTTCATGCTAAGTATACAAATATTACTGAGAAAACATGAGGTTTTTTATTAAACAAAGGTTGCTGCTGTCTGAGCCCCAGCTTCTGCGACAATGAAAATGTCGTTCATGTCAAATAATTGCTATTTACATGGAACAGAACAGGATTTACTGATAACCAAATATGGTGTGATTCTTAGTCCTGTGAAAGGTCAGGAGCTGGACTTCGATCCTGGAGTCCCTTCCAACTCAAGATATTCTAGGATTCTATATTTTATAATCTTGTATGCAGAGCTACCTGTATAAGTCTCCATCCTTAAAAATGCCCCCAAACCAGCTGGACGTGGTTCTGAGCAATCAGGTCCAAAATCAAACCATTTTCAGACTTCTTAGCTTGGAAGTTTTCTTTCCTCTGCTTCCTTCCCCTCAGCCTTGATCAAGAGACTTAAGTAGACTTCAACACTGCTGACCACTTAGTGTATTACAGTATAACATATAGAAGTCATGTTGTAAAGAACTGTAAAGTCATTTCACAGTGTATGCATTCTTTTTATAGGGGAATACTCCATTTAACATTCAGTTGAACAAAATTTAGGTAGTAATTAAAAGTGTTTAACCCACATAAAAAATTTTATGTGGGTTATGCAATTAATTTTATTACAGAAATTGCATTTAACTTAAGAACTGATGACCTTATCTTAATGCAGTAATGTATTTTTCATTAAAATGAAACATCCTGTTAGCCAGGCAATAACTAGCAAGGAAGGAAGAGATGGAAAAGGTCCACCATATACCATGTACAACATCTGTCTAAAGTTAAAAAAAAACCAGCCAGTAATGCAACATTTTTCAATTTATTACTGTGTCATATTGGAAAGTTTAAACTGTAATTAAATGGATGGGAGCTACTAATACACTGTCACTTCACAACTTGGAAGGCTACTACTGCTGAGCTGTCCTACCTCCTTCAGTAAATTGCAGCTGTTGCTTGGTCTTTTATGCAGACTTTCACATGTGGGTTATATTAATCACCAAGGAAGATTATTGAATGCATTTCCAGACAGAGGAACAGCCAATATTTCTTCTGTCAAATCCTGCCTCCACCTGTTTGCTGCAATGCTGTATGCATTTTTAGGGGTTTCTTGTATTTATGTTGCATGCCTGTGAAAACATACATCTTGCAGATGAAGTTTTCTAAATGACTGAAGATGATAACTCTGTGAAAGAGTGAATATATGAATAGCTTTTAGTTTAGCTGTCATGAGATGATTTCCAAAGTACAGCATAAAAGTATTGCAGAAATGTTTGCTTTGAGCAGCAAACAATATTTTTAACATTGTTATACTCTGAGTAAAAGGGAGATTTTCATACATAACAAGTGAGTAATCATGGATTACCTGTAGAATCTTACTCAAGGCTGTGCACTTGCAGATAGTGTCCAAACACACTGTCTAGGGTAGTAGGTGCTGGAGTTAAGACCACATTTCCTTTTTTTCAAGTTATTAAACTGGTTTTGATGGGAGGTAAAAGTATTTAACTTTTCGGTCTATTTTTATTCACTGTTTCCGATGCCAAGGTCAGGTTGGGTAGAACCTGCTCCTTTAAAAAAAAAAAATCTTCCTGAGGCTTCCTAAGGCGTATTTTGGATCAGCTATTAATTGTTATTGATATTAACACACTGATGGATGTGATTCTGCAAACACACCCCCTTCACTCTCATCTAACACAAGAGTAAAAATCCCATCAAGTTAACCTGAAAATATTAAGAATAGAGATCTATACTATAAATAACACTTTCTCTGTTTTTGAGTGAAGAGACCACATATTCCCTTTGTAGGAAGCAATTCTCAGGTTATTTTAGATATTAGGTCTGTTAGATTCTTGAGTTCTATCAAATATTGTAGAAAAAATTGTGCTGCTTCTATTGAAAGTGAAAACACCGTGCTTCTATGGCTTTTCAAGTTGTAAAAGTTCATTTATTTTTCAGGTAAGATTTCTTTAATTTCATTGGGTTTTACCTTCATTTTAGGTTTGTGGGTTTGGGTGTGGGGTTGTGGTGTGGTATGTGTATGTATGAGTGTTTATTTTACTTCAGTTGAATGTTGTCAGGATGGTAAAAAATAGTAGACTGAGCTAGATAAAACCATTCAGTGTAAATCTGATTTTTGAGGCGTGCCTGGCATGCTGGTGAGATGAACTTGGAGTGCAGAGGTCAGGAACCTAAATGTAGGAAGGAAATTGATTTCCCCCCCCCCCNAGGCAGGTTATTCTGCAGTTCTGTTAAATTCCAAGCTGAGCTTAGAGGCACAGACACCCTTAGCAGTCTGAGCAGCAGAGCTAGCACCTGAGTCAGAGTGGTCAGATGTTTTTTGGGATCCTGGTCTGGGGCAGACTTTGGGACAAGTAGGGTGGTTGTTTTTTACCACAGAGAAGATATGATTGTTATGGGAGGCGCAAATAATGTGTTATCTCCTTTGTGAAAACAAACACAACAAATAAACCATGGGGGAAGGGAACAAAAGGTATGTACTGCTTGCTAATTAACTGTTGATATTAGCAGAATATTGAGACTGACAAAAGAAGAGTTCATCTGAAATGTTAATGTGAAGCCAGACTTGATCAAAGTTGCTAAATATAAATTCTGTGTGTGATTAATCACTTTTTGGTTGTAATAGATTTTTGGGTTATATTTAGCAGCTGCCTCTGAGAAACTAGTTGTGATGGGAATTGGAGAGTAGTAACTGAAAAGCAGGTGATGCAACAGGTTATGCAGGAATTTCTGCTTGTCTTTTTGTTTTGCCATAAAGAAACTCCAATTTAAATTTTAGCTGCTGCAGTCAAACCAGGCCATGTTGACTGCTGGACTGTAACTAGAGGGAGCCTGTATTCCATCTAGGGAAATGTGCCCTGTGGTGCACTGAACTGAGAAGAAATATATGTACTTCTCCTGACATGACAACCCGAACCCCCTGGGTGACATCTAAACTTATGTAATTGCAAGACCTAGATGACATTAATCATTCAACCACAAATTGAGTTTCAAGCTAAAGAAGTATTTGTCTTTCTTTCGGCAAATACTCTGTTCTTGAATACATAATCATTTCAAATGCTTGCTGGGCCTGGGGAGACAAGGTGAGCATAGTGTAGAAGAATGTTATTTTCAATATATTCTAGCTGCCTGACCAGTTCGATGTCTACTTGTAATGAGTAACCCTTTTTTATGGTTCTAAAATAATTTAATTTTTCTCTTGAAACAGCACAGCTTCATTAATGCTACTCAAGCTTGCTCAGTTAGAAATCCTACAATAGATCTTTATATAGTGAAAAGAGACCATAATTTTTAATATTTTGTTGGAATTTAAACATTAAAGAACATAGCACTGGTACCCAAGAAGTCGTACAGAGTATGATAGGACAATTTTATTTGTTGGCTGTTTGAGTCACACGTCAAGATGCTGATTTTAAAACATGAGCAGCAACCTTCTTGTACAACTGACTGCATTGGTCCAGGGTGATATAACTGGAGGGTAATTAGAAGGTCAGTATG
This sequence comes from Pitta sordida, assembly GCA_013390025.1. Taxonomy (NCBI): domain Eukaryota; kingdom Metazoa; phylum Chordata; class Aves; order Passeriformes; family Pittidae; genus Pitta; species Pitta sordida. Next base: position 110,107 of record WEKX01017851.1, read on the forward strand.
AGGAAGAGCGTGCAAAGTCTTGTTTATCTTGGAGGAGTCAGTGTTCCATTAGAGATACTGAGCAGTGATCCTTTGATTTCTAGTACAGTAATCCTTTGCTACTTCGCACTTCAGCATTTGCTGCTCCAGCATGTTGCAGATTATTTTCCTGCAGACTATTTTCCCCACTTATTCTCCCCTTTCTGGGTTTTTTGTGGGGGGGTCACATGACCAGCATGAGAACCACAGCCCTTGGTTGGCTCTGTGACCATTCACACATGTGTACAGCGTTCTTCTTCCGCGGCTGCAGGGACAGCGGGTCACATGACCAGCCTGAGTACGGTAAAGAACCAACTTACTCATCTCACACGTGGGTCTTTCATGGATCCAGCTCCTGCAGGAATACAGCCAGTCTCTTCTTCTCAGCAGCAGCTGCTCCCCTGGCCTGGCATGCCCCATGCTGGCAGTGGTTGCTGTTGGCCAAGGTGGTCTTGCCCTGCACTGTGCCTGCAGGGGCCCTCTCGGTCTTCCATGAGTTAGTCAGGTATTTCAAGAGATAACAATGGAGGGACAATGATGAGGAAAACATTTTTTTTGCCCATGTAGAATTGTGCCTTGACATGCTATTGTCCAATTCTGTATTGAGCCAGCTGATTGGCTCAAATCCTATTTCACAGTTTTTGCTTATTGCAGCAGGTTTCTGGAACTCATGAAAACTGAGCTGTTACTGTATTTTCTTAACGTTGTCCCGGAGGAGTAAAGGGCATGCAAAACTATTCTGATAGTGCTTAACTCTAACCAGAGACCTCATTTTACTACTTTTTATCTATCATGTGGGCCATTCTTTTCTTTAACTTCCTGAAACAGTAGTTACTATGGAAAGTAAAATAGCCTTCTTTCAAGCAGAGCAAGCTGTAAAACCTATTTCTACATCTTATAGGCTTCATATATTGCACTCCTGTTCTGGATTCCTACAATCTTTTGTCTTTATTGAAAAATTATTTTCCAATTTAAATCACACCACTTGGGATAAATCTCTGTCAAACTGCAGTTTAGTGAATGTCAAGTATGTTGGCTTTAGTATAAATTTGGACTCCTGTGAAATTGCATGGAATGTTATAGGATTCTGCATAACTTGAGAGTAAAAACTTCTGTATGGTTAGTAGAAAGTTTATATGTGAGAAGTATTTGCAGATAAGTCTGGGAGAGTGTTGTTGGCAGATACAGTTAAAGAGCAAGTCATAGTTAGATGGAAAGTATAGTAACAAATCTAATGTTTTACACTCTCAATAAAACATTGTTAGCCCCTTGCTAGCCCCTAATTAAAATCTTACCTGCTAAGTGTATTGATTGCAAAACAATACAGAAAAAGCTGCATTGCCATCTGTGGGAGGGGTGTTTTGAGTACAGATACTTGGAAGACAGTAGAGGACACACGCTGAAACAGGTTAATTTAAATGTAGAGTTTCTGCAGGGAAGAGGAGGAGGTTTGAAATCAGCATGTCTATTCAACACAGAAAATTTAAATTACAGGTGGTGTTACGTGCTGATTTAGGTCCATATGTTAAAATAATCTAGGGGAGGAACCAACTCTTTCAATGTTCTTTTCAAAAGGAATCCCAACTTCTTGACACAGTTATAGCTCAAATGGTAATTAAATCTTGAAAGGGGAAAGGAAAAACGTGCAGTGCATTTTTGTTCCCTTACTGATACACACGTAAATCTCATTCAAACATCTCTGAGTTACTGAGTAAAATCTTTCACTAGTAAGCTGGAAGGAGTGTGTCATCTTGCACCTTCTTGTCATGCCGCGGTTACCTTACATAGGATTTATCTAATAAAACACTAAAATCTACATATGCTGTGAAATCTTTACTAAAAATCACTTAGTACCTCAAGAAAATAAGGTATAATGGTTTTATATAAATCAGAATTAACAAGTCAGTTATGTAGGGGTGCATCATTTTGCCACACAAGTTCTTAATGGAGAGGAACACATTTTAACAGCCCAGTTTTCCATCAAGAATGTCTAATATTTATAATTAATGAAATGCTATTCAGTTAGAGGGATCCACTTAGGATTGTTAATGTGTTCTTACTGTCAGTCACTTTGCAGGCAGCAATTCTAAATATGAAAAGAGAAGAAACTTTCTCTTGAAAGTTATTTTTACAGTTCAGTCTACAGTGGGGGTAAAGAGAATGACAAAACCTAAAATGTCCTTGGAAGGCGAAATTACTAAAATATCCATGGATTAGCCAACCCTTGTGTGGAAAGGTCTTTCTACTGAGAGAAAGCAGTGGAATTGATGTTTTATGTGCGCCACTTTACTGGCTCTTTGTTTAGCCGGAATAAATCCGTGTGAAATGGCATAATTTAAAGGACTACACAATCTGTGGGAGTTGATGATGAATTTTTAATTTGAGGAAGACTGTCTTTTTACAAAATAAACCTCATGATCTAAGATGTAATGACTACAAACGGCTGTTTTAAATGCCAAGGCTGTGGCTTCATTATTTTTTGCACATTAAATAATGATTTTAATAAAAGTCTAGAGTTCATGTTCTCTTCTGAAAGCTATTACCTCTCAGCTACTGGCATATACCTCTTTGTCTAGAGGGCAAAGTGAGCAACATCTCATATTTTTCTTGGGCACTATATATATGAAAGCATTAATTTCCTTCTGAGGCTTTGATGGAACTCGAGTGCTGTGGGGCAAGTTAATGCAAAATGATCACATTTTCACTTATAATCAATATAGCTGTATGACAGTGGGCATCTATTTTTCATTTCAGCATTCAGCAAAGCTGAGTGATGTGTGGATTTTGTACAAAAGGCACTTTGTGAAAAGCAAGGATGGAAATAGCATTTCTAGCAGGAGGCTGTCACTTGTTTATATCTGCAATTGCCTCCCGGCAAAGAGAGATCTTGACAAGTTTCACCACACACACGTTTCCCCGTATTGCTTACCTGTTGCATTTGAATGAAACAGATACATGCCATGTGACTTGAGAAAACAACTAGCTACTGCGTTCTTGAGTTTTTCAAGCTTTTGGCTTCTTACATCAGGGTAATAGAAGCAAAAGCTGCTGAAGACTCATATAGGCCTTACTTGTTATTGAGAGGAGAACGATGGAAGGAAAAAAAGTGTTTTTTAGACAAGTGGAATTTAAAGCAGTGTGATTCTAAAGATTTTAGTGACCAGACAAAGTGGTCTGAATGTTTGCCTATGAATATAGAAAGTAGTTCATATGCCAGAGAAGAATCAGAGAATCACAGAATATTATGAGTTGGAAGGGACCCACAAGGATCATCTAGTCCAACTCACCACCTAACACCCGTACAGAGACCGAAGGCACATCCCAGAGCGGTAACACAAACTTAGTTCCCTCACAGTCTAGCAGGCCACTCTGAGCTGGAAGGGACCCAAGATCATCCAGCCCTACACCTCCTAGCTAGACCATGTCGCTAAGCTCCTCATCGAGTCTTCTCTTAAACACCTCCAGG
>WEKX01017851.1:114418-141950 GCA_013390025.1 Pitta sordida
AAAAACAGAGGCAAAGTATGCATTAAGTATTTCTGCCTTCTCCTCATCTTTGGTTACTATATTACCCTCTGCATCCAGTAGGGAGTGGAGGTTGTTGCAGCCTCTCTTTTTACTGTTAATGTACTTATAGAAACTTTTCTTATTGTCTTTGACAGAAACAGCTAGGTTGAGCTCCATCTGAGCTTTTGCCTCTCTGGTTTTCCTCCTGCACCGCTTAACAGCTTCCTTAAACAGACCCTGACTCACCTCCCCTTTTTTCCAAAGGTTGTACATCCTCTTTTTCTCCCCTAGTTCTTTCAGGAGCTCTTTGCTCATCCAGGCCGGCCATCTGCCCCTCCGACTCACTTTTCGGCACATTGGGATTGCCTGCTCCTGCACCTTCATGATCTCGTTCTTAAAGTATGCCCAGCCCTCCTGGACCCCTCTGCCATCAAGGGCTTTTTCCCATGGTACCCTCTCAATCAAGTTCCTAAACAGCCCAAAGTCAGCCCTCCGGAAGTCCTGTGCTAGAAACGTACTGTAAGATTTTATGTTCTTCCACAGACAGAAAAAGCTTATGGTTAACACTGCAAATATTAAGTTTTGTAGTTCTGATGAAAAGAAACTAACTTTAGTTTACTGTTAATTTGAATACTCCAAAAGATTAGAGGCACCAAAAAAGCCCTAAACCCACACTGCAACTAGTAAAATGTCCTTCTAGGAGTCACAGAACATGAGAGAGGAAAGCTGTTTTGGGATAGTGTTACTGGGTCAGCCATGCAAAGTCTTGGTAGTGGGGAGGTTACTGGGGTGGCTGCTGTGACGAGCTGCCAGAAGCTTCTCCCATGATTGATGGAGCCCATGTGAGCTGGAGGAGCTGAGATTCTCCTGAAGCCCATGGAGACCCACAGGGGAGCAGAGATCCACCTGAAGCTGGTGGCTGACCCCACACCAGATCAGGGGGTGTGCCTGAAGAAGGCTGTGATCTCTTGGGAAGCTTGCACTGGAGCAGGATCCTGGTGGGACCTGGGACCCCAGGAGAAGCCCACGCTGCCAGGTTTGCTGGCAGGACCCACACTTGGAACAGCCTGTTCCTGCAGGATTGCACCCTGGGGGAAGGACCCATGCTGGAGCAGCTCATGAAGAGCTGCACCTTTCAGAAAGGACTCACATTGGGGTAGTTTGTGGGAGGACTCTCTCCTGTGGGAGGGATCCCACAGTGGAGCAGGGGAAAAGTGTGAGGAAGAAGGAGCAGAGACATGATGAACTTACTATGACCCCCATAAAAATTGAGTTTGAGTTTATTTTTCCTGTGCCAGTAACTGGTGAAGGATCTTTCCCTGCCCATATCTCAACATTTTTCCTTCCCTCTCCAGCTGAGGAGGGCAGAGACAGAGTGACTTTGGTGGGTGCCTGGTGTTGAGCCAGGGCCAATCCACCACAAGGGGTTAATATTGTGTTTGAAAAATAAACCCAAAAACTCTCCATATTTCCTGTGCCTTAGGCACAATTAATAATATGTAATATACTGCTCTTATGGTCAAGAGGATAAATTTTCAGAATATCTTAAAGTAAGAGACTTAAACCTTCAAGAGAACAAGTAGAGGAAGCATAGTTTCTAAAGCCTGTTTGAAGGTCTGTTGAAGTCACTTTTTCAGTATAATAAACTGTCAATTTATTTAAATAGAAGATAATTTTGTTTGATTATTTCAGTAAAGAGTTATAAATGGAAAATATTGACCTAAGAATTCAAATAACAGAAGGTGTCAGAAATTATGTAATGATAATCTACTCATGAGAACATTGTGAAATGCATTATGGCAGATTAGCCTTGCTTTGAAAGTTCTGTTTCTTCCAAGAAACTGACAGTGCAGAATGTCACAATTCATGTTTCTTCTGTGTTGGTGCATAATATAATTCTAAACTTCAGTATTATGCAAAGATATGGGGGAGCAGAGAACTAGGGGGAAAAAAAAATTATGTTCATTAGGGAAAATGAACTTTGGTGTTCTGGGAGAAAGTATCTCAACTCTAACAGGTATTAAAACACCTTTTTGACTCACTGCATGTAATTATGGTCTTGTATTGATCCAGCTGCAAGGAAAATTTCTGTTGCACAGCTGCAGCTATCCATGAATTCATTTCTGCTTCCGCTACATGGGGCTGTGACTAGGATTTATGGATTGTTGCAAACATACTGCAGCTGATTAATCTTGAAATACAAAGCAGGGGATGATTTTGCCTTGTGAAAGTGCCATTGGATTTCATAGTTGCATACATATGTGTGGCAAGGAGGAGACAGATCTGACAGGCACAGAGATGTACATTGCTTTCCTGATGGACTGGCAGATCCTTTCACGTGCATTGGTATTTATAAATTCTGCCCCTTGTTCATGAGGCTTCTACCTGCCAAAACACCATGACCCTGCTGTTATCTGGGCTGTGTGTCTGCCAGTTGTCTCCTCTTTTGGCCTTTCTTTCTGCCAGAATAGTAAAGTGTCTCCTTTTGAGACCAAGGAAAAAGGGGTCTTAAATTTTTTCTAGTTTGCTTCATTTAACTACTAAAGAACTACTCAGCCTCATGAGATATGATAGAGGAGGCAATCTCACATTTAAAGATAAAGAAATACATTAAAAAATCTAGACAGCAGGATAGTGTTTTTTATTATTATTATTCTGGAGTATCTGGAGGTCTAGCACTCTTAGCAAATACAGATGACTGCTGGCTTGTCATTCTGAAAACACATTCATCAGATGCCATCTGTAAGTATGGCTAAACATTTCAATGGGTGTCAGGCACAATTAACTTTTGCTAACTACAGTTTGAAGAACACAAGACCATTTAGTTGTTGAAGGTTGACTTCTATGTTCTCAATTATATAGTACTGTTAAGTTTCCTAAATTAGGGAGTCAAGAAGACCCTTCAGCTAGAAGGGAAGGAACTGAAATATTATACACTGGATTTTCTGACAATTTGCCTTTGTTTCTGTGAGTAACAGATAGAATCTCTAGCCTGGTCTTCTCCGGTATTCAACTTTTTAACAAAGGAAATTCTTTTGTATATTTTTTCCTCTCTAGAACCTGTAAGTTTGGTGCATTGAAACAGCACAGTAATTATCAAAAGCTACTCTGAAGAAATACTATGAATAATTGTGGAGGGAAATCTGTATTGGTGAGAGGCTGATACCCAAGGCATGTTTTGAGCAGTCATATACAGAATCATTAGAGTCCGGATGGTAAGGGACACAAGTGGTGTCATCCATAGGAAATCAGTAGGAAACAGTCTTCATTCTGTCAGCTGGGCGCTGCCTTTGTGGTTTTGAAGATCTGCACCGTTGTTGAAAGATCTAAAACCACGTTTGAATCTGCTGGCACATGTTTATAGAATTATTAGATGTAGATCAAGTTTGCAGGTTCCCCCACCTGTGTGTATGTGGGCTCTTTGTTAGGTACTTGTGTTCTGCATGCCTGAGATGGGCAACCCTCTCAAGCTGGGCAGAGGACACAACAGTAAGAGCCCTATGCTTATGGCCTTCTTTTTTGTAGTAGCAGTGGTTTAGGATACTCCTGGTCAGTACACACATTGACCTGAGGAGCTGAGATTTCAAGCGCTATTATGACTCGTTGTGTTTATATGTTTGTGCTATTGGCTTTGGTCTGCTATGCTAACCAATATTCTAAATTCTCCATGGGTAAATCCAGCAGCTCTCTATGGTATCAGGCTATTGAGGAAAGTGCCAGGTCAGGCTGGAGCCTGGGCTATGCCAGGACCTGATGTCACTGCTCCTGGCTCTCCAGCACTGAGAGCATCAATGCCAACAGAGTTATTTTAGTCTCTGCTCTAGGCTTTGCTGTGGTTGAAGTTCGGCAGTGCTCATGAGTTTGCAGTAGGCTCAGCACACCTTGCAGGCTTAGTCATTACTGCTGTATGACACACAAGGCAAAGAAGGTGATTTGAAGAATCAGAAAGTGACAAATTTAGTGTGTTAGGTAAGGGCATAGAAATTTAGGGATTTTAGTGAATTAGTGAATATTTAGTGAATTTCTAGTGAATTTTAGAAGGATTAGTAGACTTTAGGATCATTCAGAAGGCCTGAGAGTTAAGGTTGAATATTAAGGGCGTCCTGCAGGCTGTGAAGGTAAACAAACGGGAATGTTAACCAAAACAAGGGAAAAGAATGTAAAACATTGGAGCTAATTGGTTGAAGAACTCATAGCAAGTGACATAATGCTGTAAAAATGAATATTCATAAGGCAATTTGCATATGGATAAGGCAGGGGGTTAAGAAGGGGTGACAACTGGGGGCGGCTCTCTTTTGGCACCTGGCAGTGGCAGAGGGCACTGCTGACTCTTTTCCCTAGCCCTTAGGCCAAAAATAAACTTTTCTGTAACATGCAAACAATCGCCTTGAGTCCTGACTGATTTTCTTCAAATCAAAGGTAATAAACATACAGTGTATGCTGATTATACAGTAGCTGACAGGAATTCACTGGCATGATGATGAATCCTGTGAAAGCAGGTGAAATTCACACTGTTCATATGTAGAAAAACCTTAAGAACCCTCTTGATTATGGTACTGTTGTCCTTTATCTATTTGCTAAATGTTAACCTTAAAATCCATTGTGCTGCTCTTATTTATGAATTGTATTCTTGTTCACATCTCTTTGCCTACTGGTCATGATTTGAAACAGCTTTTGGGGATTTATGTGAGCTTTTAGCTTTTGCAGAGCCTTACAGGGGTCCTCTGTATTCTGGTTTTTTTCTTTCCTCTTTCCCCAGATTTCTGCTCCTTATTTCCAGTAGTAAAGTTATGTTGCCTTCACTACCCCTCCAAATCCACTTCCTCTAGACTAGTAACATGCTCATGCCTGGCACACATATGGCATGTTTATCCTTGACTTGTGGATGTTTTCTTACAGCTGTAAATCACGCTTTAAAAGTTTTATCCACCACTACCCACAGATCACTCTGTTCTGCAGTGTGTTATTACTGAATCTATAAATAAGGGGATAAATCATTGGTTTCTGACTTGCAAAGAATATGCCACGGCATATGAAAATACATCAATTTTTAATTCCTTTCTGAAGGTGACCCAGAAGCAAATGATCACCCTGCAAGTAAAATAGAAATACACATATAATACGGTCTCCTGATGAAGAATTGTATTTTAAGAGCATCTGCAGGATTTATGGTTTAATTTTTATAATTTGCATATGTTCTGTATTTGTTTTGGATTTAATACTCTGTAATTTCATAGTCGTGTAAATAAATTCAGTGGGAGCTGCTGCCATCTCCTGGTCAACAGCCAAACTGAATGCTGAGCTCAAAAATGCAAGCTGGTACAGTAATCCCTTGAATATCCATGGGGTCGGTTCCAGGAAGATGCCGCGATGAAGTAGTGGTAAATAGACCAAATATGGTAAAGCTGGGGAAACCCGCAACACAATGTATTGAAGCTGCAAACGGTGAACCTCGAAGTAATGAAGGATTACTGTATTTTAGTGTGGTGATTTTCAAGGTCCTCATTGCAAAAGATGAGCTTAAACTTCCCAAACACTTAAACTTTAAATATAAAAATATTAAGGGAGGCACCTTACCTCTGAATGTATCCACATCTAGATTTTTTATTTCTTTTTATTTTGCTTTGCAATTACAAAAATGAAGGCCATGCGATGCTTGGTAGGACCTTTCTCAAGTGAGTTTAACATATAAAGTAATTTCTTTTTTCTTCTTCCCCAGCCAATGGACTTATTTCCTTTATTTCTTTTACTGACATTTGGGCTTTGTTAGTTAGGGCTAAGTTAGCAGGGTAAGAGCTACGTGGGCTGGAGTATGAGCTTGTTGAGCTTTCTGTTTAATATGTCCATGTTTCTTGTTTGTAAGTGTGACTTTTGTCTTCCTAGTGAATTCTACTACTCTGCATGAATGTCACAAACAACTATTTCTTAGCTGAGCGCTTTCAAGTGTGGCTAAGATGTGTCAAAATTGGGGAAACATCTATGAAACCAGCATGTTTGTAGTGTTTTCCTCGAAGCCTGTGGTGATAGAACTTCATGTAAAACTCCTTTTCTTTGTGGTAAGCTCATCTCATGAGAAATACAGAATGTGAAAACACCTCATAAAAGAAGTCACAGTTCCTATGCTAATTTTGTTTCCACATAACCTGTTTTAAGCTGTGCTCTGAGTTGGTGAACGTGTGCAGGGTCTCAGTGCTAACACTCCTATCAATCTCTAATTTCTTGTTCCTGTGAACTTTAACAAGTTCATTTTTTTCACTTACTGTTGCAGTGGTATTAAATGTCTTCCTTTGTGGCATAGCTAAGCTGACTAATTTTCAGCGTCAAGTGGTCACAAAATGAGAGGAACAATTTGTATTGCTTTCAAATTCAGGAGAGTTACTGTGGCACACATTCTGTTGTCAAATTTATAATAAAACACTCACTTCTGTCTGGCCAATCGGAAACACCTAAAAGACTTCATGCTCAGGGAGAAGTAACCAAAGGAAGTGCAGACTCCCTTGTAATGGTTGGTTGCCTTTCCAGGTGCTATTGCAACATTAATTAATGTAACTTTTTTATTATATCTCATACAAAACCTGACCTGCTCAGACAGCCTCAAACTTCACCATTTTGTCTTTTGAAGTTTAGCCATATGGTTGGAAAAATAGCTGATGGTATTAATAACAGGAAAAAGTCAAGTTATCTGAGGAAGGGAGAAGAAAAAGGGATGAGCAAAATGGTAAAAATCTGTTTGAGGTGAACTTGATTAAATGCAGAACTGAACTTAATCTCATTGGTGGTTTCTGTGCTTTGGTTTTGATACAATACTATCGTTGCCACAGACTGAGGACCCCCACAACATTGTTTTAAACCTCATTGAGTTTTGTGTAGATGAAGCAACATAGAAGGCTAAAATGGAGTCTAGAATTAGGATAGTATGGCCTTGTGGTATTTTGACCTTAACCTCACTGAAAAAATTATTTCCATGACAACAGAGGTGGATTTGTGGAATAACTAAAGGGAGGGAATATACGTAATAGGAGTTTTCCACAAGCACAGAGTTGTCTTTCTCTAGACAAGCTAAGCAGACCAGTATGTTGCTCCATAGGTGTGTAAGAGATGTTATTAGGAAAATATTGATGTGAACAACTAAATGAAAAAACACGAAAAACTAGTTTTTGTCTCATTTAATTTCAGACTTTCAGAACTAGCAGCAATCTGACTATATCAGCTTAGTCATGAGAGTTTTCTGTCTCTAGATGCAGCATCGATTAGACTTGATGATCTCGAAGGTATTTTCCAACCTCTGTGATTGACTTTTCCCTTGGAGTGGATATTTTGATTGCTTAGAGACAAACAATTTCATTGTGTTTTTGTGAGGATCATCGGGGCTAATTATGGAAAAAGAGTCTAAGAAATTTTGTTTAAATTCTGTTGTCTCGTTTGGTTGCTAATCGTAGTTTTATCATGTTTTTGTAGCATTTTATTCATTATTTTTTGCTGCAGAGATTGGTTGTACTTCCTGGCCTGTGAGGTAGTTTACTCTTGCATATAATGTGCTTTGTGAAGCTCTCTAAATCTTTGCACAACAAGTCCATCATTCTGGCAGACATAATCTCCTGAAAGTCTGTGATTAGCAAAGTACAGATGTTCCTCTCTGAGAGGAGGTGCTACAGTAGGACACCTGCAACGGGGCATCCTGCCCAGACCAGCACACATGGAACAGTATACAGAAATTTGACTGCAATAAAATTAAGTTTGGAAGCAGTGCATCTGTATCAATGTGACACCCAACTGGAGCCAAGTGGCCTAATTTTCGGGTCCTGATGTGGTAGCTGTGACAGGCTGCCACCATCCTGTGTAGCCATACCAGACTGCTGCAAACTGGATAAGCCAGCTCTGCCCTGGATCTTATTCCTGTGCCCAAAAGTTGTTTCATCAACACCATAAAGCAAATAGGGGAATTACTGACCCATTTTATATAGTGGAATACAGTACCTGTAGTTGGTGCAGCTTTGCTGCAGAAATTCTTCCAAATTTAATGCTGTAGTAACAAAACTTCCCTGAATTATTCCCTTTAGGTAAAGATTTTAATTACACATATCTAAGCATGGCTCTACTGGGTATCTTAAAGAATCTGATTTCTGACAGAAAAAAGACTTTTCTCTGAAGAAATGACATTGCACTGAATTGTTCAGCAGGTGAAGGAAATAATTTAGTCAAATGCACAGCAAAGGCTTCTGGTGCCCAAACCCCCCAAACAACCTGTAGTTGGAAGAACTAATCGTATTTACATTCTACAAACAGATCAGATTTGTAAGAAATTAAATTATTAAAAAGCTTAAAGGTAAGTGGGTAAACTTTAATTTCATTCCACCAGAGGGGAATTCTGTAAACTTGAAGGGATTTCAGATATTAGTGACAATTATGACTTTAAATCATGGCTTTTAATGCTCCTTTCAGTAACACTTGAAGACATCTTGTATGATTGGAGTCTTACATTTGCACGCCCTGTGGTGGTATGCATAATTGACTAATGATGTCTGTAATTTGCCTGTGTGATTAATTCATTTGAAGCTATAAATATTCTATATTAAATTATGCAGAAAGTCAGCAAGTTTTTGACTGATTTATTGAAATGAAAAATAATTTATTTTTTGTTCACTAATCAAATCAAGAATTAGAAGAAATCAAATGGTATTTTAATGGCCAAAAATTAACACTTGTAAATAATATAAGTACACAGATTTCCTGTAACATAAATGGAAGAAGAAATTAACTTTCATTGATGATTTTTAAAACCTTATTCTGTTAACATTTTTATACAATCATCCCATTAGCTTAGGTTTAAAGTCTTTTGGGAACCCAACAGAGAACAAGTGTTGTGGAATGGGTATTGGGTGTTTTCAGGAGTTCTGTATAAAACTAAACAAGAACTACTTCGAGAAAAAAATACATTTAATTTCATGTAAAAGAAAATACAGTAAAAAAAACCCTGAAAAATGTTAGGTCATCAAGTTCATTCATGAAAGAAAGATTTTAATTGTTTATATACAGAGCTGATGTACTTTATTTTTATCTTCTTTAACTTAAGCTTAGCAAGGCAACTCACTAGCATGTAAAGGATAAAGTTTAGCAGGATGACTTTATGTAACTTCAGTGATTATAGGATCTAGCAGAACCTATGAATATTCTGTAATATTTGTGGGGAAGGACAGAGAAAGAAGATAATCATTTATACTTCTCTGTTCTTTAAACAAATAGTTGGGAAGACAAAACCTGTTGTGACAGCTTTGGGGACTTGCAGACATTAATGAAGTAACAACAGGAAGAAAAAGGTGGCCTGATTAAATCTTTGGGGTTTTTTTCTCTAGGAAATTTGAGGCTGTCTTGCTACTACAGCTAAAAGGGTGCAAATTTTTTGTAATTTGAACCTTGAGCATCGTTTCCTTGCATTGGTACATGCAGATCAGGGTTAGGACTTAGGGTTGTGCTCTTGTGTTTCAATTCCTCTTAACTTTTTGAAACCTCCATGGTGTTGGAATTATCAATAGTTATGAAATTTTGCACTCAGTATGGCCTTGTATTTTGTTACGACAACTGTATTTTAATTTTGGGGTATCTATTGCTCTGAGCCTCCTGAGGGACAAAAGTAAAAGCAGTACAGAAGTTGGGAATGTGTTTAGAGTGGCAGATCCCAGGTACCATGTATATCTTTGTGAAAACATCTCCTTACCCATGGCCTTGGAAATGTGGCAGTGACCAAACCGTGGAGATACTGGGGCTGACGGCCAACAGGCTCTACAGTATCAGGACTGAGGACTTCAGACTAACACCCGGAGGGCTGAAAAACAGTCTTTGGATAAGGCTGGCAGCCAAATTGGGAATAAGGCCCTCAGAGACTTTTGGTATCTGAACTGCAAAGAGGCCAAATAATAGAGCTGTGAGATCCCTATTACACTTGCTTGTAGTTTCCAGATTTCAAACAAAACAAAGTGGTGGTGTTGTAATCTTTGGAGTAACTGAACCTGAGGAGAGGCAGGAAGGAGAGGTAATCACAGAATCACAGAATATTATGAGTTGGAAGGGACCCACAAGGATCATCTAGTCCAACTCACCATCTAACACCCGTAAAGAGACCGAGAGCACATCGCAGAGCATAACACCAACCTAGATCCCTCACAGTCTAGCAGGCCACTCCCAGACGGAGGGGGCACAACGTCATCCAGCCCTACACCTCCCGGCTAGACCATGTCACTAAGCTCCTCGTCCAGTCTTCTCTTAAACACCTCCAGGGATGGTGACTCCACCACCTCCCTGGGCAGCCCATTCCAATATGCAATTACTCTCTCTGTGAAAAACCGCTTCCTAATGTTAAGATTGAACCTCCCCTGGCGTAGCTTGAGGCCGTGCCCTCTCGTTCTGGTGTCGTCAGCCTGGAAGAAGAGGTCCACACCCATCTGGCTGCAACCTCCCCGCAGGTAGTTGTAAACAGCAATGAGGTCCCCTCTGAGCCTCCTCTTTTCCAGACTGAACAGTCCCAGTTCCTGTAGTCGCTCCTCATAGGGCCTACCCTCCAGTCCTTTCACCATCCTCGTTGCCCTTCTCTGGACCCTCTCAAGCAGCTCAACATCCCTCTTAAACTGGGGAGCCCAGAACTGCACACAGTACTCAAGATGAGGTCTGACCAGCGCTGTGTACAGGGGAAGGACAACCTCCCTGGACCTACTGACCACACTGTTCCTAATGCAGGCCAGGATGCCATTGGCCTTCTTAGCCACCTGGGCGCACTGCTGGCTCATGTTGAGTTTCCTATCAATCAGTACACCCAAGTCTCTCTCCACTTCACTAGTCTCGAGCCACTCCTCCCCCAGCCGATAGCGGTGCATAGGGTTGTTGTGGCCAAAGTGAAGAACCCGGCACTTAGTCTTGTTAAACCTCATACTGTTGGAGCCTGCCCACCTCTCCAGCCTGTCAAGGTCCCTCTGGAGGGCCTTCCTACCCTCCGACTGTTCAACATCTGCCCCCAGCTTAGTATCATCTGCAAACTTGCTGATGATGGACAGATATATGTGGGAACTACCTGAGTTATGGCTGGATACTGAAGGATATTTCAGCTGTGGGAGGTTTGCCCATATACTTCAAATATTTTATTTGAACATGCAATTTCTAGAAGGATTAGCTCATCTTAGAAGATACAAACTGGAAAAATTATCCTCTGAACTACTTCAAAGGTCATGATGTTGTCCATAAAGCTCTGGGGTTAAGCCTTTGTCCTACTGCACATGTTAAATAAATGGCACTTTTAGGGGCTGCAGAAGTATGACAATAGAAATATTACAGCGCTAATTGGCACTGCTTTTACAGACTTTAATATTGCTACTTTAAGTTCTCTTTGTTCACTTAACAGTTACATTACAAATCTCTTGATGAATAGCTTTTTGCACAGAATTGTCGGATTCAGCTTTGACAATTCATTTAATTTAATGGTTTGGTAATTCAAATAGGTTAACTCCAGAATTAAAGGGTCATTCTGAGGGTGTCTGCAACAGAAAACAAAGTAATCCTTAGCGTATCTGAGAAAATTAGTCAGAATATTGTTCATGTCTATGGATGCTTAATCAGGAAAAACATACAAACTGTCAGACCTAGATGGTATGTATTTAATAGAAAGTATAGGAATAACTGAAGATAGAAGTAGCCATGGTTACATAGTAAACTAAAAAGTACAAAGTAAATTAAGGTACATAGACTTAAAAAGTGCATGTCCAAAAATATAGGAAATCCTAGTTTAAATCTTGTTTTAATAGACCTGATGCTTCATTAACAAGTATAAGATTCATGTTGTTTTCCTAAATATATACCCCAATAAATGATCATGAAACTAATCCAGGAATCTCTTGTGCACTGAATGACAAATCTATGTATTGTGATCCCATCATAAACTAAAGGAAGTCTGAATGTCAAATCAACTTACTATGGAAAATCTAATTATACACTTTGCAGTGACAGCATAGCAGCTTGTGAAGTGACTACAGTAATATACCACCCTCTTTGCTAAAATATAAGTTTTAACAGATGTAAAACATAAAAGTGGTCAGGATACATCAGTGTATTGGGAAATGACTGTGAAGAAGTTGATGCTGTACTGTACCTGTCATTGATAAAGGTAACAACCTTTGGATCTGCTCCCCCTAGAGCTCCTGTGTGCTGGCAGAAGGAATGATCCTCTCTTGCTGTGCTCATGGTCCTGCTTTCAGAAACGGCGTCAGCCTCTGTGGTATTGTCAAAACAAGAGGTTTGGTTTATTGTGCTTATTAAGTCTGCAGGGATGGAGCATATGGCTGCCACACGTATCCCCAGACAGCCCTTATTACAGGGAACACTTGCTTTTTTATGTTTCTTCTCATTTTTTAGTTTTTCTTTTCATCACCTTTAGATTTTCTGGTGTATTTCCTTCTCCCAATTAACCTGTATTTATTTGCTTTTCCCCTCTTAGTGTCAGTTTTAGTAAATCCATACCCAAATTTGGCATTTCTGACACAGTTGCTTAAGTAATCTTGGCCTCATGATATGACTGAAATGGAGACCTAGGTATTATTGGCCATGGAGGGCAACTTCTCAATTTTCTCCAATGTTTTGACTTTGATTTTCCATGCAGTTTTTCTCATGTAAGAGCTCAAGAACCATCCAAGAAGGCCAGCAGCCCTTTCTGTTGCTGTTTGTAACTTTTACCAGCTTCTCACCTTGTGAACTGTCACATCTGCAAGTTCTTATTCTGTGTCCAGCAATTTGTTACACTCTGCCTGTCTGGGTCTCAGCAACAGCCTAGTCACCTGCACACGGCCCTAACATGATGTCTTGGCTGGTGTGTGTTTGATTTAATGGCATCATGAAGGATCCACTTTGTTTTCATTTCCTCTAAGCTCACTTGGATTTTAGGAATACCTAATAGGTGAGGGCATGATTGATTGTTACGTGTAAAATTCACATATATGGGCTAAAATAAACTAGAAAGAGTCTGAGAGGCTGCAGTGTTCAGTTGTCCTGTTGCATACACAGGGTCTTGACCGTGCAAAGTCCTGCAGCAGAAGCCAGTGTGCACCAGCAGTGGTGTCTGCATTTTGTGGCTGCTCTCTTTGCCTTCCTCTCTGTTCCTTACCTTTCTGCGGGCATTTCAAGTTTGAGCTTGGCTCCTCTCCAGCTTGGGTCCATGCTGGAGAGACATTGCCAGAAGGGGTAGAGGACCAAGCATCTGAAGTGTGAGTTCTACTTAGGCAAGAAGACAGAAACCCCCAAAATATCAGTGGTCCCCATGGCAGATTCTATTCTTGAAAGGCAAACAAGCCCCACAGCAGTGGAATCTCATGTGGGGCTTCAGGCAACTTGCTATTTTTATTTCATCTCCAATGCTAGGAAGTGCAGTGCTAGGTTTCTGTTAGACTCGAATTTTCAGAGTTGTCTTTGATTTTAGGAACTAGCTGTCATCTGTCAAAAACCTAGATGCTGCTGATCTTGAGAAATTCTCCATAGGAAAAGAATGTCCCAGTAAATTTTGTTTCAGTAAATGAACTGCAGTGGCCCTCACCACACTGATGTGGTCATCTTGGAGTAAAGCCTTGTAGAGATGCTGTGCCATTTCATATGATACCCCTACCACAGTTGTCTTCCTCCTTGGAATGGAACTATTTACTATGTATTTTAGTATTGCTTGTTACTTTAGAGGGGTCTCTTGAGACCTGTTTTGAGGCATTGAACACGCTTATCTACTTCTAAAGTTTACTCCAAAGGAAAAAATGTTATACCTAATAAAGAAATATTTAAATGATAAAATATCATGCATGTGAAGACTTTGAAATTACATGTACGGAGTAGTGAAGTTTAGACTCCAATTTTATAATAAAACTGGAGTTCACTATAAAATAACAATAGGACCACAGTCACACATCCTGCATCTCAGAAGCAATGAACTAAATGATACTCATGCTTTAAATGTCTTTTAAGTGTGTTGCCTTTGTCTTTCAGGTGTCTTTTAAGGTTTGAGTATTTTTATTCTTTAGGAAAAGATAATTGTTATAGGAGGTTACAGGAGACTTTGGGAGCATTTTAGTAGGGCAGGATTTAAATTTTAGTTGATGGTCTTCAATTTTTACACTGCCTTCAAGAGATTGCTTATGAAGCTTGTAAAGGAACATTGTTTCCCAGAACTGCTGTGAGTTCAGAGTTCAGAAGTATTACAAAATCAGATCATTATCATACATCATTAAGAACAAGGGGTTTTGTCATGTTTCTTCAGAGGTACCGAAATGTTCAGTGAATTCACCTTACTTGTGTTAACTTATTTCAGAAAGGAAAACTTGGAAGATATTTTGTTTTTGAGATGATGGTCCTTTCTGTCAAAGATAATAGGAGGAATGGGCTTTAATTCTCTAGAACAATTTATGCATATGCTAAAAATCAGAAATTCTGAGGGACTTAATTTTTTAAGTATATTGTCTGTGTTGTTGTTAAAAGATATGCTTAGTTTTTTAAGAATCTAAAGTAGTGCAAGTTTGGGGAATTGATTTGCTTTTCAATTTGTTGTTACGTCTCTTAGAAAATCGAAACATGCATTTAAAGAAGCAAAATTTAAAAAAAGACATTAATGCAGAAGAGGGGTATCTTCCTTTAATCTGAGAAAAAGGTGCCAACAGATTTAACACTACGGCAGCAACTTAAGAAAGAAACCTTAAAGATCTAAGTCCTAATGTCCTATTTTAAAGTCAGAATTGAGAATTAATTCAAACTAAATGTGGCAAAACCTGGAAATACATGTAGGAATCTAACTTTACCCTTTAGTAATGCTTTTACTCATGCTTTGAGATTGATTTAAGACTAATACAGCCCACTTTTAAAAAGGTATCCCTCATGGTCTGTCTTCTTGCTACATGTATTTTCCTACTGAAATGCCCTTTAGGTATTGCAGAAGTGCAAATAATTAATAACTAGCATTACTAAAATATGAGGCAAAGAAGTGTCTGTCATACAGTTAACTTTTTACAAACTATAATTACAAGATTTTAACACTGATTGTAATTACTTGAACATATGGTGAGAAATAGGTAATGAAACTGGTTTTTAATTGTGGTATAATGAGTTTCTGGATGTTCAACAGTATTTCCACTGGGATACCAAAAATGTAAAAAGTGAGATGAGAGAAAGAAGAGATAGAGGAAAAAAAGTCCTCTAGTTTGGAGTTAGTTGTAGCATTGAAATGAATGAAAACAGAATCTGAGAATAGTTTGTGTTTCTTTTTGGAAAAAATCTTCAGGTCATCTTTAGGTAGGTAGTTATGGTTGTAGGGTTGGATGTGTTTGGAAATTTGTTTTTCTTAATATTTTGCAAGAAAAGTTAAATAGCAGAGTTCCTTCTGTTCAGGATATCTGTAAATACAAGGAGACTTTCTTATGTTTGGCTATGCAGATGAATTGTGCCATAGTTAAACCTCAGAGGGACCCTTTGTACTTGACTCTTCCCCTGATTTATGCACAGTTTGTGCACTGCCTAAGCCCATAACTGTCCCAGTGATTAGTCTCCAAAACCTTGTTACACTCCTCTGTGCTCACCAAAGACCTGTCGAGTGCAGTAAATCAGCAATAATTACCCAGTGGTGTTACTGGAGGGTTTTGATCATCTGGACACAGGGTTGATTGTTCTTTGCAAATGTTCAACGTACAGGACAGAATTAAAAGCTATGCTAAGGCATAAGATCTATGTTTTCTCTTCATTTGGAAGAAATAAGACTTTTTCAGCCAAAATATGCTTGGACATGAAGGATTCATGGAGTGATGTAGGTTTCTTCTCAAACTCTGATAATGTCATGATGGCGCTTACCTGAATTCCAGGATAGAAATCATCTTTATGTATGTTTTGCCTCTTCTATATGAAATATATGATGAAGACAGTGACTGTTGCAGCCTATGATGCTCTTCAGTTCCTTGCTCTGAACCTGTGTTGGCTTCTGTACCCAGCCAGTGCCTGGACCCTGCAGTGTGGCACCTGACATTCTGGTCAAGAGTATATTATTGCAGTGTTAGTAAATCATCCCCTGCTCAGCTCAACTTGCTCAGACAAATAGTTTTTCCTTAAAATGACATCATGCTATTCCCTCCCTGCCCCAAAATCAGTATTATTCACTAAGAAAAACTTCTAGTTCTCGACACATTTTTCTTCCAAACTCTATGAACCTATTCCAGAATATTCGCTATTTTTTCTCTTTTCCTAACAATGGAAAGATTTTTTGTGCTAACTTAACTAGGAATAAAACTTCCCTAAGAATAAATGTGTTTTTAAGAGAAAAAAGTTCTTTCCTTCAGTGTATGTCCATAACTAGCTCTTTACGTTTCATAATGGTTGTCAGCATATCACTGCTATCCTTGTCACAGCCTCTCTAAAGCTGTTAGAGTGAGTCAGAGGGTGATTTTTTCTGCCAGAGGAGCCTGGCAGTGATTACCAGCTTCGTGATACTTTAGCTGTGCAGAAAATTATTATTGATGGTGATAACGATAGGCCTGATGAGGGAAAAGATGTTGGGCTGAGTAATGTTAGAGGGAGTTGGTTGAGTTTGAGTGCTGAGCTGATCCTGGTTATGTCCAGTAAAAGAACTTAATACCTTTTTGTAGGACACCTGGTATTAGAATCAACAGTTTTAATTCTATTCTGGTTTTCCCTTAGTATTTTAAATTATTTTTCTAAGCAGTCTATTAATTCTTCTGGAGTATGTTGATGGAATGGTATCATAACAGAAACATCAAACTTGTTGTGTAAGGACAGGCAGTTTTTCAAAGACTGTCATTAATGACTGTAATATAATGGGAGATTAAATAATTAATATTAAAAATTTCTAATGTTTTTCCACATGCATGTTTTCCGCTAAGGATTTTCATTTTTACTCATTGTAACATAGTGCCCGGTTTTAATTCCATTTCAATTGCAGAGAACTCTGTTTGTCTTCCATAATTATCTGTAGTGAAACCAGCTTCCCAAGTGCTAGTTTTATATTGATCACTCTTCTCAGCAAAGGTGACTAAAATTTCCATAGATCAGATCTGTTACATAGGAATGTGGGTATGTCTGTCTTTTTTTATTTTTAAGAGGAGAAGCAGGAAGGGGAAAAAATATTTTTTTTTTTAAGGTTGTGTTCAAGGCCAGGCTGGATGTGGCTCTGGGTAACCGGTCTACAGGAAGTTATTCCTGTCTATGGCACAGAGGGATTGCAACTCCAGTAATCCCTTCCTACTTTGCATGGTCTGCTATTTGTGGCTTCAAGGCATTGCAATTTTTCCCCTCAACTTTATTGTATTTACACTACTTCACGGGTTTTGCTTATTGAGGTGTGTTTCTGGAACCAACCTCTTCTGATATTCAAGGGATTACTGTAGATGATCTTTAACATCCCTTCCAACCCAAGACATTCTCTGATGTGTTTCTGGAGATGGCCTGAGACTTTCTGGGCAATGGCAGTTTGGTATTGTCCTGGGGCCAGTGTGGCTGATGTTTCCATGCCTGGGGAATTTATTTGTAATCTCTCTGTGGGGAGATTTCTATGTTGAGCATGATGTCTCAAAGTCTGTAGGGAGATAACATGTTTTTAATAGGTGTGTGTTCTTTCATGCCTAGCCAAGTTTCAACAAATATTGGAAGTGAAGGGTATTTACAGCAAGAGGAACTTGGGATGAGAAGAAAAATACAAATTAGATACATTAACAGTAACCTCTTTGACCATCTACTCCCACTCTACCCACATACTATCTGAAAACTATTGAGCTGTGTCATTAGCATCAAATTAGGAAGTCTCATCCTGATGTAAGGTGATATATTGAAGTTTTTGAACCAGAAGATTCTTCCCTTTTTTGTTTTAAAGAAAACAAACCTATGTAACAGCAAAGAAATCTGGAAAAAAAGCATAACTGAAGAGCAGTAATGTTGGGATGTATTATGTCATGTCCGCTGTGGGACGGGCTCCTCCCACTGAATTTCCCATTGTGTCCTCACTGTGCTAGCGCAGCGTGTGACAATCACCTCATGAACAAATGTTGACCTTGAATGCATCTGTGCTTCTTTCACTCTGTCCTTTCTAACAAAATAAACCATTTCAGTTCACCAAATGTGCAGAAAAGTAACCTAAGCTTATGGTTTTGTGTTAGTAGTTTGACTTGGCAAACTGAGAGAGCTCATTGCAGATATAAGTGCCCGGAAGGGACAGAAAGGCAGGATTGCAGCAGTGACTGAGCCTGCCTGTAGCTGCCAAGGAACCACAGCCTGGAAAAAGGCAGTTATGCCTTCCTCTTCCTGTCTATTGGCAAATCTAGCTTTTCACTTTGTGTTAGAATTTTTTTAGTTACTTGTAGTATGTTTCTCAGTCCCATCTCTGTATGTACATTGAGAGAATCTCATTCCTTCCCCCTTATCCTTAAATTTCTTTGACCTAATTCCTGTTCCCACAGAGCATTTATCAGTCAGTCTTAGTCTTGCTAGACAAGACCAATACATATTTAGTTGATATATAGGAATGTATGTATGTACAGACTGGGCTTTCTTGAAAGCATAATCTGTGGGTGAGAAACTGAGATCTTTTTTTTATAAAGTTTATTCTGCATTTCTCACAATGATGTAAACAATGTAGTTTATGTGGAATAAATAAAGGTCTACTTAGGATTGTGTCCAATGGAGATGCATAAATCTTTGCTCTAAGCCCCATGATAAAATTTCAATTCTGTAGTAAACATATTTTCAATTTAAAAATGAAGTTCAGGGTAATCTTTTGCAGATGGAGACTTTTGGCTGCTTCAAGAATCAAATCAACTAGATACATTGCCTCGTTAAAAGCTGATCTACCAAATTATTCTAGGAACAGAAGGACAATGTTTATAAAGATGTAAAATACAAATATTTATGAAAGTTCATTCCCTTTTACTTTGTCTCTGCCACTACTGCTTTTGTGAATATTTAAGCACAAGAAACAATCTAGCTCAGTGGCATAGCTGTGACTCTGCTGTTCATAGCATTTGTGTACGTATGAGGGGACAGGGGTAGGTGCCTCAGGTCATTTAGGAGGAAAGTTGTTGAAAAACCCACCAGTGAAATTGGAGCAAGCAAATCCATTTGTTTATTAACAGTCACTAATGAAGTATATGCTACAGTGGTTAATACAGTCGACCCCCATTATTCGCGGGCTATTGGGTCTGGTCAGACTCCCACGAGTTCTGAAATCCGCAAAGATAGCAAACCCACTACGTAGTCCTGCATCAGGAACAGTGTGGTTAGTCGGTCCAGGGAGGTTGTCCTTCCCCTGTACTCGGCGCTGGTCAGACCTCATCTTGAGTACTGTGTTCAGTTCTGGGCTCCCCAGTTTGAGGGATGTTTTGCTGCTCGAGAGGGTCCAGAGAAGGGCAATGAGGATGGTGAAGGGNACTGCTGAGCCCCGAGCCGTGCCGAGCCATGGGAGCAAGCCCCAAGCCACGGGGGCAAGCCCCAAGCCGCACCGCAGGGCTGGCGGCAGGGGCCGGCAGCGAGAGCCGACTGAGCGGCGGGCACGGCCACTGGCACACAAGGGCACACACACAATGGCAGCCCCGTCACCCCATCTTGTAGTCTGTCGGAGGACAATTCCAGCCGTGCAAAACCACACATTTACACTAAACACATCCCAGGCGCTCCATGCTGGCTCTCGGCTGGGACCAATTTACGTATTTGTGAGCAGATGGGGCCTACTGTGCTCGCCCTGTGAGCGGCAGGGTGTAGGGGTGGGGCCAGCTGCACTCACAGTGGGAGTGGCGATGCTGAGGGCTGAGCCGGCTGGGGTCCTGGTACGTTCCGGGCATGTGCTGAGGTTGCACATCTCGTGGAAAAACCACATGCAAATACTGAAGGTCGCAAATAGCGGACTGTGAATACGCAGGGGTGCACTGTTTCACATAAATATTTGACAAGATATCTTATGAGCCAGTCTTCATGGAAAGTTGAATTTTTTGTGATAATTGTAGCTTGAGAAGTCCAAGTGTATACTTGATGCAGCAGGTGACTTTGCTCCAGGTTTAGCAAAATGTAATAAGTGACAGGGGTCTTCAAAATTTAGATAGTTCTGATTTCTGCTGTTGGTAGTTTGCATTAAAAACTCACAAAGAAATTTCAAATATATATACAGACTTATACTTTCTCTCAGGAATAAGGTAGTATACTCTACTATGACTATGCCATAGTTATAGTATAAAATTATAATACAGGAGGAAAAATGATGGGATTTTGAAGGTAATAGAGCTAAAACTGAGATTTGATTAGCTTTGATTTCATTAGACTTAATCTGATATTAAAGAAATGCTCGAATAAATGCTAATGTAAATGAACAAGTTATTAGCTTTAAAATTCCCGTCTTCCTTTTTTGTCAACATGACCTGTTACAAAATTAAATATTTAGCTGAAGGATGTTCACAGAAAAAAGAAATCTCTTAGTTACTGTTTCATGAAAAAGGTCTGTAGGTGGAAGACATCTTATAACTGGTCTTCATTTGCACTTGCAAGTTGTAGGCAGGAAGCTGATCCACAGGGTAGAGTCAGCTGTACTAGCAATGCTGGCAGGTACAACTCAGCACCCCCAAACTCTCAGAGCTGAAATCTGCTCTGCAGCAGGAGAAGTGCAGGTGCAGAGCCAGCTCCTCGAAGCTGCTCATGAGAAGGAGTTGGCAGGAACTCCCAGTTCTGGAACCATGCAGGCAAGGCCTACAGCGTGTTCCCTTCCACTGACTTATGCTGTGGGGGCAGCAACCTCTTGCAGAAGGGTGTGAAAAAGAAAAAGGCCGCTGAAGGTGATAATGTCTTTCGCTCGCACGGCTAAATTTACGAGGTGTTGTCGTTCAGCACCATCGTTGCCAAGTACACCATGCCTTTCATCACTGCTGTAGAACAGCAAATCCCTTTCTGTATGAGCAACAGGCTCTGTGGATGCAGTCAAACAGCAAATGTGGTCTTGGGGGATGCTGGTGCACATAATTTCCTCCTGCGTATGCTGCTCTGTGAAATATTGTCCATGGTGGCCTTCTGTCATAAGAAGTCAATTTTAATGAGTTAATTTTGCTTATTTTTGTTATAGCTTTCATATTAACAAGATGAAGAAAGTAAATTGTGCAGAAGATAAGGTCTAATTTTCATGAGGTTGAGATTTTCTGGTTTCAGGAAGGACAATTACTTCTTTACATTTAAGTGTTTGGTGTCAGGGTTCTGAGACATATAAAACCCTAAAGGTAATATTCTGGGTAAACTTTGAGTAATTTTTTTAATTCTAAAATTAATAATATTTATCAGATCCTTAAAAATGTAACAAAAACTTGAGGGCCTGATTCCTGGGTGGGCGTTTGCTTGGGAGTTGGACTAGATTCTGTAGGTCCCTTCCAACTCCAAATAACCTATGAACCTGGGACTGAAATTGTATCATAAGGTGCACTCAAGTCTAATTTGAAATTAAGTTAATATTTTCATTGCCCCAAAAAACCAGGATATTTCAGTCTTCCTGAATATAAAAATATATTTGAAGATAATCCTTTCAGGCTTGACAGGCTGAGGCAAAGTGGTGTGTGCTGCTCCACCACATATTTTTGAAAAGTAAGTTATCTTTTGAAGTGTAGGGTGACTCCTTCCTGACTCATCCTCAGAGTGGTTTGTTGTGAGGTTCCTCCCTGTTGAACAGCTGGTTATGAAAGATAGAAGTTTAAAAAACTTAGAGGAATTGTTAGGGATTTCTTGGGCAAACTGAATTTTGAACTTGGCGATATTGAGATTGTGTTATTTTTGCCAACCATTTGGCATTTGAAGAGGGTTCAAGTAAATAAAAAGTTTATTTCTGATGTTTCTAAATGCTCTAGCTTGGTTTTGATATTTTATGTTCAAGGTGTTCCCAACATTTTAAATTATGTTTCCAAATATAGTCTTATAAAATGAGTAATCCTTTTAAATGTCATATATTTAGTGGCTGTGTTGTCTTCAGGAGTTCTCAACCCCTTTTTTTTTCTAAGATAAATATATTCAATTCTAAATTTCATTCTTATTTCTATGTGGATTCAAAATTTAAAATGGAGCCAGGTGAAGATATTGCTCTATGTTTTGCTACCTGCTGCTTAACATGGCTTTTATTTGAAAATCAAGTGGAGAATGACTTTTTAGGCAACTGTTCCACAGAAATGGGTCTTGGCTGGTTTTGATTCTAAAAGCTGTGCATTGGGAAGTAATTGAAACACCATTTTCTTGGCTGTTGAGACAGGTTGATTACATAGACTGCAGGCAACTGTTGTACTTGTCTGGGCTCAAGGCCTCAGGGGAAATACCATATTCTATTTTGTAACATTGCCTGGTTGGAAGAAACAAACAAAAGAAACACCAACATCAAAGCAAAAAGAAGACTCAAACAAAACCAAACCAAAAAGCCAAGAAAACCAAACCCTAAATATCAAATCCATCAGTACTGCTGTTTTTCATATCAAATGTATATGGAAGTGCCTAACCAAATTAAGTAAATGACTTAAGGTCTAGATGCAGGTGTAGGCAAAGGGAACAAAATTAACATTGTTGAGATCCCAGTGGAGTACTGGCAGAGGTAAGTAAAGGCATAGGGGGAAATGCAGTAGGTGGTGGCAGGGGCTGAAGGCAAGGCTGGTGCTGGAGTTGATAGGGAGGAGCACCAGCAGGTGAGAGACAGGAATGTTAATATCCAGCTTGAGATCTGCTCAAGGTGACTTTTGGAGACGTGGAGCAAAGCTCTGTTTTGCCTTCTGACACAGACCTTGGGGAGATAGTCTCTTGGAAAGTGTTCAGAGGAATTGTTTCTTATATGAGAAAGCCACACATCATGTACTTCTTGGGTTTGGGGTTATGAGTGCTTTGATTCAGGGAAAATACATTCCACCTTGAGCATTTCTCCATGCCAGGTCCTCAAGCTGAAAAAAGGAAAAAGATTTTCTAGAAAAGCACAGCTCAAATGGTTCAGCCTAGACTGATTTGTTGAGAGAAATTTTTGGTACGTAGGGTGAAAATGTTGTTTAACAAACACTTTAACAGTAAGAATAATATAAAAATGTAAGACTTAGGAGAAACCTTGCTGTTAAATGAAGAACATAATTTCATGATTGAAGAGGTCATAACATTCAAAGAACACTTTATAGCTCTGATTAATATAATTCATTTAATTAAAAAATATAATAGAAATGTAAGGGATGGAAAAATATCTTGAAAAATAATCTGACTTTGAAGAGTTCTCCAAATTGTTAGTAGGAAATATGTTAAAAGAGCCTAGATGTTATAGCTTGGAAAATGAGTTTTACTAGGAGGTCTGTTGAGACTGTGGAAAAAGCTGAAAATAGCAGGACATATCCTAGAACGTATCATATTTTGTAGTGCCTGTTCTTCAGAAAAAGAGGAAAAATCATCCAAAGTGAGGCCAGAATGAGTCACAACTATTTCTGAGACAGTTGCTTCTAAAGGCTTCCTTCATCACTGTTGGAGCTTTGTTTTGTTCTAGTTAAGAGGAGAGATTCAAAGGTCTAGCATCTAATTCATCTGGGGAAGACAACAAACAATATACTGAACCCAAAAGGTGCCAAACACAAACAAAACTCCCACCAACAAAACCCACTACCTCTGAGTTTTGTTTATCTTTTTTAAGTTATATTTTTAGCTAAGCAAGACTGAATAAGAAGTGTGGTTCAAACTGTAGCAAATATTAAATGATTTGGGTTTTAATAAAATTAATTCTTAGCACAGTAGCAGTCTCGGGCTGGTACACAAGAAGAGTAGACTAAGTTCATAGGCTGCTGCGTCATTGCTCTTTCATGCAATGGTCTGGAAATGAGCATGTTACAGTATCACAGTGTTGATAAGGTTGGGAAAGACCTTGAAGATCATCAAGTCCAACCTATAATGTTCACTGAGAATGGGATCTGTCTCCTACATAAGCTACTAAAATCATCAGACTGTGCTTGGGTTTGGAGTTTTATGGAATGCTTGTAGTATCTCTCTGCATAATGAAGTGATTATTCCAGCAGCGGCTGGAATCCATTTTTCGGGTGACTGGAATGGGCTGCCCAGGGAGGTGGTGGAGTCGCCGTCCCTGGAGGTGTTCAAGAGAAGACTGGATGAGGAGCTTAGTGACATGGTCTAGCTGGGGGGTGTAGGGCTGGATGATCCTGGGCCCCTTCCGGCTCGGAGTGGCCTGCTAGACTGTGAGGGATCTAGGTGGTGTTACGCTCTGGGATGTTACGCTCTCGGACTCTGTACGGGTGTTAGGTGGTGAGTTGGTCTAGATGATCCTTGTGGGTCCCTTCCAACTCATAATATTCTGTGATTCTGTGATCCTGAAAATGCCCCCCGAATAAACTGATTATTAAAGATTAGGAAATTCCTCTTGAATGTATAATACCCGGGGTAAAATGTACACTTCACTAAAAGTGGGACTGTGAACCAACTTTTAATGCACTGATAACAGTATGTTGGCATAAGTTATTTTTCAGCACTTTAGTTTAGGCTTATCTTTGAGAAAAAGAAGTCTTGTGTTTAGATCTATGTGTTTGAGCCTGAGATGAGACCAGCTGAAGTTGATTTACCCTAATCTGAGTTTTATTTTTAGGGAGGATAGTGTGTTAGTTACCTCACTTTTCACAGAATAGGATAGTGACTTAGTGCATATCTCTTGGGTTGGGAGTATGAAAGCCACTTAGCTATGGTTTATCTGCAACTAGTACTCATGTTAAAATAAGGTGACAAGAATTCCTTGACTCATGTTGGTTGTGGATGTTATTTTTCCAAAGATCCCAATGTCCCAGCTCCCATATGTGCCTGTGTAACTTAACAGTTCATCTGGGCCCTTACACATAATGGCATTAAAAAAAAAAAATCAGTAGATAAGCAGAATGTAAAATACAGAAAGAGGCTGGGCTTAAAAAACCCTCGCATCTCGACTAGAGACTGAGGATGTCTCTTTGTCATTGTAAGTTCAAGGTACAGCCGAGGCAGGTCTATAACACTTTGTCTATTGGGTAAAAGCTGGTTTATAAGAAATATTAGTTCAAGATACACTAAAAGTAATGAATTGCCTCCTGGTCTCATAGTTATAGAATTTCTTTTCTGTGGGCATGAAAAACCTGAAAAATGGAGTCCTATTCCCACCTATGCTTCTGCTTGGTGTAACTTAGGAGTTGGCATATCAGAAGACTTGTGTTATTTCCACATTTAGTACATACATCATTCATTTATATCTCCGGTTACATTGTTGGTCTTTCCACCTGTTTGCCTTGATCTGGAAATTTTTTAGAAAGAAAAATTCCTTTGTAATTACTACTTAAAGAACTTTGGTGCGTTTTATAATGTCCTTTACAGTCCTTGACTGTAAAGCTAACAATATTTCCAATTCTAGCCACATCAAAGACCTCCACAGGGCTTTAGAACTACCTAAGGTTTTTAGTGCCAGGTTGCACATGTTTAAAATAAAAAAAGAGAGAAGTCCAGAAAAAAATAAGGATGTTCCTCAGGGAATCCTTTAATTGGTAAATAGCACTTTCTACGTTACACCTTGGTAAACAGATTTCTTCATTCAGTTGGAATTAGCATCATGCCTGAACCATGGGACAATGTTTTGTCAAGAAATGAGGCTTGCCATGAGATTTCCAATAAAGATTTGAGATGAAACGTTGTATGATCACTTAATCTTGTTAAACGGAGCACAAAACACTGAGCGTATTAGAGCGTGTATTTAAATGATAACAAATCCTGCTGTTAGACCTAATAGAATACAGTCCTTTCTGCACTCATTTGCTGCTCTTAGAGTTTTCTGGAACTATTCACTCTGCCCTTCTGTTGACCAGGATAGTTTGATACATACTTTTAAATTTTTTTGCTTGTAAATGCCTGCATTTTTTAAAAGTGTATTTAAAGAAAACACCCACAAATCTGTAGGAAACAAAAATGTATATTGAAAAAGCATACAATATAATAGACAAATTATCTATTACATAAAATTCATACAATTCCAAAAATACATGCATTGTTTGTTTTATATTGTGTATTAGAAGAATATTTGTGATTTATGCATATAACCCAGAGGCAATATCATGAATTGAGTGTTGAAGTGTCAGAAATATCCATGTCCCTTGTGGGAAGAATCTGCATCGCTTTTATTGTTTTCAGGGGCAGTTTGGACCAGAGGAGTAGTTTGTTTTAAAGAAGTAACACTTAAGTGGTCGTAAACATCATGGAGAACAGGTGATGGGCAAGACTTGAACAAGAGCTCTCCAATGACTCAGGGTTTTCAGGACTTCCATTTAAAATATTGCAGTAGCCTACAATGAACTACACAAACCCCTTATTCAGGGACCAATGCAATGTGCTGTCTAGTGGTTGACGTTTTTGCCATTTCTAACAGTACGGATGATCACTGTCCCGCATGCTCCGGCCCTGTAGCAGGAACAAGTGTAGTTCCCTGGACAGGCCTCTCTTACAGGCGTTGGAACTTTGTGTGATTTGCCAGAAAAAGGTTATCCATGCTCATGGTCATATTCAGTTTCTGTGCTTCGCTTGTTTTGCGTGGTTATTGGTATCTGGTGTAAAGGAAAGGTCAGGGTTTTGTAGGCTGAGCTCTGTCCCAGCTGTGCATCACCAGTAGCACGAGGGTGCTTTCCTAGTGTTCTCAACAATACCATTTGCCAGTATTTGAGTGGAAATTCAGCAAAGCTAAATGCTTACCTTGGCATAGAAAAGGGTAACATTTTTTCAAGATATACAGGACATACATCACTCTTTGAGGACAAGAGACTAAGGAAGGATTGTGTCGGTAAACTCTACATCTGTCACAGTTTTCGTAAATGAGTATGACTTCTACTTGCTGCTTAAAAATTACTGCTTGGTTTTGATAGAAAAGTTACCACTGAAGTATGAATTCCAGCTGGGATCGTCTAACCTGTTTTCGTAGAATCATAGGCTGGTTTGGATTGGAAAGACCCTTAAAGATCATCTAGTTCCAAAACCCCTGCTGTGGGCAGGGAACACCTTTCACTAGATCAGTTTGCTAATGGACCCCATCCAGCCTGGTCTTGAACACTTCCAGGGGTGAGGAGTCCTCATCCTTTCTGGGCAAGCTGTTCCAGTGCCTCACCACCCTCACAGGAAAGAATTTCTTTACAAGAGATGATCTAAACCTACTGTCCTTCTGCTGAAGGCCGTTCTCCCTTATCACAGATTCACAGATTCACAGAATATTATGAGTCGGAAGGGACCCACAAGGATCATCTAGTCCAACTCACCATCTAACTCCCATACAGAGACCGAACGCACATCCCAGAGCGGTAAACACAAACCTAGTTCCCTCACAGTCTAACAGGCCACTCCGAGCCGGAAGGGACCCACAGGATCATCCAGCCCTACACCCCCCAGCTAGATCATGTCACTAAGTTCCTCATCAAGTCTTCTCTTAAACACCTCCAGGGATGGCGACTCACCAGATCACAGAATATTGAGTTGCAAGGGACCCACAAGGATC
>WEKX01017853.1:0-11666 GCA_013390025.1 Pitta sordida
CTGTGATTCTGTGATTCTGTAACAGGTTTGATCTACTTGGGCTAAGCAGGGTCTGTGCAATTCATTTCACTCAGAATTCATTTCACTCAGGAATTTAAAGCAGAGTTTAAAACTGCATACCCAGAAAATTGATCTTAAAAACCCGCTCAGCTCTGTGAAGCGCTCATAAACCTAAAATTAGAGCCTTAAAATAAATTCAAAAGTCATCATCTACTGCATCATGTTTCTCAGTTATACCAATTTAAAATTTTCACATCGAGATAATTTGAGTAGCCCAACTCCATGTCAGTAATATCACCTACGCTAACACTCTGCAAGCACAGCAACAAACTCTTCCAGGCAGGAGGCCAGGTGCCAGCACCAGCAACTGAACTTGAAATCAACTTTTTCTCTCAAGTGTAAATTCATTCTTGTAGTCTATGAATATATCACTGTATACAGGGACAGCTGTACACACATTTTACAGAGATAAGTAAGAAGAAACCACTGACTTAATAAATTCATTTTGTGTGGGAGTATAGTATTTCTCTGCAGCTGTGTAACACAGAGTAGGACTGAAGCAAAGTAATGCAAAGCAGGAAGAAAGTAAAGTACATCTTTAAGATCTGTTACAGTTTCTTTCTCTGGAAAGGGAGTTCCATTTCTTTAGTGTGAGCTTTATTCTCTCACTGTGGGGTTGCTTTGAGGATTTTAACCATTGCTGTACCAAGGGGGAGTGACTACTGGCTTCATTTCCCATTCTCCTGACCCCTGTGCAGGCAATTAATTATTTGCATCCCCACTTCTTCTCCTCCTCTTGTCACAAATGCTTAGATTTATCTAGTCTTGAAAATGCCCCAAATAAGTTGAACTTTGAATACCCTTTGCCGCTTCCAAAAGTAGGGGAAAATACATTATCTTCCTCTGAGTTAACAGATGCAGTTGATTATTTCTGATATTGAACTATGGCATTTTATTTGGAAGGAGAAGAGAATAAGGAACTGAAAACATTTTCAGTATAAAGACAGCTGACTACAAAAACCAGCAGTTAATACTCTGATGATAGCAGGCTGTGGTATCTGCATTTACTCTAAAAACTAGAAAAATGAGAATATGCAAAATCTAACAAACCCCTAAAGTAGTAGAAAATACTCTTTTACAACCTTCTAATGTAGTCATATCATTAATAATCTGAATACTTATTTTTTCACCCATATTAGGAATTCTCTAATTCACCACAAGAGTTGGTTAACGTCTCCCTCTAACCTCAGGGTCACACACCCCAGAACAGTTTGAGATCATGCTTTCAGCAGAGTATCCCTCACAGAGTCAGATCCGCTCACTGCTGAGACCATTTGATGCTTTTAGAACAAGCAAAGGCATTTAGGCAGAAGTGCTGTGGTTGTCCTGCTCTAATGGCTTGGTTATCTGGCACAATGCCTGGCATCTTTTGATGCCTTGTTATCTTGTAAAAGCAGAACAGCTGCACACGTGGTACAGTTTTTCCAATGAATAAGTCACAAGACTTCCAGAGATATAACTGGTGAAATGCCGTTGAAATGCTCTTAGAATTATAATGACAACTTAGCAATGCTTGGAACAAAATCATCCTTTTACTGATTAATTCACAGACCCCAGGAAAAGTGTTTGCTTGTGCAATCTGTTCTGCCATTTTAGCATTTTTTTCTTCTCAATTTCCTACTGGTGATCTGTAAAAGGGGAATGTTAAGAACAGCACAGTGTGGAGTCTTCTGAATTTAATTCTGTAATCAGACAGCTTTCTTGAGAGACTAATAGATAAGAGCAAAACATGCACCAAATAACAACTGCTTTGACGTGCACAGTTTGAGAGATAAGCTGCCTGTGCATGCCATCATCTGCAGACCTGTGATTTTTGTACTACAGCTCTGCTGCCCACTGGCTAGCCAGCTCTTAAATGTGGCCATCAGTCCACCTGTGACCATGGAGAAAAGGGAACACTTTAGGTCTCTTCAGATGAGTAGAGATTCCCTCGTGTGAGACCTGGTAATAAAGAAGAGCTCTACATAAAACTGTGCCTGGCTTTTACCAGCAAGGAATAGTGGGAGTCTGTATTTCCACCGACAGCCATCAATTAGAGATCCATTACTCAGTCTACACAACCTCAGGAAAAAATTAAGGATCTGAACCTATGCTGCTTACTAGCAGATACTGAGCTGATGGACTACTACTTCTAAAAATTATGTTCTAAGAAAAAAGACCTGATAAGCAGAGGAGATCCATTATTAGATAAATTTATACATGGAAAAGAACTTTTCTGACAGGCCTGAATCACACTGTTCAAGGACAAACAACTCCACATCTTCCCAAAATACGATGCAACACAGCTTGTTTCAAACAGAGAAATGACACAGAGCGTGCCACTGTCACCATGTCTGGCTGTGAGTTCTTCAGAAGTCAGAGTGACACCCTCTCTAGCTTTGAACACTGGATGATGAAAGCCAGAGCACTCTTCACACTTCAGGTTGCTGGACAGCAGGTGTTTTGCATTTGTATTGAAAACAAGAGGTACAATGGCAGGGTTTATATATGGCAATTTAAAAATCCTCTACGGTAAACAAAAAAATCCCCAGAAGCCACTGTCCAGAACTCAGGATAGAGCGTCTTTGCAGAATAATCCTTGTGTAAAAAAGTCATGTATGATGAGACCTGGCCAGAGGCATGGGGCTTGTTCTGTTTACAAACATATGACTGAGAGAAGAAAAGGACACAGTGACATGTTTCTGAGAAGTTAGATTAGAGGCTAGGCACTAACCCAACATTTGCCTGGGCTGGAAGAGGAAGTGTGTCATGAAGACAAGTTGCCAAGTTGTATCTGTGACACTCCTGCTTGTATCCTTCAAGAGGATAGTCCAATACTATGTGACAACACTATGGTGATCATGGGGTTATCAGAAGTTTCTTGTTTCTAGTAGTGCTTTTCTCATCAGGTCCAGCTCCAAGGCAGAATAAGGCGAGAGACCACAGAATCTAGAGGAACTCTAACCTCCTTGAGGAAAGTAGCCCAGTATGCATTTGCCAGCCTTTTGAAGTTACATTTATAAATGGAGACAGCAAGCACTTTGCGCTGGCTCCCCAGGTCAGAGATGAACATTTCTGAGTGCTGAAACCTTTGTATTACCCACTGCTCTGGTTACAACTTTCCATCTTCTGCCATATCTGAACCTGAAAACACCTACCATCTTCACTTGTCCTTTCAGGTAGAAATACTGAACATTTTATTTCGGCATCTTTGCAAAAAGTCCTCTGCTTACTGACCAATATTTATCAATGGTAAATTGTCTGCAAATGCTTAATATGTGATTATGAAAGATTAAACAGTGTGGGCACAGCTTTCAGAATCCCAAATGCCAGTGTGATGATGCATACAATCATGGGTTTAGTATTAAAGGCAGCAGAACATCAGTAATGCACTTGGTACTATTTCTCAGATAATTACAAAATACTGGAAGTATATCAGAAGTTTTGAAAAATAGAAAAACTCTCTACAAATATTCCTTGATGATATAATTCCCTACATTTAAAGGTTTCTTTCATTTGTAAATTCCCATTAATCTTAAATAAAGTCAAAATCTTTCTGAACATCCTAGCCAGGTCCCTAAAAGTTAAATAGCCTTGTCACAAAAAATAGAAAAAAATATCCATTCATAGATTAAAAAGCAAACAAAAAACTCTCCCATCTCTAGAATGAAGGCCAGTTAAATTCTGCCTAGCTGGTTTGATCATTGTTCCTGAGAGCCACACAACATGGGAAGCTGAGCACAATCAGTGCTGCTTTTTGCTGAGTTCTGCAGCAGGTGAGTGTTGACCACTTTTCACCTTCCATTCGTTCCTTTGACATTTTGGCTGGGTGGATTCTGTGGTTCTGGTCTCCTCCAGTGCCATGAATCCCCTGTTCCGCAAGGACAAGCAAGGATAAGTGTCATGAATATACAAATTAACCATACCCGGTGCCCCACCCCCCTGAGTGCCAAAGTGCAGGAGAGCATTCCTGGCGCCGCCCTGCATCCTTGGATAGGTCAGGGGAGCGATGGGAATCTTCCCTACCCCTTCCTCCTCCAGGGACTCTGTGGGACTCCCTACACTCCTACAGGAGCCAGTGCAGGGATTCTCAGCTTTCACCGCCATCATACCATGCCACTCTGTGGTGGAAGCCAGCCGGGATGAGCTTCCTGGGCTGGCTCCGGGAAGGTGTCTCTGCTACCGGGATCGTCCTGTGCCAGGACAGTCTGGTGTGGCGGCCACGCAGATCCCACAGGCCTCCCACTGCCAAGACCCTGCAAGCACTTTGTGCTGGCGCAGCAGGGACCTTCACCCCATGCCATGCATGTCCCGCCTCTAGATGTTTCCTAGTCCTCTTCGGGACACAACATGGCATGTGGTGGAGAAGGCATTCTGCCAGTCATCAGGACTGAGGCAGAGCTCCATCAGCATGGGACCAGAGCCATCGTTAACCATAAATGCACCCTAACACTGAAGAGGCCAGCAGCGAGTCCATTTCTCAGAAGTTTGTCTCATGGATGGACTGAAAAGTTTTTAAACTAAGCGTTTGCAAGTGTCCCACTCACAGCCCCTATTCCAGGTGGAATGAAGTTCCACTGACAGCTGCATCCACACGGGATGGAAAGAAGAGTACACCTTGGCAGGGATATTGTGTGTGCGTGTGTCACTGAGGGCACAGGGCAGGTGGACTAGAGGGAAAGCAAAGAGAACAGGTAGCACTTACCCCCTGTTCTGTCTCTACCAAAGTGAACCCAGGGACAGGGATCATGTCTATGTGATCCATGCCCTCCGCGTGCCATACTTGAGTTTGCTTTGAATACTAGGCCCGGTACTATTTAATATCTTTATTGATGATATAGACTGGGGAATTGAGTCCCCCATTAACAAATCTGCAGGTGATACCAAACTGGGGGCAAATGTTGAACTGCCAGAGGGTAGAAGGGCCCTTCAGAGGGACCTTGATAGGCTAGAGAAATGGGGAGATTCTAATAATATGAGATTTAACAAGTCCAAGTGCTGAGTTCTTCACTTTGGACATAACAACCTCATGCATCGCTATCGGCTGAAGAATGAGTGGCTGGAGAGTGGTGAAATGAAGAGGGATTTGGGAGTAATGGTTGACAGAAAACTTAATATGAGCCAGCAGTGTGCCCAGGTGGCTAATAGGGCCAATGGCACCCATGCCTGTATCAGGAACAGTGTGGTCAGTGGGACTAGGGAAATTATTCTTCCCTTATACTCACAGTATCACAGTATCACAGTATAAATAAGGCTCCAAAGGACCTTGAAGATCACAGAATCATCTACTCTAACCTATAGTCCAACTAACCTAGCGTCGACATCTAGATCATATCGCTCAACACCTCATCCAGCCTACCCTTAAACACCTCCAGAATTGGCGAGTCAACCACCTAATTCAGCACTGGTCAGACCCCATCTTGAGTACTGTGTCCAGTTCTGGTCTCCTCAGCTTAAGAAAGATGTTGATCTGCTTGAGAGGGTCTAGAGAAGAGCAACAAGGATGGTGAAAGGACTAGAGAACAAGTCCTGTGGGGAGCGACTGCAGGAACTGGGACTGTACAGGCTGGAGAAGAGGAAGCTCAGAGGTGACCTCATTGCTGTCTACAACTATCTGAAGGGAGGCTGCAGTTGACTGGGTGTAAATCTCTTCTCCCAGGCTGCCAGCACCAGAACAAGAGGAGATGGTCTTAAGCTAGGCCAGGGGAGGTTTAGACTGGATGTTAGGAAGAGCTTTGTCACAGAGAGGGTGATCTCTCAGTGGAATAGTCTACCCAGGGAGGTGGTGGAGTCACCATCCTTGGAGGTGTTTAAGAGAAGACTGGATGAGGAACTCAGTGACATGGCCTAGATGACGGGAGGCTCGGATGGATGGAGCGTGGTGCCCATGGCTCTGGGGTTGGAGGTTTGATCCCTGTGTGGACGTTAGCTTGGGTTGTTGGACTAGATGATCCTTGTGGGTCCCTTCCAACTCAGAATAACCTGTGATCCTGTGAATGACTGCGCTCTCCCACTCAAGACCTCACAATCTCAAACCAGGTGAGAGAGGTTTTTATCCTCCTTTTTTTTCTGTCAGCGCAAACCCCAGACAAACACAGACCCCCATGCCTGCCCACACTGCCTTCAGTCAACTTGGGGTCACCCTGAGCACCACAGCCAGGGAGATGGCTGCAGCCAGAGGGACGTAATGAGGAGCCAGGCAGGTGGGGAAGCAGATCCCTGCAGTGGGGAGGGGAAGGGGGGCTGGTGCCTATGAAGAGGTTGGGCTGAGCCCCGGCACAGGGGACCAGGGTGGCGGTGGCAGGTGGGCTGGGACTGCAAAACCAGCATGAGCCATGGTCGTGATGCAATCCGAGGACCGAGGACTCACGTCAAGCACCCGTCATAAAGCACTGACACCATATAACCTTTACAACACACATAAGGGAGGGCCTCTGGGCGATCCCCGAGCAAGCCATCCTTCCTTGCAGGGCATGGCTGTCTTCACCCCAGCACAGGCCGGTCCCACCCCATGGGGTGGCAGGGACACCGTGCGCATGTGCCAATATGAAAACCTTGTGAAGAACTGAGGAGTTTTCACTGAAAGAAAACCTGTAAGGATGCTAAAAAGCAAAACTGGAAGACGAGTACGTGAGGTATGACTGTACTTCAAAATCCAGTAAGGCCTCGAATATGGGGTGGGGGAGGGGGAGAGGGGAGGTAGTTCCAGAAAGATGCTGCAATAAGTAAAATTTGTGTAGTAGCAGTTCATATGCAGTTATACCCCCTCATTTGCAAGGAACGGGTCATGCCACGGGCCTTGCAAAAAGTCAAACTCTCAAAAAAGTGCAGGTCATTAATATGCATGCAGGCCACGCCCACTGCCCCACCCCTTGGCGCTCCAGAGTGCTGCAGACACTTTTCTGCTTCTCTCCTGGGGCTCTCTCAGCACAGGGGAGCAAAGGGAACTGTTTCTGCTCCCTCTCTGATTCGGGAGATGCCCCCCACCCCGAGAATCTGTGGGCTTCTCCGGGCTGCTGTGACCACACTCCCATAGCCCAAAACCTGCGCCACTTCCCCCCTGCCCCCAACCCCAGTGATCATGCTGCGGGGGCTGCNACCCCCTCAGCTCCAAGCAGCAGGAGCAGCAGCAGCAAGCAGGACAAAACAGCAAGCAGCAGCTAGAAGCAGCAGCTAGCAGAGGAGGAGAGCTCCGTACAGCAGTTTAATTAACATAGCATTGGGACAGTGTTATAAAGTTTCCCCACTATTTTATTAATATTTGCAACACTGTTATAAGTGAGCAAGCTCTGTGTGGCCCCAAGCAAGTGACACCTGCCGGCACTGCCCTCCCTGCCCCATGTGAGGTGAAAGAGGGGGGAAGTTGGAAAATGTCTGTGCAGGAAAAAACCCACAATGTCCTGAAATTATGATAGGTGAACCACAAAGTAGAGGGGGACTACTGTAATACATATTAAGTCAAAGACTGAGTCCACAACTGTGGACAGAGAGGTAAAGAAGTTGCGCTTTCTTGACAGTGGCAGACATCTTAGGAAGATAAGATATGCTGTCTCAAAATGGGGCTGCCTACAGCTTTTTTTTTGATTATTTTGCCTTTTTTTAATTTCTTTTTTGCCCTCTTCCTCTCAAATCTTCTTTATATAGCCAGTTATGACAGAATGATGTCACATTGGTAACAACTACAGAATGTAAACAGGTGTATTTCATCCCAAAGCTGTTTCTAAGAAACTGAGATTCATATTAAGATCATAAATTGTACACTGTCATTTGAACACTGATTGTACAGTCAAGAAGGCAAAGGAAATACTTTATGTACCAAACATATCTTTTATTTACTTGCACTGAAAAATACTTTACCCTAAAAGACATCTTGTCAGTACCAGTAAGATATTTAGGCTTTTAGTCCCATTAGATCAGGCACTGGCTTATTTCTAAAGAGAGATAGTTAGAAAAGTCCAGAATGAGAGAATCACAGAATCACAGAATATTCTGAGTTGGAAGGGACCTACAAGGATTATCGAGTCCAACTTCTAAACGTCACCACTGCCTCCGCAGCGGGAATCAAACTCCCGGTCTCCTGTATGAGAGACGGGGACATTCACCACTATACTGAAGTGGATTTTTCCAAGAGGACTTGGGTGTGTAGTTCCAGAAGAAGCTTCACATGTTGGACAGCTGCTCACTGTGGTCTTTTTTTCTTTTTAGCAATACAGCAATTTACCTCAACAAACTGCAGGAGTTTTCCAACATGGCAAAATTTGGAAAGACTGAGGTGACATTAGTAATATGGGAAGGCAAATATTGCATTAGGATATGAAATACAGTGAACACCATGCTCATAACATGGAAATCACAACTCAATGTTGACTTGTAATGAGATTTTGCAATTGTGCCAGAAAAGGCTTCTCCCAACAAGGAAGTAAAAATCTGATCTGTTTATAATTTACTAAGATATACCACAACTGTTAAAGACAGCTTCTTCAAAATCTAATATTGTAATATCTATTTTGACAGCCATAATCTTGGGATAAACAACACTGAACATAATGTGATTAACAGCAATAATTTCCATTTGATGTGAACATAATAACACTAATTCAAACCTAAAGCAGAAAATCAGTAACTATGAAATCTTTAGGAAGTCATCCCTGAAAATTAAGAGGGAGAAC
The DNA here is from genome assembly GCA_013390025.1 of Pitta sordida. Lineage (NCBI taxonomy): Eukaryota > Metazoa > Chordata > Aves > Passeriformes > Pittidae > Pitta > Pitta sordida. The sequence continues at coordinate 8,709 of WEKX01017853.1, forward strand.
CCACCTCCACGATGGGAACTGTCTGAGGCTTTTGAGACAAAATCAGTTGAACCTTGAGAAATACCACTTCCAATAAAGCCAATAGAAAAACATATATTATATATTTGACTGTAAATTACAAATAGTGTGTTTGTTAACAAAATATTTTTATTTTATATTGCATTACTTAGCATAGGAAGAATTGACATCTGAGTAACAAATATGCTATTATTGCCAGGCAGCACTCTTGGAAATTAGAGACAGCATGCAACTGGTAGGTTACTGACAGCATGGTCTAACCAAACAGATTTTCTTATCCTTTTTTTTTCCTTTCAATTTTTACTTTTGACATTTTTTTATGTTGTTTGAAACAACCTACCTAGGTAATGTGGTTTCTTCATCTTGTTTTAGGAAACAATTCTAATCTGATAGGCAACAATTACCAATTTACCTGCAGGCTAAATTTTGCACATTGGTTTATTACCAGTGATTTCAGAGCACGTTCGCTCTTAGAGTCAAGCTTTTCAGGCATGGCTATGGACAGATAGTGTTATTTTACCTACTTGTATGAAGACTTTATTTTTTCCCTAAATCAATCTTCCCACATTTCAGACACTTTTGACAGTCCCTCAAATCTTCTTACGCTTCCTGCAATTACATAAATTTTCCAGATCTAGTTCTTTGTCAGTCAGAGATCAAATCTCAGTCTTAGTGCAGCTGTAAATAAATCAGCCCTGGCTGAACTTTGCTTAATCACACAATAAAGATTACATCTAAATCTCTTTCTAGGATTATTTTTGTTGATATTTTTTTATCAAGGTGAATTCTTCTCACAGAGAATAACATTTTTTCCCTTCCCAAGTTTTTCTCACAATCTGCAATTTAACAGCTAACTTTACTCCCTGAAAGATGTACAGTCGTTCCTCGGTTATCACGGGGCAGTGCATCGTCTTCCCTCCTGCCGCCTCCCACGAAGCCCTCCGTCCATTATGATAGGAAGCTCATTAATACGCAAATTTGCCTTGCTCATCGGCCTGCCTCCCTCAGCCCTGGCATGCTCCAGGGATGTGTCAGCAGCTCCCATTGCCCGCGAGAGCCCTGAGTGGGGGAAAACCCCCTCTTTTCCTGCACCCTGGAGCCTGCCCGGGCTGCCCGCCCCACTATGCCGGTGCCAGGGCTGTTGGCCGTGCCCCTCTGTATGTCAGTGTTTGTGTTGGTGGCTCCCTGCAGCTGCGGGCGGCCTGTGCCCAGAAAAAACCCTCTGTGACACTGGGTTTTGCATGCTACCTCTGGGAGCAGCCCGACCCACTGTCCTGCTGCCGCCGCCCCACTCCACAGCTTGCAGGGACTCCCCTGACCTCCTGACTGTCAGTTTGCGCAGGCACAGTTGGGGATGCCCCACGAAACAGGCTTCCCTTATCATGGAAAAAAAAGTTTGCAGAGAATTGAAGCCGCCAGAGAAGAACCGTGAAGTTGTGAGGGTTCACTGTGGTTGCTGCTGTGGAGTAAAATTGAATAAGCCTCAAAACTGGAGGATGTGTAGCAGGAAAAAAGATAAGAAACAAACATGAGGAATGTCCAAAGTTTTCCAGTAGTATTATACTCTTTACTATGCATGCAATATAAGATTACAATTAGAAGTTCAATCCTCAACTTTAGTGGTCCCATGAAAGCATCACCAAAGAATAGGTCATCAATTGTTCTGAATATGCACTGCAGAAAAGTGACACTAATGCCTATGACAAATTGCTTTCTAAGGAGTCTGTCAAAAACCCTAACTCAGGACTAAAGCCCCTACACAACCCTGCGATATATTCAGTACATATAGGATAAATTAATCTTTATTTAATAAAGTCAAGCAGACAGCTCCACTGACAGCTTATTCTTATGCATCAGCCATTGACCTTTGCAGCAAGCCACAAGCATTTTTAATTAAAAGAGAAAGAGCAGCATAACCCTTTAGGAAGAACTACATTGAACAACCCAGCTAGCAGATGTGATGTTCTAGATATGGCCACTGTTCCCAAAGCACAGACCTTTCTTGTTAACAGCAGCATGTGTGTAGCTACAACTTATGCATTGTACATTATGTCCAGTCCCTTCTCTTGCTTGCAAGGCCTAACTGTGCTGTTTTGGGTATCCCATTCCTTGTGATTGGGGACTTATTGGAGTATGATGTGTAGAAACCATAACCAGAGGACTGATGCATCTCAGACGTTACATCAGTGTGGAGCTGATGTGTGGGGAGGTCATAAATGCAACCAAAGCACTTCTGTCTCCTCAGATGCAGCCTCTATCCACTTTCCATCACTTCATCCCTCCTATCTCTTTTTTCATAATGTGTGTCTCTTCTCTCCTTCAGTTGTTGTTTCTGCCCCTTCGTAAACACTTATGTGGTGTTTAAAGTGTACATGTTGAGCATGTGGGCTACTGGAGATCCTTGCATGACTCAAGTGAAAGATCCATATGTACACACTGTCTTGCATAAAGAATCTAGTCCTTGTCTTCTCCCATGAAAACCAAGTCAGACACTAGATGTTGCGTCACATATAAATGCAAGAGGCTGTATTTTCAGGAGGTGCTGTATAGGTCTCCAATTTCAATACATATTTAACATTTAATGTCAGTTAGAAAAATAATTTTTGTTGATTCGTATCTAAGTGTTGATTGCCAGAAAGGTTCCAGCCTTAGAAAAGATTCTGCACTTAAATATTTCAGTTTTCTATTGCATTTCTATAAAAACCAAATCATATTTATAGGGTAGTAAGGCACACATTCATGAACTTCTTAAGGAATAAATCCTCTGTTTGAATAATTAGAAATGAAAAGTTAAATCCTGAAATTCAATTGCAGTGTGAGTTTTCACTGGAAGCCACACACAATGTTCTAATAAATTAAACATTAGAAAAACAGAAAATCTACACGGCAATGTAATCTCCATTGAGAAAGAAAACTTCAGATTCATCACAAGTATTTTTC
>WEKX01017854.1:5706-23331 GCA_013390025.1 Pitta sordida
TACTGTGTGCAGTTCTGGGCTCCCCAGTTCAAGAAGAATGTTGAGCTGCTTGAGAGGGTCCAGAGAAGGGCAACAAGGATGGTGAAAGCACTGGAGTACAAGCCCTATGGGGAGCGGCTCCGGGAACTGGGGTTGTTCAGCCTGGAGGAGAGGAGGCTCAGAGGCGACCTAATTGCTGTTTACAACTACCTGAGGGGAGGTTGCAGCCAGGTGGATGTGGACCTCTTCTCTCAGGCTGCCAGCACCAGAACAAGAGGCCATGGCCTTAAGCTACGCCAGGGGAGGTTTAGACTGAATGTTAGGAAGAGTTTTTTCCAAGAGAGAGTGATCTCTCATTGGAATGGTCTTCTCAGGGAGGTGGTGGAGTCGCCATCCCTGGAGGTGTTCAAGGGAAGTCTCGATGAGGAGCTCAGTGACATGGTCTAGTTGGTGGAGAGTTGGACTAGATGATCCTGAGGGTTCCTTCCAACTCGGAATAACCTGTGAATACAGATCTTCCTATACCAAGCTGATGCTCTTTGCAACCTTTTCCGCCACCATCTCACACTGGTCTTACAGGCACAAAGATTTTCTGGACTATCATCAAATGTTATTAAATGCATGACAATAATCCAAACGAGTGCAAACTAGGGCATATGCATAGAAGATGACATATCATGCTCTGACTGGCTGTGCCAGCTGAAAAGTAGTTCAGTTAACGAACTCAGTCCTTCATTTGGCCTTTTGCCTACATATTTTGAAGAATTTTTGCCTTGCAAAAATGCTCCCAAAATACATTTGTGTCCCATGCAGCCAACTTGCCCTTTGTTGAGTGGACTCTTATCATAATGAATGACGTGATCAATTGTCAAACAATTACTGGATCCAGCCCTGCACACATCTATCTCCACATGTGTGAGTACACTTCAGAATGAGCTTGCTCCCACAAGGGGGTAGGCCCCCCAGTTCTGGTCTCACTACATCCTTGGGACGGCTTTAGGCACTTATATTGTGCTTCAGGCTCAGAGGAATAATTTGCATGGTTAAGCCATGAGACTGTATTTTGATATGTTATTGCCCACAGCAGATCGCTCAACTTCTTGCAAGATCGGTTCCATCAGGGTGTGCAGGTGAGCAGACAGGAGCGTAACAATGATGTTACACCATATCATGGGATTTTGAATGAGGGCATCTGTTCAACCTGTACACAAAGTGAAAGTGGTTGTGCTTTGTAGATTTTAAAAAAATCACATAATTTGGAGAGGCCTTAGAGCAGCCTTCCAGTACCTAAAAAGGGCCTACCAAAAAGATGGAGAGGGACTTTTTACAAGGACATATTGTGATAGGACAAAGTGGAACGGCTGCAAACTGACAGAGAGTAGATTTAGATTAGGTATTAGGAAGAAATTCTTTACTGTGAGCCTGATGAGACACTGAAACAAATGGTCCAGAGAAGTTGTGGATGCCCCACATCTGAAAGTGTTCAAGGCTCGGTTGGATAGGGCTTGAGCAACCTGATCTAATGAGTGACATCCCTGCCCATGGCAGTGGGTTGGAACTAAATGATCTTTAAGGTCCCTTCCAACTAAAACCATTTTGTGATTATGCAGGCACAGAATCTTTTGGCTTCAATGACCTTGCAAAACCCCATGTTCATCCAGGCAGGAAGAATTATATAGAGCTTGTGCTTCCTTCACTTTCCAAATCTTCTGGAAAAATTTTTTGAAAGCAAGCAGTGCTCTTAGGACATCCCAGCTTTGGCCAGTGAAGCAAAAATCTACCTTGTTCTTGCACAGACAAAACTTTAAAAAATAATGTTCTTGTAGTCTGTGGTACATTTCAGGCTCACATCCTTTCTCTGCCAAGTCAATTAAAAATAGGTATGTATTGCTACATTAGAAAGAACTCAAAGAGGGACAACAAGCACTTATAATTACAAAGGAGACTCATGACCTCCAGGGCAAAACAGAACAAACTTCACGTAAGATACAATACTAACATAGAAAAACAATTCCAAAGCAGCAGAGTAAGGTATCCAGAAGGCATAATCAAAAGAGAGAATAGGAACTGTTTCAGGTAGCCAGAGTCAAGCTTTTGAATAAGAATCTGTTTTGTGAAGTCCTGTGATTGTTAGGGATGGAATTATTCAAGCAGCTAACTGGGGGGTTGATTTGCCAAGGAGCTCGGGTGAGGCACTACAGCTAGGTTCTCCAAGTCCAATCAGGTAAAACACAAAATGTGATACAGTAATAGAGGGTCATAGCATTTTGGTGTACTGGAAGGAAGTTGTTTACAGCTAACAGTGGATCAGAGAGATTGCCTTAGAAATAGAAGTTTAAAAAGCTAAATAATGGATATGTTAGTGTGTTGAGTTTTTTTGTGGCTGGGTTTCTGGTAGCTGGGGGGTATGGGGGAGGCTTTTCTTTGAGATGTTGCTGGAAGCCTCCCTCATAGCTGGCAGAGTTAATGCCAGCCAGCTTCTGACCTGCCGCTGGCCAAGGCCAGGCCAATCAGGAGAGATAGAGACGCCTCTGTGATACATATTTAAGAAGGAAAAAAAAGGTTAGGAAGAGGAAGACAGTCATGGCCACCAGAGAAGAGCAGTGAGAAGATGTAACAGCAAATGCAAGCATCAAGGCCAAGGCCAAAGGAGGAGGAGTAGGTGTTCCAGGCGTCTCCCTGCAGCCTGTGGTGATGACCATGGTGAAGCAGGCTGTCCCCCTGCAGCCCATGGAATGGAGAGAATACAGGGATGCAGAGATCCACCTGTAGCCCATGGAGAGAGGACCCCATGATGGAGTAGGTGGATGCTGGAGGGAGGCTGCAGCCCATTGGAGCCCCACATCGGAGCAGGGTCCCGGGAGAGATGTGTGGCGCGTGGAGAGGAGAGTACACATGGGAGCAGAGCTTCTCCTGGTAGGATCTGTGCCTCTGTGGGGGACCCATGCTTGAGCAGCCAATGCTGAAGGACTGAACCCTGTGGAGTGACCCACGGGCAGCAGTGTTTGGAAGAGCAGCAGGCCCTGGGATGGACTCATGCTGGAGAGAGTCATGAAAGACTGTCTCCCGTGGGAGGGACCCCATGGAATGCAGGGAAATGGCTCCTCCTCGGAGCAGCACCAGAAAAACACCAACTGCCTTGTTTTCCCCTACTACTGTCTCCCCCTCATCTACCAGAGGAAGGAGGAATGTGGTATCTGTTGTAAGAGATGGAGAGATGGGGGAGAAGGTTGCTTTAAAGTTAATAGTTCTCATTTTAAGTTCTGATGAAAAATAAATTCTTGGCATCCCCACCTTAGAGTTCATTTTGCCTGTGGCAGTAAAAGATTTCTAATAGTCCTCATTCCTGCCGTAAGAAAAGCCTTCAGGGTTTGTTTTTTTTCCTCTCTCCCCTGTTTGTATAGGGTGGGGGGACAAAGTGAGAGCAGCTGTTGGTGAGTCTCTGGCATCCAGCCAGGGTCAAACCACAACAGCTAGGGAAGCCAGACAAAGGCTTTTTATCTTGTTACTGGTTTCTAGGGATATGACCTACTGTAGAGAATTTAATTAGGGATGTAGGATGGAGTGATGTGCTGAGACATCAACTTGAGTGCTTTGATCCAGTCAGTTGTACCAACTTACATTCTTTAAGTACTTAGTTCATACGACCCCCTAAATTCTTTCGTATGGCCAAAAGGACTGCTGAAAGACGTGAAAATGAGGATGAGCATATTTGAGAAGCAGGACCACGAACAGGACCAGGAAGCTGAAGAGTTGCTTCATGAGTGGCACCTCCATACATGCACAGCTGCTCAAGCAGCATGTATGAAGCTTCTGAGTACTTCATCTGGGGCAGCAAATCTGCAAAGGTCCAGAAGCCAAGCAGAGAGTCAGACAAAAAGGAAGTGACTGGAGAAAGAAGCATGTGTAACTTTGGCTTTGTCATTCTGATCCTCAAGAGTAGTCTTCAATCTGGGCTCACAGCTGGGACTACTGTGCTGGTTTGCCTGAACTAGCCTTTCCAAGAAAGAACAGCTGAAAGCAGGAGGGAAAATGATTGTGTGAAAGAAATAAGATGGAGACAAAAGGCTGACAGAAGGGAAAATAAGAAACAGGAAAACTGAGAAGAAACGTGCATCAACATTGAATTAAAATTAATCAGGTTAAGGGGTAGGAAACTTACCTGTAAACACCAGGTTTCTGTCCTCACCTAGATGAATATCTAGCACAAAATACACTGCAGCAAAGGCTGGCATTCATGCAAGTGTCCTAGCCACTATGTTACAGAGTTATTCCCGCTCTTCCCCTCAAGAAGTATCAACTTTTCCCACAAGCATTTCTATGAACACTCAGGAACAGACAGCAGCACTCTCTAGGGACTTTGCAGAAGAACATTTACTGTTTACTTCAGTTGCTTGAGCATAAACATTTAGTGCCACATGAATGTCTTGTGTTATCCCTGCCCTGCTGCTTTAAACATCCTGTAAGTCCTGAGTTGCACCTACAGTCTGTGCTTGGGTGTCCTGAGGACACATGAAGGGTGTCAGGCCACCAAATCCTGTATCCCATATCTAGCAACTGCTGGGAGGTAAAACTAGCCTTTGTGTTCATGCAGGGGCCTCAGTGTAAGTGTCTACAGGTGTCTCTGAAGCTAAATCCCACCCTTCACCTGCAAAAAGCATAGGTCATCACTGGGTTTAGGCAGCAGATGCATAGGAAATTATAGGACACATTTGGCTGGCTACCATCATAATTTGATTTGCCACATTTCTTCTTTATTGTCTCTATTTTGTCATTTCCCTAGCCTCTGTAATTTTTCTAAACCTGTTTTTGTTCCTGGGAGAGTTTCCCTCCCATGTTCCGCCCTTGGCTGAGGGCCCTTTTCCTACCAGGTCCTTGTGCACACTTCTAAGGTTTCTTTCCTCTTTTTCCCTAGTCTCCAAGGTCTGAAATCCCTTCAGCCTAGCTCCATACCACTGGTTTCATTTCCTCTTTTCCACTCTGGATTGAAGTCCCTGTTCTGGGAGCCATTTTTGGTGGGCAAAGGCACAGAGTCTCTCAATGCAGTGGGAGAATCATTTTATTATGATACAGCATTCTTTTTATACTTTCTAATAGTTTGTTTATTACAAAATGTGTTCCTGGCTGGTGTCATGGTTTGACCCTGGTTGGATGCAAGAGATTCACCCACACCCTCTCCTGGAGGAAAAAACTGGAAAAAAAATTATCACAGGCAAAGCAAGGCAAACTACAAGTGAAGAATATAAGGGATTTATTTATTAACTAACAAGATCTGAGCTTATTGTGTGAGAAGCATAATTTTAAAGACAACCTTTTTCTCCCACCCCTCCTTCTTTTACAACAGATCTTATATTCCCTTTTTCGACCAGGACACAAAGGGGGAACAGGGTAGGGGATAAGCCAGGCTTGTTGGTATTTCTGACTGGATCCAGGGTAGGAATCATCTCTCTGCCCTTCCATAAAGTTCTCTCTCTCTCTCTCACGAGAGGAAAAGTCTTTCATGACTTTTTCCCAAGTGAGATCTCGACCCAGGGACGACAGCTCTTCCATTCTCTGTTGTCCAAGGGTCATAGCACAGGATGCAGCTTTTTAAGTACTGACTTTTTCTGCGTCATATTGAGCCCATCCCAAAGTACATCATTCAGATCCTACCACAATGCAATTCTGTCACAAAACGTCTGTCCAAAAGGATCTCTGCCGAGCTCTCAGCTCCAGACTCCGTATTCTGGGATCCCAAACATCTGCAGCTGTTGCACCATGATTCTCCATCTTCAGTTGTGGGCTCAGGTGGATCCTGCATCACTGGTTCCTCTCTCTCTATTCTATAGGTTTACACCATGGTCCATCCGTTCCACAAGCGGCAGCGGGATGCCTGGAAGAACATTCCTACCCCTTCTCCAGTAGGCCTGGGGGGGGACCTTCATAGTTTTCAGCTTCTTACACACGTCCTGACCCAGCCCTCTACATCACACTACTAAGTTTTTTTTCTTTTCTCCCAAATATGTTTATTCACAGAGGCATCTTATCTCTAACATTGAATTCCATGGCAGTGACTGAGGCCCAGGCAAGAGCTGAGCTGTTAACCGCCTCGCTGCTAGAGGAGCAAAAAACCTAAACCAGGACACCTGGATAACTACAAATCTTACAATAGGTTCTAAAAGGTCAAGTCCTCAGCCAATAGTCTGAGGGTCTGCTTGTCCACGTGCTCTCTCCTCCAATCATGTTGTGCTCACGCACAGCCCAAATATGTTTTTTCCACTTCGTTGTACCTTGGTGAAGGCTCTTGTCCAAATATGGATTTCCTTTTCTGGTTCCTCCATCACACAGCAGGGTGCCAATCAACTTCAGCATTTTATTAGTTCACCTTATCATATATGGCTACAGCTGTCCACATATTGATGACTGCAGCAAGCAGTTAAGAGTATGGAAAACAAAACCAGGGGGCTACAGGGTATGGAAATACGGTATGTCAGTTGGGCATACATCCATGGTATGGAGCATATGCAACAGGGTCACTTGAGATAGGTTTGCCCATGTCTGTCTCTGTGAGTCTCAGCTCAACAGACACGCCAAGGGCAGATTAACTGGCTGTCCAAACAAGAAAGGCACTGTTTCTTTAAACTTTCCCCAAGAAGTGAAAAGCAATGCATCTTTTTCATCTGGTGGCAAAGTGATCTAGAAAAATCACCTCACAATCAAGACTGTCACATTTAATTGAAGAGCATTTGAAGTTTTTTAATGATTGCCTTGTCTGCACTCTGGGGAATATTCTTGCTACTATTTGCTCTCCAGCTTTGAGACTGATCAGAGCAATCTCTTAACCCTCCCACTGCCTGCATGTCAACACTCAAAAAAATGCTGTATTTTATGAAAATACCATTATAGCCTCTTTGTGACTCTCAAAAATTAGGTCATTGCCAGATCAATGCAGCTATGTTTGCTTCATTTCAGGGATTGATTTTGGTGCTCTAAGAGGACAAGTAAATGGTTCATAGTAGTTGACTCTCTTTGGCATTGCATCATTGAGCATCCTGACTGTAGGCTGAACCAGTAAACCTCTGGATCTTCTCAATTTCGTTTCTAATCAGTCATAGGGCAAAATTTATACTCCCAACCTGCAAATGGCATTTTGCTTCTGGTACTGTTCTTTTATATGCTGAGAACTCCTGGTGAAATACAGAAGAGACAATATTAGAGCCAGAAGCCATGCCACAATTCTGAGAAATTGTATTGCTCTTATGCCCCTACACACAGTGAAATGTCTCTGTAAGAAAGCAATACACAGCATTAGAGTTTATCACCACTCAGCAGCTTCCCTAAGAGATGTGTATTTACTCTTACATGTATTTACTAATAAAAAATATTCCAGTTACCAGCCCTGTGGACTCAGACTGAGCTCTATGGTTCAAGCTGCCGTTTTTCTTTCTCACACGCCATCACTAGTGATAAAACACCATGAGTCATTTCAGTCCTCAGAGTCAGTAGTGTACATCTGTTTTCCTGCAGTCCAGATGCAAAAATGTTAGCATTCAGCAAATTATTCAGCTGATTATGTTTCACAATGAAAAGCATCTGGCTAATATCCCATCACAATGCTGGCTGTTTTGGAATAACAGGAATGAAACTTAAATAGTTTTACCACTCTAGGAAGCCCTCATATATCAGCTGTGTTTGTGGGATGTGCAGGCCACCTCTCATAGCAGAGCATTGTCACATGCAAGAGGGCATCCTGCTGCCTTCCTGATCCACCACACAGTTTTAAAAGGCCACTCCTGCAGACATTTTATCCAACAGAAATGAGGCTTTTCCTCTGACCTGTCATTATTATTACTATTGTTAGTATTATTGTTTATTTTGCCACACAATACCTGGAGGTACAAAATACATTTAGTCAGAAAGAAATAGGAGTTTATGGCATTCTGAATAGCTTCCCATAAAAAAAAATTTTCTTCTTCCCAGAAGAAATAAGAGCCCTGAATCTCTCATAAATCACTTCAAGACACTTTTGTTACAAAGTAATTGAGAATCCAGAGCCTCTTAACCTTCTTTTAGCCCTATTTTTCATCATATCTCCTAGAGTCAAAGAAAGTCCTGCCTGTGGTAGGATACCATATTTAATACATTAACTTGTATGACCTTACTGGACCTCAACACCATCTTTCCAATACTTTCCAAGGTAATACGATTTATGCTTTCTCTAAATCTCTTCCAGTGCTAGTTGTTGGCTTTTTTTAGCGAATGACAGTCAGCTTTAGGAAGTCCACCTTTAACAGAAATCATTCAATATCTACTCAATTGCCTTGGGCTTCTTCAATAAGTACTTGAAAGTGAGAATGTGGTGAGGCTGATAATGGGATATGGTGTATTTTATGTCCAAGCTGCCAGCTTGCCACTAACATGGTTGAGGTCACTCTGACTGGAAAAACTGTATGAAATGTGCTTCTAACCGCCTTCATTTTCTTAAGGTCCATTGTTTATTGCACAAATGCCTGTCAATCCAGTGGGCTGAGGTAAGCTGCAGCCTGAGCAAGGGGTAGCAGGTGAAGATGAGAAGAGCAACACGTGCAGAGTGATCTAGGGCTTGTGACAATGTATATGAAAGTACTCTCTGTTTTGGTTAGCTCTTTGTTATAAACAAAACAGTTGGAAATTTCGTATTGGAAAGGATGAATAGTAAAAAGACTTTCAAATGTATAGCATTTTTAAAATTTTAATGGTTTGTCAGATAGTGTCATTACTTTAGGAGACTACCATTGATTCTGAACATTTTAACATAATATGGACAGAGAAAAGTACGAAAATGCTTTTCTTTAGAGGGTGGTGTGTGTTATAGGTAGGATGGTGTGTTGGTAGTAGGATGGCAACAGGTTAGGTTAGGTTAGGTAACAGGTTTGACTGGATTAGATTGGTAATAGGGGATAGGTTGGACTTGATGATCTCTAAGGTCTTTTCCAACCTTACTGATTCTGTGATTCTGTGTGATTCTGTGGTGATTGTAACGCAGGTGAATGCTGAAAGGCATCAGCAGAGCAGTGTGAAAAGGCTGTGCTGAACAGCTTGAGGCATAGGTGCTCTGTGAGAATGACATTCATGCTACTCCCAAAACCCCAACCAAGCAGATAGAGTGGACCTGAGTTAAGCAACACAATCTGCACTGTGCCTGCCCATGAAAGGTTAAACTAATTCTGTAGCACAAAGAGGAATGCCAAGACTTCTTGGACCATCTGTAGGTCCAGGTCTACAGGTCCCACTACTGTGACAAGGCAGAATATCTTTTCCATCCCTGTCAATGTAACACCTTCAATGGGCCAATTCTGCATCCCAGGCATGAGCCTTCCTAAAGCTGACACGGAATTTAAGGGAGGCGAGATGCAAATTACAACCTGAAGGTATCTACAAGTTAGAAATTTGTCTGTCTTAATACTTTCCATAGAAGTATCACATTTCAACCCAGCCTCCTCACCTGCTAATGTACTTCCCATCCAGTGACACCACAGATTATTTCCAACATGGCAGGAAAATCTAGCATAGCTAAGGAAGCTGTGCTGTATTACTCTCAAGAGTTTAGCATCAAGGGAACTGACCTTAACAGCAACATTCTGCTGCCCCCCAGGGGAAGGAAGGAACATCTGTGGATGGGCTCCGAGTGTCCTGTACCACTTCACCGCCAGCTCCAGAGCTTTATCCAGCCTCGGTGCCTCTAGGAAATTATGTTTCAAACTGCAATATCCAAAAGACTGTGCCATAGGCTGTAAAAGCAGTGGGTACTGCAAGACTCTTTCCTGCCATTTTGCACAATGAAATACTGAATTGCTTACCTGAGTCTGTGTCAAGGAAGGCAAGGTAATGAATATGTATGAGAAATCTAACTGTTTGCAGAAACAGCAATACTAATGTCAATAGGCACAATAATAATTTTCCATTGCCAAACAACATACATTATTTAGCAATAATACATGTGCATAAATAAGAAATCGGGTATGTTTGTGCATTCTCCCTTTTGCTTCTGAAACATATTTTTTAGTGGTACAATAAAAATGTTGCTCATGAAAGTAGACAAGGCTAATCTACTACACAATTTTCTACACATTCACAAAAAATATGGTATTCAAAACAGTAGATCTACCCTGCTTAGGATAATCCTAAACAAATTACTTCTAAAGGCCCCAGTAGATGTCCTTGAAATTGGGGGTTCCATGACCTTAAAAGAGAAAATTTTCATCATAAAAATTCCTGCTATTTGCTCATATGGGCTTCTCCTTTGTGTTTAAGCACATCACATGTTGTCTGGTCCAGTGTTAAATGATTCTGGGAAATTGCTTACGTTAGTTTGATTTATTCCTCAATAAGCAGTTTCTTTACCTTTAGTATATACGATGATTTATATATCTCATTTGCATTTGTCTGTGCTGATTTGTACTGGATCATGTTGTTACTCTGCTGGCAAAGGACTGAGACCTCAGTTATAGGAATGCATGAAGAGTGAGTATGTGGCATTGAACTCCTTCAGCTCTTCCATCCTTACAAGTTAAGTTGAAGAAATTGGTAATGCAAGTCGGAAAAAAAAAAAAAAAGCCTGACCCTTGGAAGCAATAAGAAAAACAAGAATTCACGTTTCATGTGTCTATTATTCCTACACATATGAGAATATGTGTAGGAATAATGAGCTTATTCCTAAGCTCATTAACTCATGTTAGGCAGGGTGTTTTTCCAGGTTCCCTACATGGAAAGGGAAAGTGTCTAAGTAAAAGCAACACAAAACAAACTTGAGAAAATCAATGCTCACTAAGCAATTCCAATGGAAATGTAAGACATTATTATCTTTGTTGCAGGTAAGAAATAAAACTCAGTGTTAAGACTTCAAAGCCAGGTTCTCACGATTAAGGAATACATATGTATCAGTGCCTGAATTAAGGCTGTTGGACAATTTTAACCTGAGCATTTCCTTGTGGTTTTGACCTCTCTGTTTATCTCAGATATAAGCATTCCCAGCGAGTGTACTGGTGGGAAGTGTAGGTGGTGCAAGTGCCCTCCAGCCCTGATTTGCAAGCAGATACGATCCTTTGGTAGTTAGAGAGGTCTTGGTATTCCCCTTACTGCAGGACATGCTTTCACTCATTGCCCATATATGTTGACATGCAACCCTTTCTTCTGCTTGGATCTGTTTCCAGGTTTCAAGTGAAGTGGCTCCAGGCTGTGGGCCTGTTGTGCAAGAGGGTCTCTGCCTTGGCACAGCTCATGTAGTTCCTGCTAGTAACAGAAACCCCCTGGTACATGTGTTCATTCTATGTATTGAATCAATCTCATCTTTGAGTCATTTGTAAACACACAATTCAAAAGACTCCATCTCCACAGAGCTGTAGCTTTCTGTCCTACCTCCACCTGGGAAACACTGACTTTCTGGTGCCTCAGAATTATTCTTGTCACTCCCTTTAAGACAAGTTGTATCTAACCTGTCTTCTCTGATTCTTCTCTTCTTCTTCAGATCAGAAGGATATATGTATATTATGTATGCACTGAATTAAAGTTTTAAGCCTTGTCTAGGATGGTGATTATTTGTTCTTACCTTCTGTTTCCAGAAGTGGATGAGCAGGGTCATCAGAAGATGCATGGTCACAACACATTTTGATATGGTCTATTGAAAGTTCTTTATGCTAAGAAGATTTGAAAACTCTGCAGCCTAAGTAAGTAGGCTCCTTGACAAGATTATTTCATATTATGCACACTTGGCTTTATCCAAAACTGACTGTAATTCGTTAAGATACAGTACACAAAGAAATTAAACTATAAACTTTAAAGCATCCATCAATTTCAATTTGATTTGTTTAAAAAAGCTAAATTATGGATTAACTCAGAAGGTAATAGAATTCAGAAAGAGAGTACTTGTGATACAAGGAGTCCCTTCATACATTAATTTTCATTTTTGGTGAGATGAAGTTTGAAATTAGATTCAGATTGCAAATTATAGTTTTGTATGGGCTCCCTATTGCTAGCTCGTGAAATACTTAGATTCCTGAGGATGAAGCAATTTTGCTTCCCATAATAGACTTCAAAAGCCTTATTTCCCACTGGTAGAATAATATGTCTGCAGCTTGAAGTGAGAGTGAGCCATGCCCTTGCTCCTTGACTTGGTCACCAACAGGGATATATTAAACTAAACATACAACTGAATAAGTAATGGTGACATAAGGTGGGTTTCATTTCAAGTCAAAGCTTAATCTTTTCATTTCCCCACTGCAACTGCGTAACACTACAGCCTGAATTCTGTGAAGGAGGCTGCACATCAGTAGTGCCATACACATATTTATTTACATTTTCCTATGCAGTGCTGAATTCTTGCTTTGTATCAGTTTTTGGGCTCCACAGCATTCACAAACGTAGGGGGAGACAGGCATTTGTCTCAGGGCATAAACTGATGGGCTCATTTAGCGGAAAAGATCCATTACATTTAGGGAAGGCAGGAGCAATGTTTATGGCAACAAAGCAGATGTGTGATGCCCTGTAACCCTGGAGGTAACATATTTAATCTGTAAATTGTGCTCCTGCTGTCTCCTAAACATCCATGGCTGTATTCATCCGTTATTATCACCTTTCTTAGAGCAGCAGGGTGGAAGGCTGTGTGGAACTGCATCACAGCAGATGCTGGCAAGTTTTGGTCAGAAGCAGCCAAAGCTTAAATACCAAATGAAACTGTTCTGCTGCCTCCTGCAGCTTAAAGCAAAATGGGTGCTGTGTGGCTACAAAAGTGAAATTAACTAAGAAAATTTCCCAGAAGAAGAGTGGAACAGATTAAAAAAAATAAAAAAGATGGTAACATTCTCCAGAAATGTGGAAAACAGGTAAAGGTTTGACTTTGGTGTCTGATGCAGAAAAATATTACAGAGGTTCAAATTAAAAGGCTATAGTTGTGAATCTGGTTGATTCTGAAGCATTTTCTGATCTTAATACCTTGCAATTAACTCAAACTGATAATGAAATTGTGTTACTGCATTAAAAAAGGAGAAACAATGGTGAAATGAAGTGTCAGATGTACTTCCAGAGTCCAAAACAAACTTTGTTTTAGATTTGTGATTGTCAATTACATCTTATGATTTTAATAATTTATATTACTGAGCAAAGACATTGGGACTGAGAACTGGAACAAAAGATTTAAAACAAAGTCCAAGCAAGATGCAGGATTAATCCTCAACAGAATGAACTTGGATTTTTCTAAGTAAAATTGAAATCTAGTCTGATATGAAGCCTCCCAAATGTGCCTAAGACATCGACAGCCAAGAATTACATATGTTAATAAAAAGGAAGCAAAATTTGAACCTGCAGCCTTCAAAAACCAGTTTCAGAATGTAGATGTTCTTTTTGCTAACACCACAAGATACGACAAGGTCTGACTTGCAGGAACTAATGCCAGAATTACAATGGAGTATATTGCTCAGTGAGTGTTTACAGAGGCTCTATAAGGATGTACACACTCTATGGACAAAAACACACCATCAATTTCACTGAAAACCTTTTTATAATGGACACCATGCAGGGAGATGGAGTCTGAAAGCCAATGGAGGTTTTATTCATTTTTACCTTAGCAGAGGTGAATAGACCAACACGATGCTAAAAACAGTGATCCTAAAAGAAGTACAGGAAAATGGCTAAAACTCTGGATGCATGTTGAGGAATCTAGTATCTCTGAAGTGGGATGAAAGCTGCAGGTGAAAAAAGCAGTTAGGAAAAGGCTTAGACAGAGAAGAAATATCTGCATTTCTCTGATGGAAACATGTCCATCTCGGTCTCATTTAAAGAATGCATTAATTGGAGGAGCCAGGAACTAGAGACACAAAGAGTAGAGGGATGTATTCCAGGGGAAAAGGGATCTGCTAGCAGAGTACAGGACAGAGCTGGAAGGAACATCTGCGTGTGATTCCTATCTTTAAGAATGTTTTTCTTGCATAACACAAAAGTAAGAAAAAAGGATAGTTGCGCTACTCCAGCGACCTTAGAGCTGAAGAATCAGAAATGTAATGCTGAATATGTGTAAAAGGGCATAATTCTTCATTGTTACATGGTTTCAGACGTATTTAAATCACTCCATAAATGAAACTTTTCCTCCAGCTATAATGCTTGAACAGCTGGAAGAAATGGCTGGTATTTGTCTTTGCATCTGGACAGTGGCATTTTCTCACTAGGCATCCTCACCGGACTAGCAGTCAAAACCAATGAGTCTCCAGCATCCCTTTATGTCTGTCTGTGGAAAAACTGAACAAACCACTAGTGGTAGTCAGGGGATGCAGAAAGCTAGAGATAGTAGCTCACACAAGTACTGAGTAATATCTGATCCATCTGCATAAGGCTGGTCAAAATAACACAGGCTTTATGGTGACATCTCAGTCCAGTGAAGCACTTTCTGCACAACAGATTGGCTATGCTAGGAGATCCCAAATGGCATTTAATGCTCATGTGCAGGACACATATCCCTTCTATGTCCCACTGGGTACTTTTATATTTACTGTGCCTGTGAACACCTTGGTGCAGACATCTGCACTTAGATGTCGTAGCCTTGAATGACATTCTGCTCCCAATGTTCTATTTATAACATATGTGGGAGAAAAGGAAATGCAGTAAGGTGTATAGGGAGCTCATAGGAAGCTTAAGAGCATGTATAGTAGGATAGCTTCACAGGACAGAGAAAGTGCCATGGTAAGTGTGGACACCCAGCCTAATTCAGCACCTGAGGACCCAGTGTTGTTAAGATGCAAATAATGAGAGATAGCTCTGTCCAAATCCAGGTGCAAATGAGACCATATGCCAAAGTCAATAATACAGATTTTACGTAACAGTAATGTGAGGCAGGGAGATAGAAAAAAAAAAAAGAAATAGAAAAGACAGGAAGAGAGAGAGAAAGATCAAGCAGAAGATAGTCACCACCAATGGATCCAGCAGCATTTTTTTGATCCTTCTTCACACTGGGCTTCTCAGCAGTGAGGGTCCCAGAGCCATTCTTCTGGGAGTACCACCTTTATACAGCCCAACTTCCAGGTATCCATGGGGTGTTGCAGGTGCCATTCCCATAACTTAGCGTGACCTTGGTTTGACTGGTGCTATGCATATGAGCAGCTGCTTCCCTTCCCAGTTTGCCATCATGGGAATTTTTCTCTGTATTAATTAATTAAGAGATGAGATCTAGTTACCACATCCGACACATCTGGAATTAACGCCTTCCTGTTGCAAATTCCTCCCTCTTTTGCTTTTCTCAAGTTCCCACTGTTGTGGCTTATCTTATGGCAAGTTTCTTCTGTGGCCTTGACAATGTTTGAGCCTGGCAACTATGGTCTTTAAGCCATTACAAGTGTGCAGATGCATTGTGGTTCTGATGTGCAGCTTCTCATGAAAAATGAAAGAAGAAGGTGGAAATACTCAAAGTTGGAAAGCACAAGAATTTACATGGATGGTCCATATAGAGTATTTCTCCATCCTTGTTCAGTTGTGAGGACAAAACTGAAGACTGGTGTTTAATGTGCTGTGAATTCTGCTAAAAATAAGCTGTTGACATATGGCAGAAGAGAAGGAAGTCTTGAATTTTCTCTATGATTGTAAGTTTTCCCGTATTTACTTATGGGAGCCATGTGTCACTGAAACTGATCATAAACGGTGCCAGAGCGGAAAAGAGACCAACACCAGCTCAAGCCCTGAGGAGAGATGCATTTTTTCCAGGGCTAAGATACTGGAGGCTGCATGTCAACCCATTTCAAAGAAGGAGAACTAGAAATTTTACAAAGATGGACAGGAAGGTATCTAGTGACCTCCACAGGAGGAGTGCTTAAATAACCAAGAACTTCTGGAATCGTGAAGATGGTTGAAGAGAAAATGATCACTATTTGTCATGGAGAGAGCTCTTTTGTTCTATTGTAAAACTTCTTGCCTTTTTACAGGAACAGACAATATGGTTTCCTTTCTTATCTCCCCTTCACTCCCCCGCAAGCCATATGGCATGGGGAGGGGCTTTCTGCTTTCTACTGGGCAAACAATGGAGGATTCTTTTTCTTATCTTCCCTTCCGGGCAAGGCATGTGACTAGGGCGGGCTGACTGATGGCCAATGGCATGTGAAGACGTGTCCACAAGGCATGTGACATGGAAGGGGCCAAGGCCCTATAACTACAGCAGCTGGGCTCACAGATGGTGGTTTGTGGATCTTCTGGATTGAAGAATCACAGAATCACAGAATATTATGTGTTGTAAGGGACCCACAAGGATCATTTAGTCCAACTCACCATCTAACACCCGTACAGAGACTGAAAGCAAGCCACCCTTTCACGTCTGATCTCTACCGCCGCCATTTTGCCCAAGACCATGTTGACCTAGTGAAGTGGAGAGAGACTTAGGTGTACTGATCGATAGGAAACTCAATATGAGCCAGCAGTGTGCCCAGGTGGCTAAGAAGGCCAATGGCATCCTGGCCTGCATCAGGAACAGTGTGGTCAGTCGGTCCAGGGAGGTTGTCCTTCCCCTGTACACAGCGCTGGTCAGACCTCATCTGGAGTACTGTGTGCAGTTCTGGGCTCCCCAGTTTAAGAGGGATGTTGAGCTGCTTGAGAGGGTCCAGAGAAGGGCAACGAGGATGGTGAAGGGACTGGAGGGCAGGCCCTATGAGGAGCGACTACAGGAACTGGGACTGTTCAGTCTGGAGAAGAGGAGGCTCAGAGGGGACCTCATTGCTGTTTACAACTACCTGCGGGGAGGTTGCAGCCAGATGGGTGTAGACCTCTTCTTCCAGGCTGACGACACCAGAACGAGAGGGCACGGCCTCAAGCTACGCCAGGGGAGGTTCAATCTTAACGTTAGGAAGCGGTTTTTCACAGAGAGAGTAATTGCATATTGGAATGGGCTGCCCAGGGAGGTGGTGGAGTCACCATCCCTGGAGGTGTTTAAGAGAAGACTGGACGAGGAGTTAGTGACATGGTCTAGCTGGGGGGTGTAGGGCTGGATGACCCTGGGCCCCTTCCGGCTCGGAGTGGCCTGCTAGACTGTGAGGGATCTAGGTTGGTGTTACGCTCTGGGATGTGCTCTCGGTCTCTGTACGGGTGTTAGGTGGTGAGTTGGACTAGATGATCCTTGTGGGTCCCTTCCAACTCATAATATTCTGTGATTCTGTGATTCTGTGACCTTTGGCTCCTCATCTCAGTACAGCCTTCCCCCTGCTGACCGCTGGATCTCCCTGCAGCTCCTCAGACATTTCAGGAAAGGATCACTGGCTGTTACTCCACTGATTTGCCTACACTGAACCCTATTCCCCTGCTCCTACAATCCTGGGGGTACCCTGGTCTCCCTTGAAATTGGTCCCCTTGTGTTTGTTTTTATTCCCAGCAATTTTCAGTCATCATTTCTTTTACACTGTTACTGTTGTTGTTTGAACCTATATATATACAGTCGACCCTCTTGCACTTTGTGCCTCCCATATTGAGGCTTCAGATCTTAGCAGCATGATTTTTTAGCAACGTAGGAGACCCATTTCGCAACTGCGCATTCACAACTTGCCACCGCGGTGGCGGCTGCAGTGGCAGACAGGGCCGGGGCGGCGTCCCGGGCAGCGGTGGAGGCTCGGGTGGCAGTGGGGGCAACATGAGCGGCAGCGGGGGCGCGGGGGACGGCAGGGGGGG
>WEKX01017854.1:23424-58479 GCA_013390025.1 Pitta sordida
CACTGGCTGTTACTCCACTGATTTGCCTACACTGAACCCTATTCCCCTGCTCCTACAATCCTGGGGGTACCCTGGTCTCCCTTGAAATTGGTCCCCTTGTGTTTGTTTTTATTCCCAGCAATTTTCAGTCATCATTTCTTTTACACTGTTACTGTTGTTGTTTGAACCTATATATATACNGGATCAGTATAGATTAAGTTTGAAGGAGTTTCTAAAAGTCATGAGGTCCAACCCTTTGGTCAAAGCAGATCCAAACAGACTACCTTGCTCAGGGAGTTTCCCAGCTAATTGTTGAAATCTCTAGAGATGGAGATTCCACAACTTTGTTGTGCAAGATGGTCCAGTGTTTCACCACTCTCATGATGAACATCCCACATCTCAGCTTGTGCCCATTCACTCAGCTCGTAACCATGAACTCTCCAGAAGACTCTGTCTCTGTCTATTCAACCCTTTCATGATGTTTCCCCCTGAGCCTTATCTTCTCCAGACTGCACAGCCCCAGCTCTCCCATTCCTTCATGTCACAGATGCTACAGTCCCTTAAACATCTCAGGGACCTTACCCTGGACTCTCTTCAGATTGTCCCTGTCTCCCTTCTATTGTGGAGCCCAGAACTAGAAATAGCATTCAAGATGTGGTACCACCAGTGATGAGTAGACAAGAAGGATCACCCCTCTCGAGCTGCTGGCTACCTCTTGGTTCAAGTGTGCTGTATCCTTTATCACACTCGATAAGAGGGCATCATTGTGATGATCATGTAGCTGCATTAATGCAACGAGAAGGAAGTTCTTTTTTACAAACTACAAAACATAACTGTGGAACTAAACCCTACAGTCTATTTTAGAAGTGAAAAAAATGTATTTTTTTTAAAAAAGAAGACCACATACATTTGGTAACACAGGCCTATTGTTGCCTATTAAACTTCATCATTCAGACACAAGCTCATGCCTAGGATACCACTAACCTGCCAGCTGTTAGAAGCTGGGAGAACATGCTAAGGGGAAGGAACACACCTCCCTGCTACCTTTTCTGTTTACAACTGCTGTATCTCATTGTCCTCACTGAATTGCCATGGAATGATGAGCTAATGTCTAGCCTGAAAACAGTGAGATGTCATTGAGCTGGAGAATAATAAAGCCCAGGTGTAAGAGATAGGGTCAGAGGTTCAGTGGGAAGTGACAGGAGGAAAGGATTGAACAGAGCATGTCTGTCAGCACCACTGACTCTTGGAGGTGTTCAGTAATGCTTTCCTCAAGGCATGAAAATACTGGGCTATAAAAATAGCTCCAGGGTTGACAGGTACAGGTCGTAACTTTTTGTTTGCCTGTATGGTTGACTGCATAGGGCTTTAGAAAGGGTATGAACACCAGCTGAGGGGAAGAGTGCAGCCAAGCTCTGGAAAAATCACACTTCTACGCATTCATCTATCATCAATCATGCCGCTAAGATATTCTTTATGTTACTGAAATATGTACAGTGAAGGGATCTTCCAATCCACACCAGGAAAAAGCCTTCAGCATCCTCAAACACTATGGCAAAATGTGCAGCTGGAAGCAGGAGGGTAGGCTGGCTGGTGGCTGCTCTGACTTCCTGAGGTAGGCATATTCTTACACAAAGAGAATATAAATCAGGGAGGATTTGAGGGAGGCAGATACACTTGTAAAGCACTTGACAGAAATGCAGTGGAGCCAAGACTCAAGCCAAACATGTTTAAGTCAATCTGATTTCCAAAAAAAATCCCCAAACCTGTCTGGTCCCAGCCAAAACATGGATCATTGGTTGCCAGAACTGTTGTAGGATGAGACTGCAGAGGGTGATTAAGGCCCTTAACAGGTGTCTGGGATGGCGTATTTCCAGACTTGTTATAAACGTGAAAAGAAGCCTTCAAAAGGAGATAGAATTTAGTTTGATGGCAACAGAAAGGCAAATTTTAAGATACCATGAAATAATTTATAAAGGAAAATATGGAAGCCATTATTCCCGTGTTTTTTAAAGGCCCAAGATGAACAGCAATGTAGAAGGTTATTATGTAAGTTTATTGCATATGCCAAATACAAGAAGTCAAGGCATGTATTAAATCCCAAACTGGTAACACCAGGAAAAAAAATCAAGTCTTTTATGCAAAGTACATTTACTTGTACTTCTGAAAAAATGCAACCCAGCTGTCTGAGAATTGCTTCCTTCTGTTTCTGCTAGGGCTTAGCTGTCCAGTACTAGCTGCTTTGGACACAGGTTCGGGACAAAACCCCCAAATTAATTGCAATTTTTAGCAATAAGATATTATCCCTCAATTCAAAGGAAAATGAAAAACAAAACTGCCACTCATTCAGGCTAGGTACAGAACCTTTCCCATGGAGTAGCCTCAGGGAGCAGAGTATAGTCAGGACTCAGTGCCTCCTTATGACTATGCTTCTGAAAAGCGTCAGGGAAGTGCAAGTGGTCCTCTCCTGGTGTTTCAGTCAACAGAAAATTGAAAACAAGAATGCATGCCAGTTGGAAACCAATGCCAGAGCCGCAAGTTACCTGAAGAAATACTGTGCAAAAGAAAAATGTAAGTACTATTTGGAATCCTGGGAAAGCCCATCTCTTCATTAGAATGAAGCTGTGCAGAGCCACTGTGGGAATTAGGGATCACAGGCAGCTCGTCACCTGTGAGGCTGCTGGCCATCTTGTGGAGAAATTGCTGTTAACTTATTCCAGCCCCAAAGGGAAAGAATTAAGAGGTATGAAATTGCACATTGTGTTGCAAATAACTCAAAGAGCCTCTTCAGGCTAGTGCAGACAGCAGACATAATTCAATCCAAGAAAACAGCGGTACTGATTGCTGCCCTGACACCACACAGAGGCAAAGGAGAATTCCGAGCAGAACTTCAGGAAGATGATAGCATAATTTTGCAGTTCCTCTAAGAGCATGGGAGAAATCATAATGTCACAGAATCACAGAATCAGTAAGGTTGGAAAAGACCATAGAGATCATTGAGTCCAGCCTATCACCTATTACCTAACCTAGCCAAACCTGTTACCTAACCTGTTGCCATCCTGCTACCAACACACCGTCCTACCTATAACACACTACCCTAATATCTAGGTCATGCCACCAAGTACTTCATCCAACCTTTTCTTAAAGACCTCTAGGGACGGTGACTCCACCACCTCCTTGGGCAGCCCATTCCACTGAGAGATCACCACGTATTAAAAAATGAAAAGAAGTGACCTCTGATAAAAGGTACTCTTAGGGTGTTATTGGATGTTCTTCCTGTGGAAAAGAAACTGAATATGCAAGCCATCTTGCTTATTACAATCGCCTTCATGTGTTTTTTTTAATTTTTGTTCTTGTTTTGATTGCACATAAATTCCTTCTCTCTGTGTTAATCAGTTTGTCCTACCATATTTACATATCCTTTGCCTCCTCTCATTCTCATTTGCCAGTGCTCCTCAGCCTAAAAGGCGGAAGGCACAATTAACAGAGATGAACCTAGACATGCAGCTCTCTCCCTGAGTCTCCGGCTTTGTGCTGAGTTATTCTGTCTTTACTTTCAAGCAGGATCACAATGCAGGCAACGTCCTAGGAGAGAAGATGCCAGGGATACAGAGTTTTCTTCAAGGATAAGCACCACCATGCTACCCCAAGTGCTGGAAGCATTCCCTCTTGCCCTGGCTTAATCTTCATTTCAGCTCCAGGCCAGCTGTTTGTTACCCACAGCAGAGCTCTACAGAGCTGAACATAATAAAAGTGCAGCAGACAGTTTTCAGGAGCTGAGCTGGTTTTTTAAGGCTCACTGAAGTATCTCTACATTACAATGCAAAACTGCACTGTAGATATAGTTTGACTCACTTTATTTACACGTATCCCTGATCTTGAGAAAAAGACACCAGAAGGCATGCAAGGCAATTCTTCTTGTAGGAATTTTACCAAAGAGAAAATTCCTATTTCCCAGGGGTCAACTTTGCTTTAGGTGGTGGTGCAAATCAGCACCTCTGGCAGAGAGCAAACTATTTTGCTGTTCATGCAATTCCCTCTCCCTCTAAGCTGATTCTGCATAAAACCATCACATAACTTGAAACTTGTGGACTTAAGAACAATAACTTGAAGACTGCATTTAACATAGCAACCATACAATGCCTAGCATAATAATATATTTATTCATGAGCTATCTAATAAGCGAGAATGCATATTTTATCATAATGCTCCGATACAGGAAAAGCAAACACTCTTTATAGTTCTGCACGGTTTTGCTTGCTTTGGTATATTGATCGAGCTAATGACCACAGTGTGTGACTTTTTTGCTAGGCACAGAAAATCCCTGCTTTGATAACACTGTGCTGTAACAGAATGATAAGAACCAGAGCCATGCACCAGAAAGCCCAATTCCTCCACAGAATGCCTTTGAACTGCTGTGCCAAAGCAGCAGAGAAGTGTGGTGTCACTGCTGCCAGCTGCAGCCCCAAGGAACTGGAACTGGAGCTCTGTGGGGGAACACAGAAGCAGCCAAAACCAGAGAGAAAACAGCAAAGGATCATAGTCAAAACCCATGGGTGACATTAGGTTGGAGTACATGTATATATGCAAGCTGCTCAGGGCTAGGGGAAATCTGACTGTAGCAATTATGGCTAATCCCTCTCCCCTCCAATCCTCTTTATATCACTGAGCAATAATTCACCCCTTTTGGAAAAAGACTGCTATGTGTACTGATACCTCTTTCTACAATTTGGGTGAGAGGACAGTGGACCATTTCTAAAACATACGTACGAATGAGCCAGACTTGGTATGTCATTGCCCCGTAAAATTATCACTGGAGGAAACTTTACAGTTTATGATGCATTTAGTTTCTACATTGTTAATTTCTTTGCCAGGAATTTTGGGCTTTGCCTTAACTCTCCAGGAATCAAAGATCATTTTGCCAGTATTCTGAATGAATGTATATCCAAAATCCTTTAAAATGTGCTAACCTGCTGTAACAGTCATTCCCCTCAAATCAACATACACTCTGCACAGGAGCTTCCTTTCAGAGCTGTAGGAGGAAAAAAATCTTCATGATCTATTGATACAAGGTACAGTGTAGGAGCAGAGAGACAACAATGGATTAGACTGGTATGTATATACAAACGCCTTCCCAAAAATTAATGTAAGTTCTCCTCTGTACTGGCAATGAATAACAGATTTCTCCATTTGCTTTCCCAAAAGACAGGAGACCCTGAAGTAAAGATTTATTACAAATACACCCCTTCAAAGACTGATGCTGTGGTTTTTGATGGCCTTTCATCTTTCTACTACACCTTGGTTTATTTGAGCTGTGGTATGTGTCTATCTGTGGGGTGCATACTTAGAGAAAGTGAGAGCATCTTTTGAATTATTACAGATAGAGATTTGTCTCCTTGGAGGTTCACTCTCTGTTTACTCTTAAGCATCAGTTTGGATGACAATCTCTCAAAGTCATGGTCCAAAAGAAGTCATAGATGATTCATGTGACTTGCATCTTATCCTTGCCTTCAAGTGCCTGTGTGACTTATCACATATCTAATTAGCCTTGCAAAATTCCAGTTTGTAAACCCTAATTGAAAGCATGGAAAGGTAAGTGTTAATGTAAATCTTTCTCCACATTTTGGTGTATCAGGTGCTACAGGTAAATAAATCTGACACCAGAAAAATGCTGAGGAAGTTTTGCCTATACTACTGGAAAATTTGAGCCTGTATGTGAAAAGAAAATGCTCTTGTGTTAAAGATGGTTTAGAATCAAAGTTAGGAAAAGTTACTGACAGGCTGAAAATTGCAGGTAGTAAAGAGGGCAAAGTGATAGTAAAACCACAATTTGTAGGCTCCATAATTAGCAGTACATAGTAGCATAATGCAGAAATAAATTAATAAAAGTTGTTAGAGCAGTGGCTGGCTCAGGGGACTGATAATAAGACTGTATTTTGAGCTTAGTGTCTCTGCCAGAGAGTCACTGACTCTGAGAATGCCAGACTGAAAAACAGGAAAGATAGCTACTGTCGGTTGCAAAATTAGATTACTGCTTCAGCCTGGTCTTTCACTTGGTCCTGTTGTTTGCTGACTCCAGAAAGAGCCCAAAGGCTCAATGGATGGAAAATGAAAACTGCACTTGCTCAGAGAAACACTTGCCTGAACAGGTATGAAATAGATTAAGAGGCAAATTTTCATATTTGCTACCTGTACTAAATGTGATTTTGAATGTGCAGTTGATATTTCTAGTGCTGTCAGTCAGAGCTTTGAGATAATACTAGCAAAATAAAGGATATAGCGAAAATTAATCAGTGGGAAGTAGAAGACAGTTTAAACTCATTGTATTTTTAAACATCAGGTTGGTGAATTCTGGCACAAAATACCAGAAAAAAAAGCGCTTGATATTGAGTCATAGAGAACATACCTTCTGAAAGAAATGTTCATTGAAGTTACTAGTTTTATATTATCAGCTTTGTGCAGAGTTACTAACAAGTACTAAACTGTATTTTATATAGGCATAGGCAGCCTGTCTTTTAATTGTGAAAAACACATAATAGTAAGGAAACTTCAGCCAGTAGAGTAAGGGAACATCCTTCAATTACTACTACATTATGCTGAAATTATTATGCAGAAAAATGACTGAAGGACTACTCTCGGCAGTGATTTGTTAAAAGCTTGGGGAGCTGTGATGATTTGACATAAGTCTCTACTAAGAACCAAACAAAACTAAGTTTAATGTGACCTTTCTTTTTGTCACAGATTTGGTCAGGGTCTGCTGTGGCATATAAAGCTCTAATATTCTTTCATCAAACATAAAATTATTCTTTGGTTAAATGACACTTCCATGTCATGTGGATTATCCTGCCTGTAAGTTCTACTTCTCTTACAAAGCCAAAGGTATAATACCCCTCCTGTAACAAATACTGTTCCAATTCATTTGTCTTATTATGTACACTTACAGCAATGTTTATTGTAAGAGATATTTCGTATTTCTCATCTTTCACCCACAATTCCCTGTTCTCTATCATTGCCCCTTGCAATCTTTGTCTACAGTTCAAGTCTTTCTGGACCTAAGTCTGATACTGCTTTATGCTGGACAACTTCCAGGCCTTCTACATTTAAAAAAAAAAGAGAAAAAATGATAATACAAGAAGCAGAAGGAGGGATTTGAGATGCTTTGAGAGCATTAAAAAGGGTGTTTGTTGTCTCAAGTGATAGAAATAACTTCATCACCATAAAATCTACTAACCATAAACCACACAAACTTCACACACATTTTGTGTTATGAGTATTACAAAGCATTTCTATAGTGCCATACATTTCCATGGCTATTTCTTCCAAGCAGATAAAGCACATTCTCTTCCTGAGAGAGCCTGCACTCTATATAAGTCAAGATAAATATTGTATGTAATAAAAATAGAGGACAAAAGTTCAGGGGGGATTGATGTGTGAGACAGCTGATAAGCAGATGAGTGGAAAGAGAAATGATTAAAGATCTCTCTTCGGGATCCTTTCAAATCGAAGAGGCTCAGCACACTACAAAGTCTACAGCAATAAACAGACTACTGGTAAAATCTCTGTTGCATTTATACATTGACAAGTATTCTACATGGAAGAAGTAGTCTGTCCAGAGGTGTTATACATAAAGTGAGTCTGGATGAATTAAACATGCCGTGGGCATCGGTTTGGATGCTATCACAGAATCACGGAATATTCTGAGTTGGAAGGGACCCGCAAGGATCATCAAGTCCAACCCCTAAGTGAATGGCCCATACAGGGATTGAAGCCATAATCCTGATGCCATGAGCACTGTGTTTTATCTATCTGAGCTAATCTCAGGCTCACCTTTTCTTTTTTTTTTAACCTAACTTGTGGGTCTCTTCCAACTCATAATATTCTGTGAATTCTGTGAATTCTGTGAACTTCCCATCACCACTTAATGTAGACCATGCCAATGAGTTCCTCATCCAATCTCCTCTTAAACACCTCCAGGGATGGTGACTCCACCACCTCCCCAGGCAGCCCATTCCACTGAGGAATCACTCTGTCTGTGAAAAAGGTCTTTCTAATATCCACCCTAAACCTCCCCATGCGCAGCTTAAGACAATGTTTGTGTATGTGACCAGTTTGGGATTTCATAAATGGGTCTGATTTTCAAGAACACACTAAAGCATATGAATGCTTTTGTGTGTTCTTGAACATTTTTTGATGAGAAGTCTCAAGCTAGACACCTAAACAGAGGCATCAGATGCCACAGAAAAGGTCATAGCTTGCCAACACTGTTTCATTGCTGACAAGAGCTGCAGACATCCAGTGAACCCGCTGATCCACAGCAAAGGAGAAAGTATTTCAAAGAACGTGACTTCAACATCCTTGCTCATCAAATGGGGATGACTGTGGGGTTTCCTACTTCCAACTTAATCCAGGCAGTGCACAAGGCCATATTGTTTGTGGGACATCTGGTGTTCATGAGGGCCTCCAGTGCCATGGAGACACCTGTAGTGGTGTTCTGAGTGCTGGTGTTTGTGAAAAGCTTGTGCAGGATCCCCCATGGAAAGGCAGAACCTAAAGTCCCTTCTGTCTCTTCTGTCATGCAGTATGACCCAGGACAGGAACCCACTGACTTGTGATAGGGTCTTCCACTGAAAAGAGATGCTGTACTGCCTGTACCAAACTACCAGGGGGACAGAGGTAGCTGGGCTAGAGCCAGACCTCAAACCTGCTGACAGAACATCAGCCCTAGCATACAGGAGATACCAGTCAGGTCACCCCATGCCTCTATTGTTCAGCAGCCTTCAGCTTAGTGGCCCATCCCTCAGGTCCTCCAAAGCTAATGCTGCCATACTTTCCCTGCTGTTGCCGAGGAGACTGCTCTCAGGAAATTTGTGATAGAGCTTCACTGTGCAATAAAGGTCTCACTGAGGTCTGATGCTGTGATTTCTAACTTTGGTTTGTTATTAATATTAAGATTCTTTCTGTGACTTGCTTCAGGTGACATAGGCAAAAGCACAGCTATTGGATATGCATCCTCAGGGTATTTACCCAAAGTCATATTCAGAATGACATTCAGACATTCAGAATACCTACTTAAATGTCTCTGATGAAGCAAAACTGATGAACATGCTTAAAATTTGTAGGTATAGGTCCACCTATAAATCTGTGATCCGTGTGTCATTGTATACTATAAAATAAAGGGGTTTCTAGGGTCTGTAATTTACAATAGGGATTGGGAAGCAAAACCAACATAAACACAGGAGAAAAAGGAAACTTGTAGTTAAGATGAATATTCAGAAACAAACAGGAAAGAGAATGTAAGCAATATCAATATATACATAATTTAAGAAGCATTGTTTGAAAGTGCACATTTCATCTTTAAAAACACTTCTAATTACGAAAGCCACAGGAAGGAGTGGAAAAAAGAGAAAATGTCAAACACTAGCACTTAATTAAGCCTGCTTAAGAGAAGTAAGGGCTCATACTTAGGTTTAGATTCTCTAAGTGTGTAAATATTTGCATATTCTTATTATGCATATAGTAAGGATTATGTGTAAAACACACAACCATAACTAGCCAAATACTCCAAAATATATCACTGTAAGCACAGAGGGTTGGGAACTCCGCCTCCTTGATGAACGAGGACGGTATCTAATTGCACCAAATGCTTATTGTTTCTTACAAAACACTGGTTACCTTCAGCACACCACAAGAAAAAAGGAGTCAGTGGAAACTGCAGCTAAAAAACGAAAATGGCCTTGCCTTAGATTGGAGAGTGTGTTTTCAAAACCACAGGGAAATAGTATTCCTCAAAAGAGCAGGCATGACAAATGGGAAACAAGTACCAAGTTTAATCTGTTCACCTCCTTTTAAATAACAAGCCCACAAATAGAAGTTGAAAAAAAGAGTGAGTCCAGAATTGATTTGTTTCCAAGTTGGATATACAAATAAATCCTATATTTTTAAAATAAGTAGTTTTGGGGACACAAAGTGGCATCTGTGTGATCTCAATGTGGAAGCGTATCGAGTGCATTTGATAGAGATGTAGTTCATCAGTTTCTTCTTTAAAGAAAGACCTCTTGCCAACTCAGATTGTATACTAACAGTAGGTATTAGGGGTCTTTCCAATTTCTAAATCCTTTTCAAATTATTTTCAACACCACAATGTATATTAAGTTTTTTATGTAATGTATATTAACTTTTTTATGTGACCCTCCAGTTCATACTTGCTTCTTTATATGTCTAATCATGCCTTAGAAAAAATCCTTCACATGATGACTGACTACCCTGCAAATATGGACAAATCATACTGAGAAAAATGTTTTGGCATAGTGTTTACCCAATGCAAATGGACATATTACCCACCAAGGTGCTGAGCTGATTCCTTGGTTTCTAATTCATTAGACTGGGGGACATTTCAGGGCAGGGACAGTTTCTTCCTTTGGGCTTCCAGAGGAAGTATCTCAAGGGTGTTCTAGTCCCAGGCCAACTTTTGGTATTGTTACATGCAAAATTACTGAAGAGCAATCATACCTGAACTTGTTGAAATTTTACCTTCTCCATTAATTAGGCAAGTCTCAGGACCACTGACCTTGCAGAGAGGAAGAGGTGAGTGACTTGTGAGCTGCTCCCTTTTCTTGCAAGCTGAAGTTCTGTCAAAGGGATACTTGTAATGTGCAGTGTTGGATTGTGTCAGACATAAACTCTGCATAGGCTGTGGCAAGCATAGCTCCTGTGAGCATCTGGCCTTCTGAAAAGTCATGCATTCTCCTCTCTTACAAACCTGCCATCAAAGGTCAAGCAGCACAAAATTAAGCCACTTATGGTGTAGGCGCCATTAATTTTCAGCAGGCATCCACAACTTCTCTGAGCAACTTGTTCGAGTGCCTCAGTCTCCTCTGAGTAAGGAATTTCTTCCTAACATCTAATCTAATTCTCACATCTTTTAGTTTAAAACCATTCCAGTTGTCCTATGACTAACTGAGCAAAAAGTTGCTCTCCTCTTTTGTATAAAAAAGAATAAGAAATTCAATTCCTGTACTGAGAGATAGTTATGCATTCTGTGATTTTATTTATATCAAACACTGGACACCAGGCAGAATATTTTTCCTAGACGGGACTGTCCCTACATTATCCCCTGCTTCCAACTGACTGTTGGAAAGGTTGCAAAATTTTGATTTATTTCTCTAGCCTAAAGCTTGAACTATGTTTGGGGAAATTCAGGAACTTAAACACCGGGAGAGTTTTGCAGGGCACATGATAATTTCTAGGCCTCAGTTCAGCTGTATGCTTGACTATGCACCTAATTTTAAGTATATGAGAACTCTCATGTACAGAGTTTAGATGAAATGTGATTTGACCATCTCTAAATAATATTTCCTTTTTTTTTACTTCTTATTTGCTTATTCTGAAATTACTTTCCAAAGAAAATGAGATGCCTCAGCTCTTGAAAAGGTGGAAGTTATGAAATTATAGGATTTTGTCAGTGATGGATGTTTTCAGTTACAACATTCTATACAGCTTACTAATGCACTCAGTGAACATTCAAGAAACCTAAATAAACAGACAAATAAAGAATTTGTTAAATACAAAAAGCAGAAAAAACCTTGACACTGCACTTAGTTTGGTCCTATGCTTTTTCCATCCTAATATACGTATTCAGTAGATTTTGCAACCTTCCTACACATACTATGTGTCTAAATTGCGATTTTTTCATGCTGTAAGGACCTAAGTAAATTAAAAAACATTCACACAGTCACATTTTGTTTGCCTCTTGAAGAACGATTCCCATTTTCCTAATATTTGAACTGAACCTCCCAAGGTGTAACTTGAAGCCATTTCCCCTTGTGTTGTCAGTAGTTGCCTGGGAAAAGAGGCTAACCCCCACCTCGCCACACCCTCTTTTCAGGTACTTGTAGAGTACCGCACCATCTCCCCTTTTCTCCAGATTGAACAAACTTAGTACCCTCAGCCACTCCTGGTAAGACTTTCAGATCCTTACTCAGCTCCATTATCCGTTTCTGGACTTGCTCCAGCACCTCAATGTGTTTCTTGTAGTGAGGGGCCCAAAACTGGACACAGTTATGCAAAGTGTGGCCTCACCAGTGTTGAGCACAGTGGGGAAATCTCTTTCCTGGACCTGCTGGCCACACTTTCAGACACGGGTCAGGATGCCACTGTCCTTCTTGGCCACCTGGGCACACTGCTGGGTCATGTTCAGTGACTGTCAACCAGCACCTCCAGGCCCTTTTCTGTTGAGCTACTTCCCAGTCACTCTTCCCCCAGCCCTTAACACTGCATGGGTCTGTTGTGACCCAAGTGCAGGGACTTTACACTTGGCTGCAGCCCCCAGTACCATGAGTGGTCCAGTTTAGATGGACGTGGAGATCAATGTCTGTGTAGTGCTGTGCTCTGCTTGACATGCCTTTTTCAGCCCCAGTGTCCCTGGAGCTGTAGCCTTTGTGGTTCTCTGAACACTAACCCTAACACTAATTTATGGACTGTATTAGTACGTATTTCTCCTTTCTTGTCTCAGCTTTTGTATGTCCCAATCAAGTTATTTATAGTTGGTTTGTCTATGTTTTGGAATATCAGAAAGAACCTATCAGGATCAAATTTTAAATTTTATTTCTTGTGTTTTAGGAAGTCCAAATAAAATTAGATTTTACTATGCATTTTAAAGACTCAATTTCTGCCTGCATCATGTAAGTGATAAATTTTTCACCTTTATTTTATGGAATTTCTTGTAATTTCTTGTAAGCTTGAAATTTCAAATTGTACTTATAAATGATAGAGTGATTAAGATTTTATATATCTCATTTACATGCTGGTGGTAATGTTTTCATGAATATAAGATGCTACTGGTTTAAGAATTCTTTCT
The DNA here is from genome assembly GCA_013390025.1 of Pitta sordida. Lineage (NCBI taxonomy): Eukaryota > Metazoa > Chordata > Aves > Passeriformes > Pittidae > Pitta > Pitta sordida. The sequence continues at coordinate 36,260 of WEKX01017854.1, forward strand.
GAAAAAACAGCATTCATAGAATTTTAAAAATTGCTATATACTCATTCTCCCTGATTATTTCTCTCTATCCAGATGCACAGAAACAGTTTTGATTCCACAGCAGGCTCTGTATTTAGGTAATAATGGACCGTATGATAATAATAGAGTACAAGCTTTGGCTGAATCATAATTCCAGCTCTTCTCCAGCTCTGGCAGGCACACAATTTCCATACATGAAATTAACAACTGTAAAAGGCACAAAGGAAATTCTTACTCATGCACACTGTTACACTCCTATAACATGCAACTCTTGAACTATAATTCATTTTTCAGACACATTAAATTTAGGCTCCAATCTTGCAGTATAGCCTATCCATGTGAGCCAAATCTGCAACGCTAGTGTTTCTGCATGCAGTAAGTGACCATCACTATCATAGTCCTAGCACTCTTTGCCATGTTTTACGATGAAGTCAGTTTTGCAATAAAAAAGGAACCTGAGGTGCATGGTGGACTTCAACAAAACAGCATCGTGCCCTTGCTGCGAAGAATCACAGAATCACAGAATCACAGAATGTTATGAGTTGGAAGGGACCCACAAGGATCATCTAGTCCAACTCACCATCTAACACCCGTAAGGAGACCGAGAGCACATCGCAGAGCATAACACCAACCTGGATCCCTCACAGTCTAGCAGGCCACTCCGAGCCGGAAGGGGCCCTCATGGTATCCTGGGCTGTATTAGGAGGTCAAGGGAGGTGATCCTTCTCCTCCTCAGCACTGATGAGGCCCCACCTGGAGTGCTGTGTCCAGTTCTGGGCTGCCCAGTACGTAAGAGATATGAACATTCTGGATAGAGTTCAACAAAGCGTCACTAAGACCATTAAGGGGCTGAAGCACATCTGTTAGGAGAGAGGGCTGAGACAGCTGGGGCATTTCAGCCTGCAGAAGAGAGTTCAGGAAGGATCTCATCAAAGTGTATGAATACCCAAAGGGAGCATTCAAAGAGGTCAGTCAGGTTCTTTTCAGTGGTGTTCAGAGAGGCAAAGGGCACAAACTGAAACATGGGAGATTCTACCTGAATACTGGGGAACATATTTTCACTGTGAGGGGTATCAAGCACTGCTCAGGGAGGTAGAGGAGTCTCCATCCTTGGAGATACTCAAAAGCTGACTGGACACAGTCCTGGTAAACTGGAATAGGGTGGTCTGGTATGATCAGGGAGTTGGATCAGATGACTGACAGAGGTCCCTCCCAACTTCAACCATTTTGAGTTTCTATGAACTCAGCAGTGCTTTTAATATTAATTAATGCAATATTCTTCTTATGGTGAGAATCCAAGATATCCAATTCTCATTACTTCTTCAGTTTGCACTCTGTTTATGCTTTTAGTCTTTAGAGCTCTTAGCATTTGTGTAAGCAATCTGTTGACCAGACTCCAGTTTAACTTCATCAAACAGAAAATACTGTGATAGTGTCAGACGGCTTTCATGTAACTTTCTTTCCTCACAAAGACCTAGCTAAGTTCTGTTTCTTTGAGCTCTAAAGTAATGCAAGGAATGTCCTGTCAACTAATGATCTCTCCTTGATGTTTTGTCTCTTATTTTCCTGAGATTTTTGTATCAGATCTTCCCTTGATGGACTAATACAGCTGCCTGCTCTATGAGAGCCTCTGCTCTTCCTACAGTTTCTTTCAAAGATATGAAGACCTTCACAAATTATATCCAGTTAAACATATCCACTACCACTTGCCCTGCATACATTTTTGATTTGGATGGCAGCACAGACCTGCCTTTAGCACAGAGATTGCTGTTATTTTATCTACCCTCTTCACATTGACATGTCAAATTTCTCTGAAGTGTGGCAGAGTAGTTACGTGCTTCCAGCTTGATCCAGAGATGTCTAAGAGATCTAACTCATTGTGTAGCGAAGCCTGGCAAACTGCACATACTGAGCATTTTGTGTTTTACAGTGTTGAATTTTTCTATTTCTGTGGAAATGTAATATTGAATTAAAGCTTTTCCTCAACTCCTCATTGCTTTGCCTGCTTTATAGATTAGGGAAAAAAGCACAGATATGTCATGAGAGATACCTCTTCTCATAGATTCTATAAGTCAGAGTTTCAGAGTATCACAGTATAGATAAGGCTAGAAAGGACCTTGAAGATCATCTAGTCCAACCTATAATCCAACTAACCTATCATTTACATCTAGGTCATATCACTCAGCACCTCGTCCAGCCTCCCCTTGAACACGTCCAGAGTTGGTGACTCAACCACCTCTGCGGGCAACCCATTCTACATCCGGATCACTCTTTCAGTAAAAAACCTTTTCCTAATATCAAGTCTAAACTTTCCCTGCTGAAGCTTAAGACTATGACCTCTCGTCCTGTCCCCAGAGACCAAGGAGCAAAGACCAACCCCTGCCTGGCTACAACCTCCTTTTAGATAGTTATGGACAGNAGCTTGGTTTCCTAGAAGAAGACTTTATGATGAAATATCAAGACCATTCTGTTAGAAATGAGAAGTACGTTTCTGCTCTAGAGTCAGTGATGTTGATCAGGACTGCATACCTCCTTTGAAACTGATAGAATAACAATGGCTGAAATCAGTGAAAAAGATTTTCAATGAAAGAGGCCTAGTAATTGTCCCAGATTAATTTTAGGGTAAAAATTCTACCCTGATGCACTGAATCAGTTTAAGAGGAATGTTGAGACCCTTGAGCGGGTCCAGAGAAGGGCAACAAGGATGGTGAAGGGTCTGGAATACAAGCCCTATGAGGAGCAACTGAGAGAGCTGGGGTTGTTCAGTCTGGAGAAGAGGAGGCTGAGGGGAGACCTTATCACTCTCTACAACTACCTGAAAAGGAGTTGTAGCCAGGTGGGGGTCGGTGTCCTCTCTCTGGCTACAAGTGACAGAACGAGAGGACGCAGTCTTAAATTGCGTCAGGGGAGATTTAGACTGGACATTAGACGGAACGTTTTCACAGAGAGGGTGATCTCTCAGTGGAATGGGCTGCCCAAGGAGGTGGTGGAGTCACCGTCCCTAGAGGTGTTTAAGAAAAGGTTGGATGATGTACTTGGTGGCATGACCTAGATATTAGGGTAGTGTGTTATAGATAGGATGGTGTGTTGGTAGCAGGATGGCAACAGGTTAGGTAACAGGTTTGGCTAGGTTAGGTAATAGGGGATAGGTTGGACTTGATGATCTCTATGGTCTTTTCCAACCTTACTGTTTCTGTGATTCTGTGAATCTTATAACCAGTGTAGGAAAACCTAGCATTTTCTTACCATTGCAGATCTCCAGAATTGGATCAGATAAGAGATAAGAGACAACAGACAAACTGTAGATAAACAACAGTTTCTGAGATATTAAGGTTGCAGTATCTTTTCGGATGAGATCCATGTGGTTGTTTTTATCCCTCCCAAACTCAGATACTGTCATACATTAATGGGCTGGGCTGTCCCACAGCACCATTACTGGGTTGCACCCAGACACCGGACTGTCAGGCCTTGTGGCTCAGTCCCCACTGGCAGCTTGATCCAAATGGCCCCAGCTCCCTGTAGCACCTCTCACCCCACCACAAATCAATGGGTGAATTCAGCATCCTGACAGATCCTCACACTTTTAGGATTTTTAGCTCCACATTTGTTAAATTCTAAATAACAAAAATTGCCAATTTTACAACCAACACTTCTTTTATTTGTAAAGATTCTGAAGGATTGCTGCTTTTCATGCACAGAGGAATCTTTGCTAGGATGAATACAGCAGAGTCAATTACTCGTTTTAGGATTGGCGGTGTTGTTGTTTTTTCTATCAAAGAAATAATAAAATGCTCATCCTCTTTTTCTCTTCAAGCATCCTCTCTTACTAGAAAAATCACAGTAGTTCTGCTGATGCATTTTGGGAAGACCTATCTCCTAAAAAAATGTTGCAGCTCTTGTATGGTGCCTACAAGATGTCATGTTTCCAGTGAGGATAAGGTCAGGGATTCTTCCAGCAGTACTGCCCAAGACTCCGAGATACCGGTTCTCATGTCCACATGATCCTTCCTCTTGTTTCTCCATCCTCACACTCCCATTACATGAGGAACTGACTTCACCCCTGAAAAATGAATTTACTATTTGTCATGAAAGAATCTTGCAAGGTTTATGTAAATCAGCCAGAAATAACCTCGGGCAGTTCACAGTACAGATAAGGTTGGAAAGGACCTTGAAGATCATCTAGTCCAACCTATAATCCAACTAAAACCTAACATCCACATCTAGATTGTATCATTCAGCACCTTGTCCAGCCTACCCTTGAATACCTCCAGTGATGGTGACTCAACCCCCTCTGTGGGCAACCCATTCCAAATCTGGATCACTCTTTCAGTGAAAAACCTTTTCCTAATATCAAGTCTAAACCTTTCCTGCTGAAGCTTAAGACTATCACAGAATCACAGAATCACAGAATATTCTGAGTTGGAAGGGACCCACAAGGATCATCGAGTCCAACTCTTAACACTGTCTCCCTGGCGGGAATCGAACCCAGGTCTCCCACACGCCAGGTGGGGACACTTACCACTGTACTAAAGTAAATTAAACTATGTCTCCAGTGTGCAGGGAGAAAAGACCAGAATTGCTTGCAGGAGAGGAAAATCTAATATTATTGTTAATGGCAAAAAGTTATTTATCTCATTATTTCAAATGAAATTCAAACTGAGGAGAGTTGATAACAGAACATGGTCCTCCACTTCATCAGTGTTTTTGAGCAAGTATTTTCTAGTCCTTGCTTATGCAAGACAATTAGTCTGTTTTCTGCTTGGAAATTATTCATCAACAAACTTCAGTCTTAAAATATGGTGGTGTGTTACTCACAAACAGTTTCAGAAGCAGACTTCAGTATCTTGAGTTCTTAATTTAGGATATTTGTTATTCACTTTTCATCCAGAGCCCACCATAATTTTGATTCCCTGACCAGAGCAGAAATGCAGCCTGTCAGCCAACTTCCTATAAAATAAACGTATGTGCTACTTATTTTTTTCATCTTCTTCTGCTTTCGTTTCATATTTTCTTATCTCATTTCCTTTTCAGCAGTTTTACCCCTACCTCTCTTTTTAAGTGCCTCTTTCTCTTTTTCCTTTCTGCTTGTCCTTTTTTTATTCCATCCTCCCCTAGTCTCCCATCAAGCATTTTCTTGAGTGCCATAAAAGTTTAGAAAAATGTGGTTTTTGCAAGTTTTCAAACAAGTTTTCCAAACTTCCATGAAACTGCTTTAAAACGAGAGAGGGTTTCTCAGGACAAGTGCATTTTGTGTGGAGACTGCCTTAAGACCAGAGTTACTAATAAAGTCCAGAAAGCACCGGTTTCTGGTTTCAGACTCAGCAATGTTGCATAAAAATGTGCCCTATTCTAAAGAATGTAATCAACCCTCATCAGCAGCTGAAATCTGAGGATATATATTTATTGGTTACCTATGGCCAACTAAATTAGTTTACCACATGAAAATTCTCCTAGTAGTAAGGGCTCACTTGAACATACTATTAAGAAAAACACTTGAGCAGTTTTCTGAAAACTACTAGGTTCTTGATGGGAGTTTGTCAGAGAGCAGAGATCCTGCAGAGAACCTCAGAAAACCCCAGTATGGTATTAATGCTTCTGGTAAATAGTCCTATCCATCCATTCAGCTGATGCATCTGAAGTCAATAATGAGTAACCCTGCAAGAGTTGCAAGCATATATGTCGTGGGAAAAACAAGCAGTGATCAGCTTTACTTTATGATCAATTAACAGCACTCAAACAAACAGAACTCAAATTATTTTGAAACCCCAAATGAACCGATCTAGTAATTAGGAAGTCTGTGGTGCTGCATCATGCAAGCAGCTGTCCATTTTATCATATTTACTTTTACAAATAACTGTTATCATCCTGCAACCTTAGCTTTATGGTTCCTTGGAAACTACCCAACATTTGATTTTTAAGGACTCCGTATGCAGTTTAATCTAGTTCAAGAGAGAATATTGAAAATTTTGAATAAATGTTAATTGCAGGAGGAAATGTTTTAACAGCTATTTGCAAGTAATAAAAATAAGATGTAAGCTTCCATAGATAGTCCCTTTACAGCAATGGACTTGCTATTCAAGGAGTTCAGTTCAACATCGAAGGCAAACCTCTGTGATGAGGAAATGTCTGACAGCTGCTCCATTTAGCAGCCTGAGATCCACACCTCAAAATGGCCTGCAGAAACCAGTCCCCAAGGCCAAACAACCTTTAACCATATGTCTTTCCATTGCATTCATGCTATCATCATTTGCTTAACCCACAGTGCCTCTGCTCCCTTCCTTGATTTCCCAGGAGCATGAGTAACCTGATAATCATCAGATGATGATCATTGTGCATGACAGGAGACAACAAAGGATTTGACTTCCCAGAGGAATGGAGCAGAGCCTTTGGGATGGGTTATGGTGGAACTGGGGAGGAGATAATACATACAAAACCCAGCCTCTGCTCTCACTACTGTGGTGCCTAAAAACCTAGAAAATGGACTCATGCTGTGCAGCTGGCCAGTGCTACCAGTGTCCTGGCCCATCAGGCATCCAGCTGGAGAAGCCTAGGCCAGTGCTGAATGTGCCAGTAGCTACAGGATGAGGAAAATACTACTTTCCTTCCAGACCTGCTTCTCTTCTGCTAGTTCCCACTTTCATGGTTACTATGGTTGTTACTTTAAGAATGCTAATGTGAAGGGAAGAAGGAAAATTATAGGAAAGGGCAAGTGGAAAGACATATAAAAGGCAATTCAAGTAAAGAAGAAAAGAAGGTAACCAGGGGAGAGAGCAGAGCCCACTGAAACTCTACATGTTATCCTCTTCTTTGGTAAATTTTAGCTTTCAGGCACTCCTGGATCCTTTCTTTCCTACATGCAGGTGTCTTTTCAAGATGGATTGCTTGGCACTCACTGATTCTTTTTCCCCAATCTCTTCATTTGGCAGCACATGCTGTAGCTACTAATGCTTGTAGTCCAGGAAAAACAATTCAGCTGCAAAAAATTAGTTTGTAAGTCCATTATGCTGTAGAGACACACAAACTTTGGGAAAGAAACCACACTGCTGATTTGTGCTCTGTCATCTCTTAGTGACAGCATGCAGTAGGCATTGACATGTGCCATGGGACACCAGCTCTACCACAAGGGATGAAATGTTTTCACCCTGAGAGACTCTTCTCCCCTTCCCCAAAACAACTACCCTTTAGCATCAGAAGCAGAACCCTAGGGCCAAGCAAGGGGAGCTGTGCAGGCATATACACACTCAAAAATACCTCCGTGCCCATCCTTACCTCATCCATCTCAAGTTAAGGTGGAGGCAGCGATGATGGCAGCAGGGAATTCAGCTGACCTGCCATGTTACTATCAGCAAGGAAAAAGCCAGTGCACTTGTTTTACTAGATACATTTTTATCCTGAAAAAAACCCATCATTTTTCCCTAGCCAGGCAGCTAAAGCATGCTTGCTCACACATGCTCTACTACAGATGAAGTTAATTCAATATTATTTTTATTTTGCATGAATGAAGCTGCTGAAAAGATGAAAAGCTCTGTAGGTCTGCTGTTACTTTTCGCTGAAATGCTGGATGGCGCTGCAATTTGTTAAATGAGACAGAAATTATCTACCCAAGGGAAGAAGTCCATCTGTCTGAGCTCAGGAGAGAAATTCAGTCTTTAACATGGGTCTTCCCTAAATTATTTATTCCTGTTAGGATAGTACATATAAGGTTTCCATAGTCACTGACTAGCTGTGATTTCTAAAGCACTACTCACCGCAGGGATCCTTGCTCACTACCTTGTTTCCAGTTGTCTTGTTTTCCCTTTGTGCAGGGAGCAGAGAGCTGTTGAGCAAAACTCTGTTGTTGTGTTACTGTCCTTTGGTCCTTATTTACTTCCTCAGCCATTTAGACTTGTTGGTAGTTTGCAGACAGCTAATAATTATTTCTTAGGTTGTTAAATACCAGGAATATATTTAGTCCTATGCAGGACACCTGAGCCACCACCCTCCAAGAAAATCCTCCAAGGATTACCATCCCCCAGACTGCACCTCCAAGGTCACCCAGGGCTGGTCGCACCCTGAGCCCAAGCCCTTACATCCAGCGGGTTCTCAATCCCCCTGCAACTGTCTTAGGCTTAAGCAGAAACCATGTTCATTATGAAGTTCTACTGAAGTTCTGTTTCCTCTGCGGAGAAGAACCTGGGGAGCTGTTGAACAATAAGCTGTTCATGATCCAGCAGTGTGCTTTTGTGGCCAAAAAGGCCAATAATATACATCATGTGGTGCATTAGGAAGAACACTGCCAGCAGGTCGAAGGAGGTGACCCTGCCCCTAAACTCAGTCCTAGTGAGGACATATCTGAAGTGCTATGTCCAGTTCTGGCTTCTTGGAGACATGGAGCTCCTGGAGCAAGTCCAGCAGAGAAGCTCCTGGAGCAAGTCCAGCAGAGAGCTACAAAAAAAAAAAAAAAAGATTAATGGACTGCCCCATCTTTCTCACGAGGAAAGGCTGCGGGAGCTGTACCTGCTTGTCCTTGAGAAGAGATGACTGAGAGGGGACCTCATCCATGTCTATAAGTATCTGAAGAGAGGATATCAAGAGGATGGACCCAGGCTCTTCTCCATGGTGCCAAGCAATAGGACAAGAGGCAATAGGCAGAAACTGATGCACAAGAAGTTCCACTTGAATATGAGGAAGAACTATTTTACTATGTAGGTGACCATGCACTGGAACAAATTGCTCAGAGAGGTTGTGAAGTCTCCCGTGCTGGAGGTATTCAACAACTGTCTGGATGCAATCCTGTGCAATGTGCTCTAGGATGACCTTTCTTGAGCATGGACGTAGGAGCAGATATGGTCCCTTCCAAGTGTACACATTTTGTGATGCTGTGAAGAGGTCTAGGAGAAGTGCAGGTTGCTTGGTTAGTCACCAGGAAGAGGAAGGCTGTAGGGAATCCTGCATTAAGCCACTTTAGTACAGTGGTAAGTGTCCCCACCTGGCGTGTGGGAGACCCGGGTTCAATTCCCGCCAGGGAGACAGTGTTAAGAGTTGGACTCGATGATCCTTGTGGGTCCCTTCCAACTCAGAATATTCTGTGATTCTGTGATTGTTCTCTGCTGTACCCAGGCAAGGGACCCTGTGGATGCTCCAGTTTCTTCCATCCCTGGCACAAACCTTGGTGACAAACCTCAGCAGAAACCTTGGTTTCACAATGAGCTAAGTAAAAGCAGAGAACACTTAGGACAACCAAACAATGACTCCAAAATTGTTTGGTTTTCTTTGTGTAAAATCCTGGGGCCTCTTTGACAAGCCTGTTTACAGGGTTAAGCTGTAAAAGTTCCCGGATTAAAAATTTTCCTCCTAGTGCAATAGCTAGGGGAATACTTCCTGACCTAAATGACAAAATGCTGGCACAAGCACATATATACTAAAAACAAACAGTCTCAAGACTTCCACCTTGCTCTTATCAAGCCAAAGACACACAAAAAAGCCATCATTCATTAGAACATAATTTAAAAGACTTTGCACTTGCAGCAGAAAATGCTTGATGGATTTGATATCATTTTGCAAAAGAAGAAGGTTTGAGACATGAGAAAAAATTCTGTCTGGAAAAAAACATCCTTATGGATATATGCTATGTGTTGGTCATGCAAGAAGAGCCAGTCTCGCACAGCTCACACCTTCCTCACCTTTAAATAAGCAAAGGACCATGTGAAAGACTGCACCATCCTGCATCTTTAATAAAAGCGAATTATCCTCCCAGGACACAGGTTCTCCAGGCAAGCAATAATACATCTTCTGCAGAAACAAGGGCCATCACATTACGGTGTTGCTGAAATCACATTTTCCAGCCACGCAAAAAGATCCATGGGGGAGAGATTTGGCCCCCAAAGCCACAATCTAGAAAATCCATTGTCCATCCAGGGTTTGATAAAAGAGATGCAAGAACAGATTTGCATGGACAAATGCTAAGCAATGAGCTAAGGAGGGAAAGTTCAAACATGCATATGCCTGTGTTTTTTGAGAACAACCACCATTCCCCAATTCCACTTTCAGCTCATGCATCATTCACTGAGCACTCTCTTTACTATATTCACATGATACTCTACTGTAATATCATGCAATTAGAGAAATTTTCAGACTGGCTATGATAAATTATTTAAAAAAATGTTTGCTTTTTTTTTTTTTTTTGCTTGCTTGGTTTAGCTGATCATTTTTGCTCACAAATTTTGCCAGGTCTGGGCCTCCTGTGCAATTATTTATAACGATGACTAAAGAGTGGGCTAAAGAGAGAAAAGTACTACAAATTAGCTGCTTCCCCGATCAATCTCTGATTCGTTTCAAAGGACATATTTGCTGGTTCCAGTAATTCATTAACTCTCTATTGTTTCACTGTGCATACAGCAAAGTCTTTGTGAAGTGTTTTACCATTAAATCCCTTGCTGCTATTTGTGGCTCTGCTGCTATTCAAAGGAGTTTTCAAGATTCTAGCTCGCGTCCTTGTGTACAGTTTCTCTTAATGGCTGGTACTATGGGAATCAAAGACTCCATTATATCAATAGATGGTACCTGTCACTTTGTAACATGCTTTTTATGGCAGGATATTTATTTTTCAAAGATACATTCCTCCCGCTGTAATCCTACATGTTCCTCCTTTACACTTGCAATGTGCCAGGCTTTAAAGCAAAGGACAAAGCAGCTGAAAATAGGAGTCTTTCCACCCACCCAGCCCATTTCTTTTCAGATAGAGAGAAATTAAAACACAAGGCTTTGTGGATGAATTGCTGTCAGAGTCATTTGATAACTAGGATCGCAATAGAAGCTTTTATAACAACATTAATAAAGATGTGCTAGCACTAAAATCCCTATGTGCCGCATACAAATAACACCGGTTAGAGTTATTACCTTCAGATAACAAATCACACTTTTCTAGGAGATAAAAAAATTATTAAATCTGTCTCCCTTCTCTACCTCCCCAGGATTCAATGACTGAAGGGTTTTTTTAGAAAAGGTGCCCAGAAGCATAATGCTGTTGCATCTTTGCCAACTTGATGGCTCCACCTCCTGTGTCCTGTGGTGCAGCTATTCCCTTAGAAGACTCTAAAAAACACCACTCCATAATTTGAAGTCTGTCTCCTGCCTCATTAATGTCATCAAAACCAGGACAACTAAATACTGGGGCAGGTTGTTAGCCACTGACAGTGTCATGGGCTGTGGTGGAAGGCAGGAGTGCCTCCCACCACGGCTTAGGGAGGCAAAAAGGATATCTGGAGCACAGTGCAGCCTGTCTGTCACTGCACTCCCACAATGTAAGAAGCCAAACATGAATTATGACAGCCTGAAGTGATTCTGCCTTGCAGAGGAAAGGCCAGGCACATGCAGCACACAGGAGTCTATGATCTTGATCTCTTCCTTCCTCTTCCTGCAGTTGAATATTGAGCCGACCAAGCTCTAGGGCTCCCAAAGGAGCTCTCTCTGGGTTGAGTAGTTCACAGGTTCACAGGTTGTTCTGAGTTGGAAGGGACCCACAAGGATCATCTAGTCCAACTCCCAAGTGAACGCTCACCCAGGGATCAAACTCACAACCCTGGAGCCACAGGCATCAACAGTGAAGGAGAAGAAATTCCAGATATGAATCTCGCACCTAGCTCCAGAATTTTGTTGCACTTGTTGTGGGATGTCTGATATGGTGGAATGCTTTGCACAGCACGTGCTTCACAGAAAGCACAATTCCCACTTGCTGCGTGGGTACATGACTGAGGTCACAGGTACCAGAAGGATGTAGCACAGGAGGAGGTATGCTGGGCATTTGCCTCAGAACGATAAACAGCAGTTAGGCTATGGATGAATGAGACTAAACTAATTTTGCTCCTCCTCCAATTCCCACAAGAAGCATAGCTCTAAAGAAGACCAGAATGTCTGAGTTTTAAGCAACAACAAGACTGGACTTGGTGTTACAGACCAGCTGCATTGACCATTCTGGGATATGAGACCCTTCATCTATTCCTAGCTTTAAGCAGTGCCAGTCAGAGGAACACGAATCTGCAAAGGTGCTCCTGAGTCTTTAATGCCAGTCATTTGCCAAATATGCTGGTCAAAATATTCCATGAGCTGACAAAACTTTGTTTTACTGATGATCAGGTTTTACACCACAACTATCCTATTCCAGATCCTCAGTACACTGATAATGAAAAATATGTTATTAAGTCCTACCTAAATGTATCTCCCATTGTTTCCATGTGAATTATATTCTTTGTCTTAAATAGCTTTTCTACTCCTGTTTCTCCAGAATTTAGCATCTTCATGTGCTTACAGGAATAATTACATGTTTTTTCATCTTCAGAAAGACTAAGTGAGCCAAGCTCTTGCTTTTCCCTCACACATCCATCCCACAGGCTGTCCTCTGCAGCTCCTCCATCCTTCATAATGGGAATGCCACCAGCATGCACAATAGTCCAGATAAGATCTCCACACAGCCTTCTATGAAACTGCCTGAATGCTGCTTTTGCTCCACTGGAAACAAGCCATCAGGGATATCCTCAGCCTGGATTTGCTCTTCACGGTTGGATCCCATTGATGACGGTATTCATCCTGACTGGCTCAGTGACCCAGTGCTTTCTACTTATTTCCATTTCCAGCTGATAAATTCCTATTTTTTAGTGCAATATCTCCACATTAGTCTTTAAAAGATCTTGTCCTTCATTCCACTGAAGTTTATCATATTGTTTGCCTCTTTGGAACAGTTGGTTTTTTCTGCCCAGTATCCTCATCTTCTGCTATGTTGACAATGCCTCCCACCTTTGTGTCATATGCAGATTTCAAAAGGACCCTCTTACCATTAGTTTTAAGGACCATTTATGAACCTCTATCCCAACTTTATATTTCTATAGTATATATGTTTTGCCATGATAGTCGTTAATTAACTTTATTAGATATTTCTTAATTTTTTTAAGAAGAGAGTCAATATTTTATTCTCTTCCTTAAAGAGTGATGATTGCCTTATGTCTGAGGTTAATTCATATTTAGGTCACTACAGCAGTTATTTAGCCCCCTTGTTCTACAGAGAACTGGCATGTTCCTTCTCTGTACTGTCCAGCCTCTTGTCTTCTGTATTTCGTTACAGATTTTCCTAGCATTGTTTATTTGATTTTCCTCTTTTTCTACATAAGATTACCAGGCATGGAGATTGAAGAAGTCCTTCCCATCCATCTCCCTTTTTTTTTCAATATTAAATTCTTATTATCATTTATGTCAGCTTTGAGCCAAGAGGAATAGTGCCCCAGCTGACAGACAGCTTTCTATTTTTTGCAGTGATACACAGAATCAGCTACTCAGCATATTTTCGTGAAAGACTTAAAAACACACCCAAGTGGTGTTTGGTTTTTTTTCTTTTATCCAGGGCACATATCCTAGGAAGACTCTGAAATCTGTACTATTTCCCCCTGTACCACTGTAAACATGCCCACAATGCAGTACTGCTTTGCCTATGGATTCAAATGACTCTCAATCCTGTAGAAGCTTTTTTGCAATAGCATAAAAGGGAGTTTGTGGGGATGCAAGAAGAGAGAAGCAGTACATTTATTATGGTGGTGCAATGCAAAAAAAATCTGAATTTTTAGAATTAGAGGAGCAAGGCCTCTGTGAAACTCTGGGGTTGCCCATCTGTTAGTTTTAGGGCTGGTACAGGCTGCCCGCACAAGGTAAAATGAGTGTGAATATGTGACACAGAGAGGGGAGCCAGTCTTGACTGAAAGCATCAAGTCCTGCACACCTGCCTCTGCCAGGGACCAAGTGGGCCAAATCTGGGGGGTGCAAGCAAAATAGCATCTTTAGGTCTGTTATTTGCTGTGAGTAACTATCATGGCATCCCATTGCTCTGACTATTAAGAGAAGAGAAAGATCCATAAACCCCTCATGCTGTGTTGCAGACAAAACTGCTGTTTGTTTGTATATATAACCACTGTTACTCTTCAGCTGACAAATTTGATTTGTGACCCTTAATATCTTCAAAGTAATGCTCTTGCTAATGGTAGTCATGCTATTGATTTTCATAGAGGCATTTTACTCCATATGAATCCATTGCTTTTAAGCCAATTAATCATGCATCACTAACTTCACTGCAATGGTGGTTTTAATGTGAATATTCAAGCAGTGCTTCACTTCAGGGTTTCTCAACAGCTACCATCTGAAGACAATTTCAAAGCCTTAAGAAACTACTTAATATAGTTATTGGATGCTTACCAGTTCATAAGACCCTGCCCCAACTGCCTCATATATTTTATGCAGAACAAAATCTTCTAATTAAGCAGATGAAAGAAAAGAATTAACATACCACTCAGGGGATTGAACATACATGATTATTAAGCATTATAAAAAAAATTTTTTTAAGTATGCTTAGCTCAAAAAAAAAAGGGATTAAAAATTAACTAAGTGGGGGAGCAAACCTTCATTACACTGCAACAGGGAATGAAAGAGTTCAGACAGACCTATTGCCACAACTTACTCCACAGGGGTGTTCTGAAAGCAAGGTATAAGATTTTTTGAAGCAACTGTGTGTGCTTTTTGATTCCTTCAATCCATGTTCATTTCCATTTTGGGTATACTGCTATGGAGGTTTTCTCAAAATAGTTTTCCATGACTTCATATGGGTGCAATTATTCTCCCCGCCTGGTGGGCACCAGGATCCCACATCCCATCCCCACTTCTAACTGCTGCCACCCCTGTTAGAAACAAAGGCTTTGATTTTCTGTCTAGGTCCAACAGGGACATGGGCCAAAGACGTATTTCCCTGACTTTTCTCAATGAATCTCAGCAGTTCTTGCCCCGCTCTGTGTTTAAGGACTTCTGCTGCTTCAGCAGCAATGTTCACCACACCAATTTACATCCTCCTCCCAGACCTTATGCATAGGCCCAGTGTCTGAGAAGCAGAGGGATGATGGACAGAGCCAGAACACTGGTTGCATACGACTGCCTCAACCACAGGCACAATTATAAAAGAGTTACCTGGCAACTATTTTGGGATGAGGACCACAGGAAACAGGTATTTTCATTCCTATTTTAATTTCCTTGCCTGCTTGCAGAAACAGTTACCTTCTTCAGGGCTTTTTTCCAGCTTCTCCCAAAGCAAATGTAAACCACCTCAAGAGACCACCTCAAGAGAACTGTTTGATCTTTAATGGGCAACAGTGACATTGGGGATATGGTCTTGCATACAACAACTCAACTCACACACACAGAGGCAAGTAGCTGTTACCTTAATATCAGAAGCATATTCAGAACCAGAGTTAACCCATGCGAGTCTGGGTTCCTACAGTCACAACTCTGTGAGTAGAGACCTTAAACAAAAAAAAAAAAAAAAGAGGAGAGGACTTAGGTTTAATTGGTTTTTCTTCAAAAATTATTCCATGATGGTGGATGGAAGAGTAATGCAGCACACGTGTTAGATAAGTTTAGCATCTTTCTTAGAAATTGTAATTGATATTTTTTAACTATTATTATTATGCAACACTAAGACCAAAATTTCGTTTATCTAAACATCTGTGAAACATCTACAGCAGCACAGGAAATAATTTTGTTTGGAACAGAACAAGTACAAATCATGTAGCATAAGGATGCTTGAAGGGAGAATGTCAACAGGATAGGGTGGAGGGGATGGTACCGGTCTGGAAGAAAATGATGAGCAAAGTTCTTCAAGAGCTCTGTCTAGTTTAGTTTTAGCAATATTAACAGTGCAAAATGTGGACAACTGGAAACTAAATTTGTCAAGTACACTATCCCAAATATAGAGGACACTGTCTGTTACACAGGGAAAGGTGGTCATGAGGACAGGAGGAATCTCAACAGAGTACCAAAACTCACAAGGGCATGAACTTTCAGCATTGTTAAAAATGTGCACTGTCATCTGAGAGTTCCTCAGCTGGCAATAAATGCATAAAATAGTGTGTGGATGCGTGTGTGGGTGAGTGCACGTGTCTACTTACATGAATATATGTATACACTTCTAGATATACACAAGCATGTGTATATTCACAGATTTCTCCACAACCTGCAGCCAGAACAAAGGCAAGTGAAATGTTGTGTGACTCCAACAAAACATGAACTGTTCTTAAAGTCTCATACAGTTCCAGTCGCTTACATACAAGAAAGCAGAGTTTTAACTGGACTAGACACAGGAGAGAGCTTTTAGATGAACAGAGCTACTCACTGTATTTAGTAGAGAGGAATAGGACAACCTGGTTTGCTTCACTGAACAAAACCCTCAGGAAGAAGAAACCTCTTCTATCTCAAGTGAGTAAACTCTAGGAAGGGAAAAGCCATTTCAGATAAAATACAATATTGTCACAACAACAACAAAATGCACAAACCAACCAGCCAGGGAAAAATAAAAGAGCTTGGAAACCAGGAGGTGGTTTCTGACCACTGGAGCCAGCAAAAGCCACAAAGTGAGGGAGGCAAAGGCAGTCTCAGACAGGATTTGGGACCCAGTGTGCTGGAAGACCAGAAGATGCAAAAATCCTTTCTGGACTTGTATGTATAGGAAGGTACAGGCTCAGCAGCCCATCACAGATGATTTAGTGGTCATAGCCTGTGAAATTTGGGTGAAGGGTCTTTCATTCTGTGGTGATACCAAGGCAAATTTCAAGTGACCCAAATTTCATTGAAAATATCTCATGTTTTCATCAGTTAGCAAATTAAAATATATTACGGGAAGAAATCCATTGCCTAAGGCCTTTATTAAGGTTTTTTAATGTGCTCTCTTTAGTTCTGTTGCTGCATGTTTGAAATACATAAATAAATAATCAGTACATCAATTATTTCTGTCTATTTTATGACCCAAATTTAAAATATCTCTGACATATAGCCTGACAATACCCTGTTTATTAATTTCTGTGTGATGTCCTGACAATACCCTGTTTATTAATTTCTGTGTGATGTCCACAAGAGCATTAGATAATTGATAAAAATCATGCTTTTTATTTAATACAATTATATTGAAGAAAAGTCCTGAGGACTCCACAATAAGCATTGCACAAAAATCATTCAGATATAAAGGAAACATAAATAACACTCTGCTGCAAGGGGGACACCAGTGTTTTCTTCAACATTAAGGGTGAGAAATAATTAGGAAAACTTACCCAACTCTTCATCTGTGTTTGATAATAACACAACATCCATGTTGTATTTGGAGCAAATAAGCTTGTGGCTATGAGATATATATACTGTGCATTTATCCATCAACTGTAAGCTCTTCTTTTGGTTAACCCTTCTTGGACAGCAAGAGGTGCACAGGCATAACTAAGAACTGTTCACTGCCCAAAAAAATATTTTTCTTCTGTAGTGAATATAAGTGACCTAATTCTCTTAGCAATTCTTATTTATTATAATTTGTTATTGTCGTGGTTTGACCCTGGCTGGATGCCAGAGGCCCACCCCAACTTCTCCTGAAGGAGAAAACTAAAAAAAACAAACTGGAAAATAAAACTGGAAAATAAAATAAAACTGGTCACAGGCAAAAGAAGCAAGGCAAAACTATAAATAAAGAACATAAAGGGTTTATTTTCTAACTAACAAGCTCAGAACTGCAAGGGAAGCATCATTTAGAAGGCAACCTTTCTCCCCCCACCCCTCCTTCTCTTACAATAGATGTAATATTCCCTTTTCCACCAGGAGAAAAAGGGGGAACACAGGGTAGGGGTAAACCAGGCAAGTTGGTANCCAGTTTTACATCCAAGAATGAGAACAGAATCAGAAACACAATATTTCTATTTACAACAGAAAATAATTAAATTAAGCCTATTTCCTTAATGAAAGTTATCCATGAATGAATTCAGATGTTACTGTTTTACCTTTATTCAAAATTTTCCAGTGACTTTAGTAGACCTATTTCAGTCCAAGGAATTCTGTGTGGCAACTCCCTTCCTGAATGAGTGACTAGAGACAAAACAAAGACAATACTCTTCTGCAGGCACAGGACAAAAAGGTACCTTTTAAGGATGGTGCCTAAAATGTCGTTATGCCACTTGAATCTTAAACACATCCTTGCACAACTATTTAACTATTTATTCTTAAATTACATTGCTCTTACTGCTGATATTTAAGTATTCACATAAAGCCAAATAGTTTTTAAGGGAGGAGATTATTTTCACTAGAATGAATAACCACATTTTCATATATATCTTTGTATGTATATTTATACTTAGATGTGTGTGTGTCTGTGCATTCAGCAGCTTCTCAGCTGAGATGAACAGAGATGCTTGATTCAATGAAGGCAATTTCTCCTGAGAGGTAGCTTTTGGCTCCATGGCAGCTAGTAACATTACTATGCTCTGAAGGGTTATTACAATTATGGCTCTGAAGACACTTCATGATAACAAAAGTTAAGACTTTTGTATATATTTATGAAATTCCACTTATCTCTGTAGGTAGTAACATATCCTCAGGTACAGAAGAAAATGTCTTCAGTGCATAAATATTGATAGTATTGTTTGTGTCTTAGAATTATGAATGCAGGATGCTAAAAAAATATCTTCAGTACCAAGAAGTGATATGTTGCTTCAAATATAATCCCCCAGGGATAAATCCCAAATGTCAGCTTTAAAAAGCTCCACGTACTGCATAAACATAAGAGCAGGAGGGCTGCAGGGAGTGAGGTAAAGAAGCAGCATTGTAAATACAACTTTGCAAACACAACTCTTATATAAAGTTTTGTTGATTTATTTGGACTTTGCATTTTGCGTCTTCCAAAGAGTGGAAAAAATTGACACAAGACTCTGTTCTGCCTGGTTCAGGCTATGAAACTGGAGGTGTTTTCCATTCTTACTTTTTTTTTTCCTCTAAAGGACAATTCACTGGTGTCTGAGACAGAGAAAACTAAACCCATACAGCCATAATGACATTCTCACATCTCAAAATACCACTAGCAATACTTACTTTTCCTACAATTCCCTGTTTTACTGTTGATCAAGCTTTGCCGCAGAGCCATCAGAGAGAAGCACCACAGCTGGCTATATTTGGACCACTTGCTGTTTTTCAGATGGAATAAAAAAAAAAAAAAAGTGGAGAAAAATGTGCTCCTAAATTACTGTTTCTTTTTCCGTGTTCTGGTCAAATGCAAACAGCTGCAAACTGAGAGTCACAACATTATTGTGTACCATTATAGACTAACCGGAGATGCTGAGATTAGCTACAGCGTAGCCCCAAGGATGCTCACATAACAGCATATGGAGGGTGACTGAGCACTACTGGGCACACTCTGTTGCTTCTGGACAGTGACGGAGACCAAAGGGCTGAAATCTCTAAGAAAAGAGTAAAAAGAACCCCCAATTAAGTAATATCAACCTGGAGAGGGACTTACACAGATTGGAAAGCAGCAGAGGAAGAAAGCATTTCAGGGAAACTGCATGGAAAAGGAAGGAGCAACATAAAGTACAGTGTCTTAAAAACTTGGTTAAGGGAAAAACACAAAGAAAATCTAAAAAATATATGCAAATGTACAGAAATATAAGATTGGAAACAAATAAGCGTATCTAGAAATATAAATTATTACTATCTAGACAAGAAGAATATGAGTTCAGGGGAGAGAAACTATTGTAACAAACGTCCATTTTTCTAGGAAGCCGCATTCAGAGAGGATCTGAAGCTTATACAGCCTTGCAGGTCCGAGCCCTGTGTAACCAACCACCACTAAATTCCGACCTTTGCAGCTCTATTGCAAATTCTTCTAACAGAGCAAAACAAAGGGTTCAGAACTCTACAGGCTTTTCCCTGGGGAAGGCACCTGGGAGGACCCCGGGCTGGTCCCGGAGCAGACAGGGAGAATTCGCGCTCAGCAGCGAGGGCTCTTCTCGGGCAGCGAGGTGTACCCAGCTGGCAAATCTGCAGCGCTCAGAAACAAGGACAGGGGGGCTGTCAGCTTGTCCAGCTCGCACAGGGACCCAGGAGCACATCCCCAGCTACAGACCCCTCAGCTAAATAGCTTTATGGGGCACTCAAAACCGCCTGAGAGGGTGATTACCCAATGCTGGGAGAGCTAACAAGGAAGACGACCGCCGCGATTAACCAATAACTGGGAAATGAGAGAGGGACTCCATCCTCGGGACAAGCGTTTTGGAGCAGGAGGAGGAGGAGGTAGTGGCACTGCCAGGCATCGCCCCAGCAGATCCCCAGCAGGTCCCAGACAGGTCCCAGAGCATGGGGGTGGCATGGGGGTGTACAGCACTCCTCAGGACGCACATGGAAGCGGTTTTTCACAGAGAGAGTAATTGCATATTGGAATGGGCTGCCCAGGGAGGTGGTGGAGTCGCCATCCCTGGAGGTGTTTAAGAGAAGACTGGACGAGGAGCTTAGTGACATNTGGGGGTGTACAGCACTCCTCAGGACACACATGGGGCCGTGAGGGACACCCGCCCTCAGCAGTGCCATAGCCCCGTGCTGGGAGCAGCACCCCTTTGTCCACAGGAGGGGCTGCACATGGGCACCCACACACAAAGCATGGGCAGTAAAATGCACATGCTTTTAAATGCTGAGGCTGTAAAAGCGTGCTTAGAAATCTGCAGGCATTTATTAACGTTTTGCAAGTGTCTAGGACTGGTTTAGAAGATGTGTTGCTGATTTCAGATCTGAACATAGAGTTCACTGATAGCAGGTTAAATATCCACTGTTAATAAGTCCAAAAATTGCTTTAATTTCAATATGATTTAAGTGACCTGAGCAGTTTTTCCTTGCAGTAGGGCTGCATGTGCCAGTGATGCTGTATCAGTCCAGGACTGTGTTTTCCATAGTGGCAGCAATAATTGTGACACTGGCAACACTGTCTTCCACAAGATATTTTAGCATCTAACCCACCTTCCAATGTTCTCCTCGTGATGATCACAAGAACAGAGCTATGTACTGTCCTCTTTGTGTCCAGCTCCAAGCTGATTCTTTCATAGCTCTGGTTTCAAAGAGACATTTTGTGCCTTTCCTGCTGCCTGGAATGTTTGTGCAGTATTGGATTATTTCAGATGAAAGTTTCAGTAGTGAGTAAGTGAACTTGTGATTCTTAATGACAGCTGTGAGAGCTCATGTCTTTGCTACTGTCACTGTGTTGCTGGACCATGACTGAAGCAACAACCACAATTTGATCTGTTAGAGAAATGCAGTGAAATGCAGAGTAACACCGACTATGTGCATATTGAAAAGGTACCTAAAATAGATGCAAGCCAACCCTCACGCTCTGCTGCCTGCTGGACAGTTAAAATTCAGATCCAAAGCAGGTCATCTTCTGGACCAGGAAACTAACATTTTCATACCAAAAAGTATGGAAACTGGCCTGTTTCTAGTATGCAGCACCTGCTGATGCTGACACAGTCCTAGGTAAATGTCAGCATAAGCTCTGCATTGTGGATACATTTCAGTGATGTTCTTGAGCATATTACTCAGGAATTTTAGGGAAAAGGCTTACAAAAGAAGAGTACCAGGCTTCAAAATGTTCAATTTCCGAACAGGTTTCATATAAGGAAAACAAATCCCAGTAGCTGGTGATAAGAATCTCCATTACAGACCTAAGTGAAACAAACAGGCAATCTTTGTGGTCCAGATCAGCATACATCTTCCTGGATGAACCATCACAATTGATATATACACCTAGAAGAAAAAAATTATCAAAAGACTGTATCTTTCTGAACACCTTATGAATATTTCCACTGCATTAAAAAAAAAAAAAAGAGAGAGAAGCTTGCTTTGCTGACTGCAATTTATGAGAGAAAAATTATGTATTTGTCAAAGCCACTATGAATTGACTGGAAAACAACCTACATCCACCAAAAATATGGGTTTATGTGGAGTTGAATAGTATTTCACATCTTCCATTCTGCTTCCCAATGTGAGAGTAAATTTGCCCTAATTAGTTAAGTACAAACACAAAATGTACCTCCATGTCTCTTGCAGACTGGGAGCTGTTCTATTTGAGTGGTGACCCCAGAATACCTCATCACTCCCAACATGGATCGACTTGCTCCTTTGGGCCAGAGGAGCTCCCAGTGGCACCTCACAGTTCACTGCTCCCCAACAGCAGACTTCTCTCCTATGGAAAGAGCAGCTGGAAAATCAATAGTTCTTTGCTGATTAATAACCGATTTTTCCACAGACCAAAATGCAGCATTGGCCCCACTGTAGCAGGCGGCACAGACCTCACATGGCTGTCATTCCACAGAGCTGAAAATCTTCCCTTCCTTTCCTTCCTTTCCTTC
>WEKX01017857.1:0-21748 GCA_013390025.1 Pitta sordida
AGTCCTGGGAAAAGTCATGGAACATCTGTATTGATGATATGGCCGAGGGAATTCAATCCATCATCAGCAAGTTTGCAGATGATACTAANAATGAATGACAGAAAACTTAATATGAGCCAGCAGTGTGCCCAGGTGGCTAAGAAGGCCAATGGTATCCTGGTCTGTATTAGGAACAGTGTGGTCAGTCAGACTAAGGAAGTTATCTTTCTTCTGTACTCGGCACTGGTCAGACCACATCTTGAATACTGTGTCCATTTCTGTGCTGAGGGGAGGTTGCAGCCAGGTGGGTGTGAATCTCTTCTCTCAGGCTGATGACACCAGAACAAGATGACATGGTCTTAAGCTATGCCAGGGGAGGTTTAGACTGGATGTTTGGGAGACGTTTTTCACAGAGAGAGTGATCCCTCAGTTAAATGGTCTGCCCAGGGACGTGATGGAGTTGCCATGCCTAGAGGTGTTTAAGAGAAGACTCGATGAGAAGCTTAGTGACATGGTCTAGTTGGTGGGAGACTTGGATGGATGGAGCGTGGTGCCCATGTTTCCACACTTGTGGGCCTGATCTGAGGGTAGGCATTCACTTGGGAGTTGAACTAGATGATCTTGTGGGTCCCTTCGAACTCAGAATAACCTGTGAACCTCTGAACTGTTTTTTTTTTTTTTCCTACATTTTTGGATTGAATGTATTTCAATTCAAAGGGTATAGTAACAGGCAGGAGAAGTTTCTACTCCAGGAAGGTTACCACCTTCCTTGGCAGATATTGTCTTAACCTTAGACACACAGATATGTCAATTCTGGTAGCACTCTAATCACGAAGTCCTAAACTCGTCTTTCATTTTTATTTCACTTTCACATCAATTCTTGACTGTCATTTTAGGATTATTTTGTGTCAGAAATTAATTTTTTTCTTTTCTGTCATCATCCTAGAACTGATTTTTTCCATATGACCTGCAATATGATCCAAAGCTTTTTAACAAGCATCTTTCATTTGCTGAAAGCTAGTATCTTCCTTAGCTCTACGTGAAAATCACTAAGCACCATTATTATGAAGTAAAATTGTGCAGATAGCAAAAATGTAATCAACAGATGGCATAAATTTAACATTGCTCTGCTCTTGTCTAAAAGCTTGCTAAAAGTAAGCTGGTTTTAACTACATTGAACAATTTGGACTCATTCAAGTCAGCAGTAAAACTTCTACTTGTTGGAGTAGAATAAAAGTGATATCAATATATACAACAGGTAATTGTCATTCTGCAACAATTGTATATAAAATATATATATATAAGTATTACTAGATACTGTAATTCATCAAAAATAAGTAACCTGACATTTTAGATGTTCTGGAGCAGTATACACACTAGAACCACAACAATTAACCAAAGGGGGAGTTACTGAGGGATGAGGGTGTGCAGTACAGATTTACTGGTATGGTAGAATGGTGGCTGACAAATTCAAAACTATAGCAAGAATTTAGTGCTACATCATAAGGACTGCTCTGGAAAGTGTTTTCAGATGTTTTGACATTTTCCCTCAACAAGGTCTGATTTAATTATGAATGCAAGTGTTTATCATCTAAAAATCTGAACATTACTTATGACTGTAAGAAATGGCTATTACCATGTTCTGTTGTATTCCCTGCTGCATCGTCTACTGCTGTGACCTGCGTTTTGACAGTTTATGATTTAACTATGCATGCAGGGCATCATTATTCAAAATCTGTCAGTCACTATAATTTTAAATCTAGTACAATGAATCCTTGGATCTCGCAGGCATATGGGTCTGGCCAGGTCACGTGAGTCATGAAATCCGTAAAGATACCAAACACATGCAATTAGGCTCTGCCCATAGCCGTGCCCCCTCAACTAATGAGTTCTTGGCGGTGGTCCCGGGAGTGCTGTGTGCTCTGTAGCACCTCAGGAAAGCGAAGCAAGTGCTTTTTGCTTCTTCCCAGCAGGGGAGTACCAGGGAATTGGGGTAGGAGGGGTGTGACACCCTGTGGCTCCACTGCCCTCGCAGTGAGTCCCAGGTTTCTGCTGCTGCAGTGGCAGCAGAAGCACCAGGCTTCCGACTGGCCTCTTATATTAAATATTGGAGAGAAATATCCACTTACAGTAGCCTGTCTGTTTCATATTTTAAAAAAATCATGAAAACATACAAGCCTTAGAAAAACTTGGATGGAAATCTCATCAACTGTTTGACAAAACAAGGTTCTATTTTTACATTAAAAGTCTCTTTCCTTTCTAGTGAGTGTATTTGCAAAAAGTTGCATGTGCACCAGAGGAGCAGGTGCAAAACATGCTAGCACTGCAGTACTCCTGATATTTTAATTTTATTATGTATCTCTGCATCTTATTTTTTCACATTGTTTTTGTCAGACTTCCTCGTTCAGAAAAAAACCCCACATTGATATGAATGACTTAGCTCATTTAATCAGCAGCTTTCTGAAGAGCAGATTTGCAAATTAGTTTGAACCGCATGTCCCTGAGGTAGCAAGGCAGGCAGGTGTTTCCATGTTGGGAGCTATTGAACTTCCCTGAACTCAGCCAGTTCACTCCTGGAATGCATCCATGCTCTAATAGATACCTATTAGAGCTGAAGAAGATCTGTTTAAGTCTTCTATCCCTCTCCTTGCCAATACAAGTAGCTATCCTGTACAATAAATATAACTTGATGAGTTATATTTATTTTACAAGATAGCCTAGATTTTAGAGATCAAAGCCATCATTGTTTCACTTTCTACTGAAAGACTATTCTTCATTTCGGTTATTCCTTGGAGTTTGTGTTAGATTTTATATAGAATCTAGATGTTTTTCTCTTACTTTAATAATACTGTAACTGAGTATTATAGCTTTCCTCTAGATTTGAAAAATACTGCAGTTCTAAACTCAGTGGCAAAAGTATCCTTGATATAAAAATGACCAAGATTTCAACTCCAATTTAATCTACTAAGTGACTACTTCCTCTTACCTACCGTATCAAATCAGAAATTCAGAGAAATCTGCTTTCCTGATTGCTGAAATAGTAAATATGTCTGCTTAACAAAAAAAAAAAAAATCTTCTAGTATTGGGGATAGGTCTTTCATATCCTACTGGACATGTTCTCACAGGTTCACAGGTTATTCTGAGTTGGAAGGGACCCACGGAGTCATCTAGTCCAACTCCCAAGCGAACACCCATCCAGGGATCAGGCCCACAAGCCTGGAACCACGGGCACCACTCTCTATCCATCCAAGCCTCCCAACACCTAGACCATGTTACTGAGCTCCTCATCGAGTCTTCTCGAAAACTCACACAAACATTCCAAACTAATCTATGACTAATGATGGTTTCTACTCAATAAATAAAGATTAATGGACTGCATATCAAATAATGTCATTTAGGACATGACAGTCACTCTACAGTCTAACTTAAGAGACAATACTAAAATAAGATCACGACTTCTGAGATTTCTTATTTACTTTACCTTTATTTCAAGACAAAAGAATTTGTTTGTTTTTTTCAATTAACGACACCGGCCATACAGTTGGTATAAGAATTAAGTTAATTCTGTTAAATAGTAGTCAAAAATTGCAAAATATTTAAATCTGAGTAGCGTATATTAAATATAATACAGTTTTATACAGTATTATACCTTCTCTTCACCCTTATTTTTGTCCTTGTTTTTTTTTTTTCAAGCTTGTCTCATATAGAAAAGATCTTTTAATCTTTTCTCTTCCCTCCAACTTTAGGAAATTTATTTCGTTTATTTCTTTTTGCATTCTCTTTCTTTCATTAGCAAAACCACGACTACCATGTAACCTGATAAAGGTTTTTCTAACAGAACTTTTCAGTTTGGTCTGGGAATGCCTTCTTGTCTCTACGAGAAGACTAGTGTTTCAGTTATCTTTAATATCCCTAAACAGAGAGATAAATTCATCAATAAATTGTTCATAACATGTTCTATATCATGTATCTTTCAATAGCGATGACAGTGTTCTTCCAAAAAATCCGTAAAAGCTGGCATTTTTCCTACATCAAATAAATTAAAAACAACAGTTTTAGATCTTAAAAAACATGGTTTTCACATAATACATTCTTGGGGGGGGGGAAATATCAGTTGACTCTAAGAAGGTTTCTTGTTGCACATTTATTTAAGACATCTAAAATAATAATAATAATAATTTGTGTCTGTAATGAATATTACTTTTGAGGAGAGGAGTTTAGAGGGCTTTGGGTTGATTTGTAGATTTTTTTTTTTTTTTGCAGGGGAAGGAGGCAGGTGTGGTTGTGTTGGTTTGTATACTTTTTTCCTTGTATTTTCTTTCTACATTGTACAGGCAGAAGTGTGTGGACAAATCAGGAGAGGAATTAATAATGAGAAAAAATAATAATTGCACCTATATTGTTTCTCAATTTTTTTATATACAAAATTATTTCATTACACATGTACATATATATGTTTTTAAGGTATATGCATACATATATATATGTGTGTATATATGATTTTTTTGCTGTAATTAAAATAAATGGTTATTACCTGAACATCCAGACAGACAGCTAGTGGAGACTAATTTATAAAAATGCTGCCATAGCTGTTAAAAAAAGAAAACACCTCTGAAAATCTGATCCTAAGTGGTTTCAGCTGTGCAGATTTGTGTCATAAGGACATCCAAAGAAAGCTGAAGTAGTTCTAAAATCATTAGATATCCACCCATTGAACCACAAGTAAAAGTTCATAGTCAGTATTAGTTTTATATTAGGGTGAAGGATTCTATGCTGTTTGAAAATTCTTGTTTACACATGGGTGGATAGACCAAAGAAACTTAGCACACCACTTTTATGGATAGATATTAACCTTCACAGATGACTGAGTATATCTAGACTCTATAATTAAGTGTGTTTGCTAAAATCAAAGATTCCCAAGCTGCTTTCAGATGACTCAGCAGAAATGTATTTTTTAATGGCATTATATTGATCTTGACTGTATATTCGTCAAGAAAATCTACGTGTCAGGAAGCTTTGACCTGAATTTTCAATGACAGATGAAAAATTATTTTCCTTTTTTCTTCCATGGCTTAGAAAGAGATTTAGCAGTGTCTTAGTGTTTACAAGATAAAAATAATAAAGACGTTGATAAAGCAGCATTTCAAATTTTGCTGAAATGACTGAAAAATACATACCGAACTCCCGGAGAGCACCTTAAAAGTTTCATGAACTGTATGAAATAATAATGTATTTTCTAAATATGGTATGTTATCATATCACATTTAACATAGCATATGATAGATATTTTATAAAGTAAAAGAAAGAATAAAAGAGAGAAATCTGAGCTAGAATTTTTGTTCTGTTTTTATTTCTGTCTTAGTTGTTGTTTGGAGGTTTTTTGTGTGTTGTTCTTGTTTTATTTTGTTGGAGTTTTTGTTTGTTTGGAGTTTATTTTGTTTTTATAAATCCTGATTACTAGAACACATTTATCCATGTTTTCCAGAAACTGGTTTGTAGTGCACTTTTAAGCTTGGCATTTCTCCATTTTGATTTAATCCTGAACATCACATACCGTATCTATTAATTCACAGAAATTTAACAACTTATGTTCAGCATTTATCTCAAACAGAAGCCATTTGAAAGTCACAGACTTGATGCCCTCTTTCTCTAGTTTCCAAAGATGTCTCTCATTGGTATATATAAAGCCTGTCTGGCAAACAACACTCACCCAAAAACACAGGAGTCACTGCCACTTGAAGGGTTCTCTGTTCCTGCATTTTACAGGGCTTCTACTGAGGAAGCGCATTCCGGATATCTCAGAACCTGAAGGCTTGAAAAATACCTCTAACATGCCCTCACTACTGCTAATTAAAGTGGAAACCACTGTTCTTACAAAATTTCTACCAAAATCTCAAGGTTAGTAGAATTATAGAATCATTTATGTTGGAAAACACCTCCAAGATCAACAAGTCTAGTCATGAACTTGACACTGCCAACTCCACCACTAAACCATGCTCCTAAAGTGGCACAGCTACTTGTCTTTTAAATACCTCTAGGGACAATGACTCAGCTAATTCCCTGTACAGTTCTTCCAGTGTTTGACCTCCCTTTCAGGGAAGCCATTTCTCCTAATATCCAATTTAAGCTTCTCCTGGTACAATTTGATATCATTTCCTCTTGGCCTATCACTTGTTACTTGGAAAAGAGAATAAGCTTCATCTCTCCACTCCCTTCTTTTAGGTAGTTGTAGAGAGTAATAAGGTCTTCCCGCAGCCTACTTTCTCCAGGCTAAACAGTGCCAGCTCCCTCATCTCCTCATGTGACTGTGCTCCAGACCTTTCATCAGCTTTGTTGCCATTCTTTGAATGTGCTCCAACACTTTCTTGCAGTGAGGCACCCAAAACTGAACACAGGATTTGAGGAGCAGCCTCAACAATGCCAACCACAGAGGGGATGATTGCTTCTCCAGTCTGGCTGGCCACAATATTTCTGATACAAGCCAGGATGCCATCAGTCTTCTTGGCTGTCTAAGCACACTGCTGGATCCTATTTTGACAGCTGAATGAGTCAAGAGAAGGAAGGAAGGAAGACAGTAAGAAGGAAAATAGCTTCAGTCCAGTAGAGAAGAATCACATGAAGAGGATACCTTTACATCTCTGATGTATAAACTTTTCTTGATTCTTTAGCACACTTAAACAATCATAACATCCATACCCTGACTGTGGAGTCTGGTTTTTTTGTTAAATTTGTCTGAAATTAATAGAAATTCAACACTATGATATTTTTAAACACACCATTCCATGTGATTAAGTACATTCTGTAAGTGCCTTTCACTTAAAGACAAGGAAAAAAAACCCCAAGAAATATAACAAATAAAATAACACTTGTGCTCATACATGGAACTTTGTTCCAAAACAAACATTAAAATATCACTATTTTTATAAAAGCAAAATGATTTTATAGGAAGCTAAGGTAATTGTGGCATCATAAAAAAGCATCACATTTTACATACTTTAAAAACATGACTGCAGAAGCAAAGGCGTATTTTTATGTAATCACCCATATTATGTGATTTTTTTTAAAAAAAAATTCCTATTTATTGGCACTGAGAGATATGATGTGTTGCAATCAGAGAGGTCTGAGTAGACTAACCATAATTCTTCATCCAGGATAGTGTCAGTAGCCAAATTTGGAAGAATCATTTCAAGTGTTTCTCCTTGATCTTGTGTTTGTGTTGTTTTCTGGAATCTAGCATCTGCTTACTGTCTCAGCAGTTGTCCACACATAAGATTTGGATAAATTAGCAATGCAAAGAAACTGAATAAATAGCTTCAGTTCTGTATCCAAAATTCTAGGCAACAATCCAAAAACATTCAAAGGAGAATGTCACTAGAGATTTCCAAGGTAGACTAAGGATATATAATTTAATTTGGAAAGAAAAACAGTAGCATCTTTCTTCATTCTAGTTCATAGCAAAAGTTTGCTTACAATTCAAAAATGTTCACATAAAGTTTTAAATTAAATAAAAGTCTTACAGTACATACTATTACAATTTTTAGAACAGCTAAAATGTTCACAATATTTTTGAAAGAGTCCTTTCCTTAAGGAAGGAAAGCTCTAAAATAAAATCTTAATCAAATTAAAAAAAATATATATATCTTACTCCATAAAATGAATATAAGGGATATTTCCTTGTCAGACCATTGAGGAGACACTTTGACAGTCACACTCTCACCACTGGAGCCTTTATCTGCTGCTACTGAAGTCCATTCACAGCAGCAGCTCCAGTAAGTGACAAGTCCCCTGCTTGACTCCCCGTACCCCACCCTCAACACGGTCTGGCCAGGTTTCCTTATGGTTCGACCTCAGGTTTCCCACAGGAGTGTCTCAGATGTCTTCTTCCATAAAGCCATTTATTAATGGCAGAGTAACAGAAAGGGCTCCAGCTGGTGCCTCCCAGGAGGACCCTGAATAAAGAAACTCCTGGGCATTTATATCCTCACAGTCCAAGCACGCAAAAAACTCAGCTGTTCATGGACTCTTGCCATTGGCTTCCACCACAGCTTGCACTGCAGTTGCACTCACTCTCTGAGATACCTGCCCTAAGTTTATGAGTATGTTTACATTCCATTTTTAATAGTAACATTCTTTTCATTCACCTTTTAATTATATGATTAATTAGACGGGTTGAAAAGTGTATGTATTACTGATCAAAATTATAAGATAATTCCATTACTTTTTCTGTTATGAGACTGAAAGTTTTAAATGAAAACAAATATTTTTCCTATATGTACCCTGTCAGATTTCTGACAGTAGAAATACCCTATAGATTCTAACAAGGGTGAAGCAGAGGCACTGCGTATGCAGTGACTGGGGAGTTCGGTAAATCACTGAGGCAGATTTGCGGATAAAATTTCACGCAAACCAGTGATGTCACAACGGAGGGGTCACAATGCAGCAAGGTTCATAGGCTCACACGTTCCTCCGAGTTGGAAGGAATCCGCAGGGATCATCGAGTTCAACTCCCAAACAGCCTCCCACCAACTAGTCCATGTCACCAAGGTCCTCATCGAGTCTCCTCTTAAACACCTCCAGGGATGGCGACTCCACCACCTCCCTAGCCAGACCATTCCAATGAGAGATCACTCTCTCTGTGAAAAACCTCTTCCTAACATCCAGTCTAAACCTCCCCTTGTGTAACTTAAGGNTTGACTTTGCCTAGGACAGAGGTAGGCTGACAGGTCTGTAATTGCTTAGATCATGTTTCCTGCCCTTCTTGTGCATGGGTGTCACATTGGCCAATTTCCAGTCTTGTGGTACATCACCAGTAAGCCAAGACTGTTGGTAAATTATGGAGAGCGGCTTAGTGAGTTCATCTGCTAGTTCTTTCATCACCCTCGGACGGATCCCATGTGGTCCCATGGACTTATGTGGGTCCAAGCCACTCATCAAGTCTCTGACTACCTTCTTCTGGATTACAAGGGGGTTATATTGCACCCCGACTCCTTCTGTCATCCTGCTAGTCCAGTTGTCCTACAGGAAACCTGTCCTGGATGAGGAACTCAGTGACATGGTCTAGATGATGGGATGGAGAGTTAGTTATAAAAAATAAATAAAATTACATGACTGTGAGATTGGCTCAGATGGATGGAACATGGTGCTCATAGCACCAGGGTTATGATTTTGATCCCTGCGCAGGCATTCACTTGGGAGTTGGACTCGATGATCCCTGTGGGTCACTTCCAACCTGGAATATTCTGTGATTCTGTGATTCTGTGATTCTTACTGTTAAAAAGAGAGGCAAAGAAGGTTTTAAGTATTTCTGCCTTTTCCTCATTGGTACTTACTGTGTTCCCTTTTGCATCCAATATGGAATGAAGGCTGTTGCAGCCTCTCACTCTATCATCAATGATTTTACTATATCAATACACAGTTTCTAGCCCTCTGTGAGATTTCAATTGGGAACCCATCAGTCCTCTGCCAAAGTTCTTGCAACATTTCTACCATCTTGACTAGCAATTATGTGAGATCTCAAGTGAAATATTGTGGTAAGAGACCTCTTGAGTTAGTTAAATTAATGGTTTCCGATTTATGTATTAGCTGTTATAGCTCCTTGGTTTCAACTGATTTCACTCTTTTTATTTGTCTGCTGTAGAGAATGTGTGATGTGTTGGATCCTGCCAAAATAGTCACTGAATTCATATAACTTATCCTTTATAGCTTTTTGACCTTGGAGTACCTCCTCTATATGTTCGGCAGTTCCTTTACCTGTTTTGTTTTTCCTTTCATTTTAACAGTAATATATTTGTAGAATAATGCTTTTGAAATAATGTTTTTTTATCCAAGCACAGTTCCAGTGAGGAAGAAATTACATCATCACAAAACATAATGTCTAAGGAATACTTTAAAAAAGTATTTTCCAGAAAGATTCTCATGCCCCTAATAAAGTTATGGAACAATTATTTAGATAACCTAATTATTTATCATTTTGAAATATGCCACGGGTTATAAAAAAATTTAAAAATGCATGTTGTTCAGTTAATTTTTTAGAAACAATGAAGCAATTTTGAGGCTTTTGTTCATGGGACTTAAACTGTTTTCATTATTTTAAAAAAAATCACTGTCTGAAAATGATAAACATTCTAAATACATAATTTATAGTTCAATTTAGGCTATACCATGATACACTTGATATAAAACTGAACCATTAATATGGAAGATGGAAATTAATTTGATTTGATAACTATTTTCTATGAAATAATAATTGCAAGTGGATCCATAATATAGAAAAATACAATTATTTTGAATTTCAAATATATTTCCAATAAAATTACTTTGTCAACCAGTTAAATATAGCAGTTATATTTTTTTTAAAATACATGATTTTCTTAAGAGTGGAATGACTTTGAAAGAGCTGAAGGAATTTCAGAATGTTCAAAGTCTGAAGTGAATTAAGTACATATTTTTGGGGGCTCCCTGAATCCTGTATAGAGAGTGCTAGCCATTAATTCAAGAGACAGAGATTCAAATATGTTGACTCTACTCAGTAAAAAAGGACTTTCTGCTTTTCCTGAAAAATACGTATTAGGATAGAAAATCGAAATTTGGTAGAAATCACATAAAAGTTCTCAGACATGGAAAGGAAGTGAAAAGAAATTGAGGCATCCTTTTTACAAAGCAGAATAAAATGACAAATACCTTGACTGAATTAGAAAAGAAACAAGTACTTTAATTACAATGGGCACTACTACTCCTATGCAGCTTCCTTGAAAGTAAATGCAAATTTTTATACAGCTATCCCAATAAGCTTTTAGTATCTGAATAACTTTAGGCGACATTGAATATGTCAATTTCTTGGAGGCTATCAGAGCTTTGAGGATATTTGGTGACTAAATTTTTACTCTTCACAAGATGTGAAATGCTGAACCCAAAGTATTAGAGCAGAAAACTCCTAATAATTTGTTTAAAATGTAATTGCTTCTACTTCTCTGAAAAAAAAAAGAAAGAGGCAATTTAGAACCCTTTAGCAAGTAAGAGTCTAGTTCTAAACTAGTCCTAAACTATCTGGGAGGATCATAAAAAGGATAAAGGGTGAGGAAAAGACATTCTTTTGTGTAGGGTAATGAGGGCAGAATATAAAGGGACAAGAAGTTAGTTGAATATAAGCTTAACCCAAATAAAATATATCCATCTGTCCTGGCAGGTATATTTTATTGTCAGTAAATCCAAATCTATTAATCTAATACAGTCAACTCCCGCAACTTGCGAGCTCTTGGGTCTGCCTGGATTCCCGTAAGTTCCAGAATCCGTGAGGATAGCAAGCCCATGAGTAATCAATTAGGCCATGCCTGTAGCCAGACCCCCTCCACTAATAAGGTCTGGAGGGCAGTCCTGAGAGTGCAGGTCCCTCTGTAGTGCCTCATTAAAGTGGAGGAAATGCCTTTTGCTTCTTCCCAGGACCCAGAAGGGAGCTGCTTTTCTGAGCACAGAAAACAGCATGGCCAGAAGCCTTGAAGCTGGCGCCCGGATCCGAGTGGGCGTGGAGGCTCCTGCCCCTGTTCTTTCCCTGTCGTGTCTGTGCTGGGTTTTATCGGGGTTTTTATCAGGGTTTCTGGCTGCTGACGTGCATCTGTTGTGTTCAAAAACGATGGAGGCAGCATGCTGCTCCAGAGCAGGACCCTGAGGGAGGTTTGGGGAATGAGGTCCTTGCTGGGCGAGGCAGCATCGTGGGTACCCTGGTGCTGTGCAATGGGAGTGACAGCTGCAGGGGCTGGGACAGTCCCTGCTGTTCAAAGGGGCTGGGGTGCACCCAACCAGTGCTCGGGAGAGGAATGTGATGCAAGCAAGGCTGCAACACATACGCAGCTGCTTTGTTTGGGGCAGACGTTTGGTTTGGGCTTTCTTTTTCTGGGACTGCAAGATCACCAGGCGAAACTTTCGACTTTCAGGCAGGGGTGGTGATACAAACAGACAGGGCTAATCTGGGGTGCAGAGCCAGGGCAGCTGCAAAGATTTGGTCCTGGTTTGCCTAGCAGCTCAGCTGTGTTCACAGATGCGAGGGCTATAGCCGCCTTCATGACAGTCATGCCCCTGGTGGTGCTGGTGGCTCTGACCTCCCCTTTAACCCGTAACAGCAGAAGGGAGGGAAAAAGGCAAAGTGGCTTGGCATGGGAGGGGGTTCCCCTTTGGAGCAACCCACTGCAATGGGAGCAGACTAGTAGCCTGACAGTATCAAGGCTTTCAGGATGGAAGTCACATGTCTGCTCATCATGTCATAGGCTTTGTTAGCCCCCCACTCAACCCAAGTGGATAAACAGGCAGTGGGGATGCCACAGCTGCAGCGGAGATGGAGTGGGCAGCATGTCCCAGGGACCCTAACTGTGGCTGGATGATCCAGTGGTGGAGCTGGGACCTACCTGGGTGCCTGCCCCCGCCCTCCCATCTGTCCTTGCAGTGGACAGCCTGTGCCAGGCAGAGTAACCATGGGAACCCATGGCCACCTGGCTCTCACTTACTTTACATATCCATTAACATTGCTGCCAGGCACCATCAAGCCACAAAGAAGTTTTGGCTCTGAGAAGCATGGTGCTTTTTTTCCCACCGGGTGAGGTGATTTTTGGGGGGCTTTTTGGTTAATTTTCTTCTCCTCCCCTGCCCCTCAGTGTGGTCATTCTTGTGGCAGTGGGCCACATCCTAGAAAGGACCCACCAGGCCTGTTAGGTATTGACTGTTTCTGTGTTTCAGACATGGCAATAAACATCTACATACAAAACCCCCACTCTTCTGCTGCCCAGAAGAAACNTAGCAGCTCAGCTGTGTTCACAGATGCGAGGGCTATAGCCGCCTTCATGACAGTCATGCCCCTGGTGGTGCTGGTGGCTCTGACCTCCCCTTTAACCCGTAACAGCAGAAGGGAGGGAAAAAGGCAAAGTGGCTTGGCATGGGAGGGGGTTCCCCTTTGGAGCAACCCACTGCAATGGGAGCAGACTAGTAGCCTGACAGTATCAAGGCTTTCAGGATGGAAGTCACATGTCTGCTCATCATGTCATAGGCTTTGTTAGCCCCCCACTCAACCCAAGTGGATAAACAGGCAGTGGGGATGCCACAGCTGCAGCGGAGATGGAGTGGGCAGCATGTCCCAGGGACCCTAACTGTGGCTGGATGATCCAGTGGTGGAGCTGGGACCTACCTGGGTGCCTGCCCCCGCCCTCCCATCTGTCCTTGCAGTGGACAGCCTGTGCCAGGCAGAGTAACCATGGGAACCCACGGCCTCCTGGCTCTCACTTACTTTACATATCCATTAACATTGCTGCCAGGCACCATCAAGCCACAAAGAGGTTTTGGCTCTGAGAAGCATGGTGCTTTTTTTCCCACCGGGTGAGGTGATTTTTGGGGGGCTTTTTGGTTAATTTTCTTCTCCTCCCCTGCCCCTCAGTGTGGTCATTCTTGTGGCAGTGGGCCACATCCTAGAAAGGACCCACCAGGCCTGTTAGGTATTGACTGTTTCTGTGTTTCAGACATGGCAATAAACATCTACATACAAAACCCCCACTCTTCTGCTGCCCAGAAGAAACTTTTTATTTTGGGCAGCAACAGGGGGTTCTGATGCCAGCACAGGGATCGAACTCTGATGTCAGGAGCCCGCGCCGCTGATATCAGGACATACTGGGCTATGTTGCCCGTGTCACATCAGTGTGGGCAGACCTGAAACGTGGTGCCAAGTAGTAGCGCCACTTCCATCTGCTGCCACCAGGGTTGTCACTGGTGGCGTCAACCATCCACCGCCATCCCCTGGTTCGCAGTGGCGCCATGATGGCATGGCCCCGGTGTCTTTGTGCCAGCCATGCAGTAGTTCTCCTGGCATCACGGAGATGGCAGCAAATCCCCTTTGCCCTAAACGGTGAGAATGAAGGATGTACGGCAAGTCTGGTGGGTGGTGATGGTGTGCGGGAGCAATTATGTTTGTGAGCTCATTACATATTCACAAGCTGACGAGTTCACGGCACATTCTGCACATGTGCTGAGGTCGCACAACTAGCTGAAAAATTGCTCGTGACTATTCGGGCCCCGCAAATTACGGACTGTGAATATGTGGAGGACCACTGTATGTGGCATTGGGAAATGGAACTTTTCCTTAAGTGAATTAAGTGATTCTATCAAGTACATTGTTGGTGTTGTAGCTGTAATACAGTGAACTCCCGCATATTAGCAGTCCGTATATTTGTGTATTCAATTAATTGCAATTTATTTTTCCACGAGTTGTGCACCTGCACACATGTGCAGATGCTGTGAGTCCATGTAACAAACTCACTCAACTCCTGAATATGTAATGAGCTCATGAATATATAAATTGACCCACCCACCGGAGTGTCAGTGAGCCCTCCATTTTGAGTATTTAAGGGGAAGGAGAACTGCCATCCCCCACCGTGGAGCTGAAAAGGCTGCTGGGTGGTTGGTGTGGAGGCAGATGGGCTGTTCTGGCAATTCTGGTCATGGTACCACATCAGTGGCGCACCAGGCACTGGATCTGGAAACTGGGAGTGTGGCTGGGAACCTTAGCTGCTGCACCTGACAACTCAGGGGTGACAGGGGACAAGAGGTTTTAATCCCAAAGCACTTCCAGCTGCTGCAACCCCTGACAGCTGCACTGGGAGTTAGTGGCACTGTGCAACCCTGGTACAACCCAGGCAGGACTGATGCTGCTGGTCCCATCCACTTTAGGGCTTTGCTGGGGCAAAGCACGGGCTTGTCTTTGTTTCCTGACATATCCCTGGAGGAGGAGGGGCTGACGGCACAGAGGGAGCTCACCCCATTTTGCCATGGAGGCAGTGGGGGCCAGTGGTGCCTCCCCCATGGGACCATGCAGCCGGTGGAGACTGGCACTTTGCTCATTCGCCACTGCTACCCAAAATAAAGGAAGCGAGCTGTGTAACCCCACGCTCCTCCTGCCCGGCAGCAGAACAGAGGGGTGGATACACCAGGCAGCAGTGCAGCAGACACGACACAGTGTGCTTATGTCACATCCCAAGAGACTGTGTGCCAAGGAACCTGTAGCATTCTGGGGAAAAAAAAAAGCAAAACAAAATGACTCCCCTGGACCCCACAACTG
This sequence comes from Pitta sordida, assembly GCA_013390025.1. Classification (NCBI taxonomy): domain Eukaryota; kingdom Metazoa; phylum Chordata; class Aves; order Passeriformes; family Pittidae; genus Pitta; species Pitta sordida. The sequence goes on from WEKX01017857.1 coordinate 15,072, forward strand.
CAGGCAGCCTGTGGCTCCAGGTTGCCACATGCATGTGCTCTTGTGCAGAAAATGCTGCAGACATGGGGTTCCCTGAATATCGTCCTCTGTTTGGGAGGGAGAGTAAGTGTGAACATCAGCTCAGCTTGGCTCCAGCTCCAAGAGCAGCATGGGCACGGTGTGCTCCAGTGTACAAATTAAATGAGGTTTTTTGTGTTTTTTTTCTGAACAGAGAAACAGCACAGGGATGGGGGCGAAAAGAGAATTCTGGCCCCTTGTCTGTTCCTATGGAAACAGCCTCCACTAAAACACACACACCCCTGCAGCCAAGTGTGCAATCTCCTTAGGCAAATGTGGCTTGTTCCTACGTACACCCCTTATCCTGTCTCTGCCACTGTGGGGATGTGGACAGGAGATGTTATTTTGCCATTCTCTTATTTTCTGGCAACACAAACCTCAGCCAATCACAGCCTGCCCAGCTCCTCTGACACTCCAGAGGAGCGGGCGAGGAGCAGTTCCGGCCTTGGCCCTGGGAGCCCATTCTGGGCAGGATGGCGGTGCCCACCCCTTCTGTCCTGGGTTTCCAGAGAAAGAGAGGGCCCTGGCCTGGACCCCCAGGGACCCCCNGCCCCTTGTCTGTTCCTATGGAAACAGCCTCCACTAAAACACACACACCCCTGCAGCCAAGTGTGCAATCTCCTTAGGCAAATGTGGCTTGTTCCTACGTACACCCCTTATCCTGTCTCTGCCACTGTGGGGATGTGGACAGGAGATGTTATTTTGCCATTCTCTTATTTTCTGGCAACACAAACCTCAGCCAATCACAGCCTGCCCAGCTCCTCTGACACTCCAGAGGAGCGGGCGAGGAGCAGTTCCGGCCTTGGCCCTGGGAGCCCATTCTGGGCAGGATGGCGGTGCCCACCCCTTCTGTCCTGGGTTTCCAGAGAAAGAGAGGGCCCTGGCCTGGACCCCCAGGGACCCCCACCTCCCTCTGCCTCTGTCCACTGGGGCATGCGGACAGCAGCCCACACCCTGACTGGAGGTTTAGGCTCAGTTGATGTGGGTGAACAGGGGGATGATCATACAGTGGAGGGGGGTACACACCGGCGGGTGAGTGCAGTAAGGGAACACACTACAGGATTAGGAACACCAGAAGGATGCATTGGAGCGGGGGCGGCCATGAGGCAGCAGGTCCCACTTTCCCATTTTTCCTGCCCTGATTTCCAGGCAAATATGCCAGGCTACCACTAAGCATCAGCCGCGCCCCCCAGTGGACCTGTGGGAGATCCTCAGTCTGAAGACAAGGGGAATTCCCTCCTAGAGCTAGCAGGGGCTCCCAGCTCTGCAGCGTTTCGGCCACTGCACCCAATCCGACCCTGCGGGACCAAATGTGTGCATCTCAGCTTATGTGTTCCAGCTCCTGCTGGGTTTCAAAGCTCGGAAAAGGAATGTCATGACAAAACCAAGGGTTCTTCAGCTAGTAAGAGGCAGAGTAATTTCTATCAGCTTCCTAAAGCTCAACAGAGTGTGCAGTGCTCCCAGGACCACACCCTAGAGCTCATTAGTGGAGAGGTGTAGCTATGGGTGGGCCTAATTGAATATTCATGGATTTGGTATCTTAATGGATTTCATGACTTGCATGGCCTGGCCAGACCTGCTTGCCCATGAGTTCTAGGGGTTTATTGTATAAAATTTGGGCAAAAAGAAGAGGCAAACCCCCAAAAAATGTGATATAGTAATCCCTCGCGACATTGGGATTCTATTCTCTTGGGATTCTATTCATTGGGATTTGATGGGTTCATCTATTGCAGCTTCAGTACATCTCTGGGTTTTTTCTCCCGCAAAGATGTTCTAATTTTCCCTCCTTTTTTTCATGGCATTTTCCCATCTGCACATGCGCAGTCCTTCTGCTGCTCTACAAGGCCTGCCCTGTGGGACAAGACTGCCACATCCCCATGGAGTGAGTAGGTGCTACATCTTGCTCACTTGGGGACCACCCAGAGTTCACTCCCTTATGAGTGTTGCAGAGTTTACATGGCAGGGAGGGCTTATAACACAGTGTCAATGGCTTATTACATCAGCTTGGTTCCAGGGACGTGATGGGGTCCTGTCAGCTGGTGGTGCCTCCCCACCATGTGGCACAGGGCATGAACCACACGGTCTGTGGCTTCCGAGACCCTGGCGGGGCAGCCCTTGGCTTCTGAAGCCCTGACAGGGTGGGCCGCGACTTGTGGGGTCTGGGCCGTGTGGTCCATAGCTTCCACTTCCCTGTGCTCCACTCTCATCCCAGCCACAGCCACAGCAGCACATCTGGCCCTGCCTCTTTCAGCAAAGAGGGAAGAGGCAGAATTTAAATACAAATAATGCTCCTCTGCTGGCTCTTATTCTCGTTCTAGGCTAGTGCTTCTACTCTACCCTCAGCTCTGCCCACGCCAGCAGCACTTGAACTTGCCCACCTAAAAAGTGTGCCATCCTCCAACTCCGACTCCCTTCCCTCTGGGTCAGCCCCTCCATCCCCCCTCCACAGCCACTATGCTTTGCGAGACCCCTGGTGACCTAAGGAGGCCAGCTGTGAGCAATGGTGAGTGCCAACCCTGCTGGGAGCCCAGCGAGTGCTGGCCTCGCCGTGAGACCAATGAGCACCAGCAACAGGTGCCACTGCACCCCACACCCTCAAGGTTTAAATACATTTCACTTTTTTCACCAATTCCCCCATCTGCTGCCATCTTGGGATGGGCACCTTTGTTCAAATCTACAAATCAGCCTGATATCTAACGTGAAATATGTCAACTCCAGGGCATACAGGGAGTGGATAGAATGCTGCAGGCCACAAAGGGGGTGGATAGAGCCCTGTGAGCCCCAGGTTGCACAGACGGGGCCCCACAAGCTCCAGAGGGGCTTGGTACTTTGCTACTGTGGGGGTGCATGCAGCAGTGAAAGCAAAAGTTGGGGGGGGACCCTGCAGTGGTGNACTCCAGGGCAGACAGGGAGTGGATAGAATGCTGCAGGCCACAAAGGGGGTGGATAGAGCCCTGTGAGCCCCAGGTTGCACAGACGGGGCCCCACAAGCTCCAGAGGGGCTTGGTACTTTGCTACTGTGGGGGTGCATGCAGCAGTGAAAGAAAAGTTGGAGGGGGACCCTGCAGTGGTGGCACAGCCAGAGGGAATCCCATGGAGTACCTGGGGACTCTCCAGGCAAAGAGGGGTGTTCTGGTTTGATTATAGGGTTTTTTCTTGGCAGTGGGGGGGCTAACTAGCAGAGGCAACACCAGTCAGCTGCTGCCTCTGCCGATGGCCAAGGTCAGGAGCAGAGAGAGGCGCCTCTGTGATAACATATTAAAGAAAGGAAAGAGAAAAACTGAAAACAGCAAAGAAGATAGCTGGAGAATAGTCTCTGAGAGGTTGAACAGCTATGAAGGCACAAAGGCCAGGGCGGTCGGAGGAGGGGTAGGAAGGGTTCCAGGCATCTCGCTGCTGCTCGTGGAACGGTCCATGGTGAAGCAGACTGTCTGTTTGCAGCCTGAGGAATAGAGGAAGAGAGCAGAGATGCAGAAATCCACCTGTGGCCGTGGAGATGCTGGAGGAAGGCTGCAGACATATTGGACCCAGATTTGGAGCAGAGTTCAGCAGAGATCCTGGACAGATACTGCAGCTGTGGCAGGGGAGTCCACGCTTTGTGACAGAATTGTACTATGGTAGGATCTGATCTATGTACTTTGGGATGGGCAGCCCAGCCAGTGCTTAAAAGACTGCATCCTGTGGTGTGACTCTTGGGCAATAGAGAACGGAACATCTGTCGCCCCTGGGTCTGGGCTCACAGTGGGAAAGGGTCATGAAAGTCTTTTCTCTTGTGGGGAAAGAGGACTTTATGAAAGGCAGGGAGACGGTTTCCTACTCTAAACTGGTCAGAAAATACCAGCTGACTGGCTTTCTCCTATTCCTGTTTCCCCTTTTGTCTCCTGGAGGAAAAAAGGGAATATTATATCTATTGTAAGAAGAAGGAGGGAGAGGGGGAGAAGGTTGCCTTTAAGACGATGCTTCTCACATTAATCTCTGATCTTGTTAGAAATAAATAAATCCTTTATATTCCCCATATGTAGCTTGTTTTGCCTATGATAAACCTTTTTTGTCAAGTTTTTTTTTCCTTTTTTCTCCCTCCTCAAGTTCGTATAAGGGGGCAGAGGGAGAAAATGAAGTGAGGGAGAGGTTGTGGGTGAATCTATGGCATCCAGCCAGGGTCAAACCATGACAAGGGGTCACAAGAGATCCCTTTCACTCCTGTGTCCCATCACAGGGGGCAAGGAGGTGCCTGGAATGACCCCACGATGCTGTGAGGCTCAGGGGGGTGGGGCAGTGGGCATGGGTTATTTGGATATTTATGAGCCACCTATCTTCATGGATTATGGTTTTTGCAAGTGTCACCTAGTCCCTAACCCCTGCAAAATTCAAGAGGTCGTTGTATAACCCATCTTCACAGTATCTCAGTATTGATAAAGTTGGAAAAGACCTTGAAGATCATCTCCTCCAACCTATAATCCAACTAAACCTAACACCTAACATCTAGGTCATATCATTCAGTACCTCGTCCAACCTACCCTTGAACACCTCCAGGGACGGTGACTCAACTACCTCTGTGGGCAACCCATTCCAAAACAGGATCACTCTTTCATCTTGCATCAAATGAAAGCAAAGCAGGTCTAATGAAGAAGGTCTTACTCACTGCACTGTTAACTTCACTTGCACAGTTGGGAAAGAATTCATTAAGAAAAGGCATTTGCTTTTCATTCAAAGATACTGTCTAGTCTCGCAACAAAGAAAAAAACTCAATTGTTTTCAAATTATTCTTTATATATTAATTCAATATGTCAGTTTCTTAAAATATTTATTCCTTTATTGCTATTCCTACTACCAACTTTGTCAAATATAAAAATAAAAACGTCACATATAAAAAATAGAAATGTTGTTTTAATAGATATAATAATATATCTAATAATATATAACAATATACTATCTATAATAATGTATATATTTTAAAATATATAACAAATAATACTTCCCAATTTCTCAATAATTATGTATATAAATAATTCAACATAATTTATATATTTTATGTGATCAGAAAATGAGAAAGGTAAAAGGCAGAAACAAGAGCTTTGCCAACACATTCTTCATTGCTATGGAGCATAGTATGAAACACATAGATCTAGTTCAGAGCTGAAACTGTTCATTCTCAGAAAAAGAAATTATGTCCAAAAATTAAATTTTAAATTTGCAAGGGCATCAGATTTATGACTCAGGCTGATTTCTAAGAAGATGTATTACTTAATAGTTTTGAGATTTCCTTTCCATTTTTTCATATAGTAGCCTTTGACACTTTTAGATGAAAGTCAAACTTCTTGCTCAGGATCTTACGGGAGAAAGTGTCCAAGACCGTCCTAAAGTCAACACAGACACAGAAAATACCTATTCCTTCAGAGTCATGCCCTTCCCTTGTTTACCAAGAGAATAATTTAATTTTTGAGAGTTATCATGTTCCCCTGAAGTCAAACTTGCAGTTTTCCAGGTTCTTGTTCTTCTTAAAAATATGAATGACATTTGCTTTTCTCTAGGTTTCAGGATCTTTTCCCAGTAACCAGGACTCATAAAAGATGACTAAAATTATATCAGCCAGGTCCCTCAACAATCATGTATGCGTGCTGTTAAGACCTGTATATTCATGTACATTCAGTTCGGAATCCAAGAAGTTAATTGCATTATTAATATTTTAATATCACTATAGATTTGTATCTATTACCTGATGGAATGCACATGCTGTTGGGCCTATTCTATCACTGACTATGGTGACAGACTGACAGTCACTTTGGGGTTAAAAAAAGAGAAAACTGAACTACTAGTTAGTAAATCCTAGGGTATTTCTCTTACTATTGAGATCCAATGAAATTAGCAATCAAGTTAAATTTGAAAACACATTTCTTCATGGATCCTTAATAGAACATGCTGCTAAAGCATGAAGTGTAAGACTAAACTCTATAGAGAAATGATTCATTAAAGACTATGAAGTGAGTTCTTCACTTTGGACATAACAGCTCCATGCACCTTTATCAGCTGGGGAATGTGTGGCTGGAGAGCGGTGAAAAAGGGAACACAGTAAGTAGTGATGAGGAAAAGGCAGAAATACTTAATACCTTCTTTGCCTCTGTTTTCAACAGTAAGACAGACTGCCAGCACGACAACTGGACTGGTGGACTGAGAGAAGGAGTCGGGGTGCAATATACAGTGAATCCTCTCTGTATCGCGACTTCTCCTTCATGACCTTGCCCATTTGCGAAGCAATTTTCTCGCAATTATGATACAGCAGTCTGCAAGATCAGCTGGCTGAGACATACGCAGTTTGACTCTGCTCTGCCGAGGGGCAGTGCCATGGTGCCTGTGGGGCGGGATTCACCCAGCCCTGCGGGGAGGGGGCTCGCAATGGCAATACTGTGCCCCCGGTCCCTGAACGGGGAAACTTGCCCCACAAAAGTGAGGCAAGCTGTGTGCTGGGAGGGCAGCAGCCCCGTGGCAGTGGGGTCCGGCGTGTGCGATGTACTGCAGCTCGCAGTGGCATTTAGAGCCCTGACCCGCTCCTGTGTGCTTCGCTGAGACCCAGCGCAGCACCACCACAAGACATACCATTCCTTGTTACTCAAAGCCCAGTC
>WEKX01017859.1:0-27950 GCA_013390025.1 Pitta sordida
CCCCGCGAGTGGGCGGGGGGGGGAAGGGAGGGAGGTTAGGGGCGGGGCCAGCCGTGCTTGCAGCATGAGTGGCAAGACCGGGGGCCGTGCCAACTGGGGTCCTGGTACGTTCTGAGCATGAGCCAAGGTTGCACAGCTCGCAGAAAAATCACCCGCAAATACTGAAGCTCGCAAATAGCGGACCGCTAATACGCGGGGGCTCACTGTATATCATTTCAACCCCGAAGGGGTCCAAGATAAACAAAACACAACTGAAATATAATTGCCTCGTGGTTGTAAGTCAGCATCAGCACATACCAAACATAACAAAACATGGAAAAGGACATAGAACAGTGTTTCAGTTTTTTTCTCCTTAGAATTATTTATTTAGTTCCTTAGACATAAACCAAACTGTAGTTTAAACTCGAATCTTGCCAGTAGGCTTCACAGCCATTACATCTTTCTCAGAAGACTAAAAGGCCAATTTGACTATACTGTACGTAATACCAAACAAATATGTTATTGCCTAAAATTCAAACCCCCAAAGGATAGCTAGATTAGAAAAAATTTCTTACATTTAGGGAGTTTCATTAATGTACACCTCTGATGTAGATATGGAGTAGCATGTACAGGTGTTTCCTCAGTGCAGTTAACCTCTTTGAACATCTCAGAAAATTCTGACACTTGTTTGGTTCTTAGTGAATTCAGTTCAATGAGGACAATACAATATTCTGCCCCCCTCTAATACACACATCTTATTTCCCTGGTGTTTGTTAAGATTCTGTGGGAAAAGAAGACCATTTTTAATATAAACCATTTTTTAAATCAAAATAAAAGTATAATCTTAGTTTGTACTCTTTAACATAAATATATGACCAGGCAATAACCTGTTGAACAAAAGAAAGTAAAAATAATTAAAATTCTTCTTTTATACGTATTCTTAACTTTACTTACTATATTCACATTTGATGTTTCTGCTATCAGCTGTGATATTACTCCAAGCCAAAAATAAACTCCTCCTTCTGCTGGGATTTAATGTTTAGAAATAAATGTTCTTAATCCTTAAGGATTTGTAGAACAAGCTGTCATTTTAATCCATTGTGATGCAACTTGCCTCATATCTGAAAAAACTTCATCTATTTCTTTCTAGAGGCAGTAAAATATGGTGACTGTCAAATGGGAATGGAATCACTGCCCACTTCTGCTGCAAGAAAATTCAGGCATGGATGAATCAGCCAACTCTTGCTATCTTTTCCTATATACACCAGAAAAGGATAGTGCCAGTCCAAGCAGGCTTGCCACTGGCCTGAACACAAAGTTATTTTTAAGACTTCAAGACTTTAAGACTTAAGGACCAAGTGATAGTTAAACTACTGCACCCTTGCACAGATAAGCACTGGTTTTCACCAGAAGATCAACACAGGACATATAAACAGAAACGCAGTGTCTCAGTGTTCTCATTTACATAAGGGCACTATACAAGACACATCAGGCATTGTATCTATCAGCTGTGGCTTCTCTGAAGCATTCTCATACAATTCCTGATGGGAAAAATATTATTCATGTCACCACACAGATTAAAATTCATTTTTATACTCCTCATCTTTGCATTAATGTGTTTTGTTCATGTATTTAAATGGACTGTGAGTCTTCCACATATATTTTTGTGGCACAGGGAGAGGATGTGCGTGAATGCTGTTCTCAGCTCTGTCACTTAACTTGGAGTAACTCTCATAGTCTGTACCAGTTCTTGCAGACATCAAATGATGACAACAGCTAACTGCCTGGCAAGACTGATGTGGAATACTTTTTATTAATGTTTGTAAGAAGGTTTCAGAATTTCATACAGAAGCCTCTCATACAGACCTTTTGCAGGGCATTATTATTAGAGCAGCAGAGTCCTTCTCCTTTGCAAAACCTAACCCACAAGAGAGGTAAAAAATGGCATCCAGTTGTTTACAATCATGTTGAAGGGGTAAGAGAGGATGATTCAAATAGTAAAGTTTTTGCTCTTACACTTTCAAATTATGATGTCACAAAACTGTTTCTTGTTTCATTCACTGAGGGAAGAGCTTGCTCATGGAAGCAGATGAAGCAATAAGAAACAGTGACTTCCTCCCTTGGCTCTATGTGTGAGAACAATAGAGTGTCCTTTCATTATGTGATGATAACTATACACCCCAAAGACTCAGGAATAGCCCTGGATAACCTAGGTGAAAAAAGTAACAACTATCTATGAGCCATTCGTCTTTTCTCACTTCCAAACAGTGGCTGAACTATATATCCCCCCATGGGAGGAGTAGAGAGGCTCTAGCTATTCCCAGTACAACATTTCTGTGTTGCTACTTGAGTTCATTTCATGACAAAGGTTTTCTGTGTTGAGCAGGTCACATGTTCTTCATGTGCTTGATCTATGGCCAAGCCAAGTCTTTGAGTTCAGTGACTGCAGAGGACTATAACCCTTTCAAAACCATGAGATACTTCCAGATAAAAAAGGCAAGCAGCTTAACTTGGGAGTGTTATGCTTAAGTCCAAGGTCTGCACATTGCAGTTTGCTATCCCACTCCCTGTGTTCTGCTGCAGGAAATAGGCAATAAAAAATGGGTCCATTCAAAGCCTGGCAGTTGAGTTGTATTTCCTGAGCCCTACACAAAATCTTCAGCTGAAAGTATATACTAGGATGTGTGTCTTTCTGTATTAATTATTTTTCTTGTCTTTTAACCTTACAAGTGTCACACGACAATTAGAAGGCTGATTGTAAAATGCTATTATGGGCTTGTTTTGAAATGCAATTTCCATCTGTCTCACTTTGGTTTTTAAAGGGATTTGTAAGCCATATCACCTATCGATGATAATGGGCCAGTAAAAAAAGCCAGGAACTGAGATTTGGATGATTATGATTTTCCTTGTCAGAACTGCCAACCGTGGGGTGTGCTTGACCCAGCAGTGCCCTTCAGCAACTAGCATTTCTGTCTGATTTGGCAATTCAGATGACAAGTTCCTTGGAGATACATATTGTATGTATGAACACTGTTGAGCACAACAGGCTGTTCTTTAGCATCCTCAGGAAATACTGGATAATGCATATTAACTCTTCTGATAGCAGTTCCCCAATACCACCTGAAGAAACAGACAGAAGACTGTCTATTAGGTATGAGTGTGTATCACTTCACTTAGGATGATGTGAATAAACATGATTTTGCTTTCCTCTTGTGCACACTCAGCAAGAAAAAAAAAAAGATTAGGTGACTGGAGGGTGGGAATAAACATCAATCATTTTCTTACTGACATGAAAATAGTATCAAGTGTACCACCCCTGCATCCTGTCTTCCATCCTCTGTCACTCAGAGATATCCAGAGCCCCAGAGGCCACTGCCATTGGATGGGAAGTAAATTTGACCCTCCCACAACTTATTAATAAATATGAAGAGGATACATCAGCTTGTTGAATGCTCTAAGCTGCATTAGTTAAGAAAATCAAAGTCAATAAAACCGACTAGATTCTCAAAAGCAAAAAAAACAATAAACTGCCAATTTCATTGCACTTAATTCCCTTCTCATCTGTCAGTGAAAGGAAAGGATGTTTCTAGTGCCTATAACTAACATGACTAATTGTGTAAGTGCAGGCTTTAAAGACTGCAAATAGAAACAAAGAACGCGCAACAGCTGAGATGAAAACGAGTCACAGGGTGAATCAGGCTGGTGGCTGTGGGAATGGATTTCAGGACTTTTATGAAGCTATGTGACCTGGCAGGAAACCAGGTGTGGTGAGGGAGGGACTGAGATAAAGAAGATTTGACTGAGGAAGACACCAATGACACATTTAGTGTTATATATGAAGGTGGCAGAGGTTGGAAACAGATTTTTAGACTCATCATCACAAAAGTGGCAGCTAAATCTACTGGGATAACTAAAGTAATCTTACTTATTCATTTATCTACCCGCACACGTACACACCCTTGCTGACTTCCTAATGGATGTTGTGGCCAGAGAAGAAACACTGAATTCAAAGAGAGGCTATTTGTATTTTATTTCTGATCCAGCTGTACTAAAGAAGTGCCAGGAATTCTGTGAGAAAGACTCCTTTCAAAGAGAAATTGAGCTGTATTTCAGGCAGTGTGAATTATGGCCCTCTGAAACCTTCAGTCATTCAAAAAATATCTTTTTTGCTCATGAAGGCAGTCTGATAAGTTTGCATGATAATATGATGCACTACAAGACAGAGCAATTTTTAAAATAATTCCTGTACTTCAGTATTTTTAAATACCAAAATGCAAAGATTCCATGAAGACAAAACTACAGAATCTTTTTTGTTTTCCTTCTAAATTTGCATTTTTCCAAGACAACTTTTTACAGCTTAACTTTTCCATTAACATCTAGCTTCCCTCCACAAAGTGTCACTACTGTCACTACCAGCTGTGGAGAGGCAGGAGGTACCATGGCTGGTCTGAGCTGACTCTGTGTTGACCAGCCAGCTGGTCAGTCACCGTTAGTCGATGGACAGCTTTATGCTGCTTTTCCTCAACAGACACACCCCTCTCAGACTTATTCCACTCTTCAAACACTGGCTTTCCTTAAATGTGTAGAAGTTTCATGTCTCTGAGACCTTTATGACTTTTTTCAAAGCGGCTGAAATGATCTCAAAGTTTTAGAGGGCCATTGAGAAAACACAACAGATAAGGAAAAAGGTAATACATAATTTTATTGAATTTGGAAGCCTTGAGTTTAAATATCCCACCCAGGTCATGCCCTCAGCTTAGAAGTTACATTAACATGTAGTTCTTAAGAAAAACAAAGTGCAGGTACACTTTTTTATTGAAATGTAGTTCATGCTTGTCAGGAACCCCAAGCAGCTACAGCATAAGACAGCACCTATGCCATGCCTTCAGGGCATATAACCAAGCAAGAACTTCTGCTTGATTTTGATGTTAGTTTAGCTGATATGGTCTATTTTTTTTTCCTGTAAGGTAGATATGCATCTTCATTAAAAAACGGGCCATGCTTTGGTGGGTGCAGTCACTGGTTCCTTCTTGCCCAATAATTTGCATTTGCCAATCTCTTGCCAGATCTGTGTGATCTGCTTTAGATGAAGTCAAGTACTCTTCTGCCCGGCTAATGCTAGCTGTGTAGTGATGTGGGTAAGCAAGAGAGTACTCATTCCCTGTTCATCACCAACAATTGACCCAGAAGGGTCAGTTCCCTTAAGAACTAATAAAGGGAATTGAGTAAAATTCCAGTGTTAATTTTCATGCCTTCTCAAGCATTCTATTTTTTAAATAAAATTTCTGTATCTAGCACCAGGGGATAATTGGAAGCATCATTACTGCCACTGAGTAGGGAATAGCTGTTAGGCTACAAAAGATGGAGATGGCTGTGAGGCTTGCATGGAACTGGGAGCACATCAAGTTTTTATCTCTCTTGGACATTTCTAGTATGTTCTAGTAGGTTATTTTTCTTGTTCCTTTTTTACTTAGTGAATATAGCACTACTCCAGCACAAGCAGGTTTTGCAGGAGCTGTGTGTCCAAGACCACGGGAACTCCCCATAGGGGAGGCCAGGCAGGACTCAGCAGCCAGGACCCATCCCATTGACCCAGCCAGGAGCAAGCATCCAGAGGTGCCAGGGCAGCTCCAGCCCCAGCCTCAGGCACTGGACAACTCCCTGGGAATAACGAAGGGCTGAGACTAGTTGGGACAGCATGTTCTGTAAGCAACTTGGTAGAATTCAGCTGCAATATTGCTAACTATCTCAAATGGCTACATGTATGAACTGTTTTCTATATTATTATTCTGGATATTACACCTTGCAAATAGTGGATGAAGATGCACAGAAATTCATTTTTCTGGTTTTACAAGTTCACCATATTTGTTCATTTACAAATGCTATCTCCTGTAGCATTCTCTGTATAAAACTCCTGCTTCTCAACATTGAAACTGTTTCCCTAAGAGGTTTCTCTTCAAAAAGCTTTTCCTGCTTGATTAACCAAAGTCCTTACTGAGCTTACAGCACCCAACTTGTTGCCATTATTGTCTACAGAAGATTACCCCAAACTGGAGGAATAAGGGATGTAATTAAAAACAAGCTTTGTCAAATTATTCAGTTGAGCATTTTGACCCACAGTAGTCACTACATATTTCCATATATTTTAAGGTATCAGAATAAAGAAGGAGTTGCACATGGGGGGAAGAAAAAGTTTCTGCCTTACTTAACTCTTCTGTTGAGTATAGAAACAGAAAAAGTAAATTATTTCATTAATTGTTCATGACTTAACAGGGTTAAGATAGCCTGTGTCAATATATTCTAATCCAAAGATACTATTGATATTATTAGATGTCCTGCAGCTGTTTTCATTAAAGATCTCAATATTTATGCTCTGGGAAGTGCCAACGTCTTGGTTAAGAGCAGTAATATAAACATTATACCTGCCTTTAGCAGGAACTATTCCCACACCTGTCCTTTTTAGAAGAGTTTCAGTTTGCTATTTTTATTTCCCTATGCTTGTGAACTCAGTAGGTTAAGGACGGGGTTTGGGGCTTTGCTTTGGTTGTTTTTTTTTTCTTTTTGATATGTGTGCCAACTACACCTTTCCTCTAATCCTTACTTGATCTGAAGGTGAGCATATCTAATCACAGGAGTGTTCAAGGACCTCAGGGTATAGCAAAAAGTATTTTGCATGCTCCACCTGCTTCCACTGTGCCAGCTGCTGTTATCTTAGGTGTAACTATTACTTCAGACTTGCCAAGCATTAGGTATGTGACATGACACATATTTTCCCACAATGTCTTGCTCTTCCTCACAGAAGAAATATATCTCACTCAGCCGTGGGAAATAGTTCTTCGTGCACTGGCCCATTGAGGACGGGAGTGAATATCATAAAAGTGGCAATTCTCATTGCCTGCCTGGAGTCTCCACATTTCACTATAACACAAGTCTGACTTAACTGCAATTTCATTGTCCCTCTAGGATTTTCAGGTGCTTCCCAATACATCTTTACAGAAGAAGTTATAGAACAAATTTCAGGGTGAGGCTGGTGGTCCATTCCACCATCCCTGGCTTGGCACTTTTCTCCGTGATAAACCAAGGAGCCACAAATTGCAATAGACTTTACTTTTAAAAATGCTTTCAGCAATGAGGTTTCCCCCGCCAGCACAAATCCAGGCTCCCAGTTCTGATTCACTCTTCAGCTGAGAGCACTCTGAGTCCTCTCAGGTTTTTGGCCCTTCTCACCATCACTAACATAGTTCAAGTATAGGCAGGGACAGGGACATTATTGCTAGTGCAATAATAATACACTTGAGTATTTCGTAAAGGTTGTGACATGTCTTTTGTAATATATTTTCAAGCTGCCATAAAGACAGCAAAACATAAACATGCTTTGTCATCAGTGTTGAATCCCAGAAAAAAATGTTTATAGAATAAACAGTACTGTAGCACATGGTTAAATTGCACTAATGTCACGTGTTGACAGAAACAATGGGCCATATCAACTCCCTGGAAATGGAAATTTTCTGTGTTGTGAGAGGTGCCTGAAGGCTGGGAGAAACCCATGTGACTTAGAGATGGAACTGTAGGAAGGCAATTTCATTAGAGCTTCCCAGACACAACCCAGCCACCCTCCCTACCCTGTAAATGCTTTCCTACATTTTTGTTAGTTACCCAATCTAATAATAAAGAATTATTGTAGTAAATATGCAGTGATCTCATTAATCTAAATTTAAGAACATTACAGAATCAGTGGTAAGTATTGCAAAGTTTATAGTATGTCCCATATTCTTCCCTTGCTGGTCAGGATCCCTACATTAGCAAGCAACGTAAGTGGGCCTTTGGAGATCATCCATATGAAAAATACACAGGCAAGGCATTAACTGAAGATGCAAAATCTTACTGTTTTCTGACCAGGCTGGATCAGTATCTAAAATGCTCTAAATTCTGCCTCTGAAACTGTCATATCAAAGCATAACCAGACTCAGATGATTACAGCATAGATATGATTATCTCAGACACATGGTGTGACTCTTGGGAAGTCCTCCAGTGCAAGGCTAACGGTTGGACTCAATGATCCTTATGAGTCTCTGCCAGCTCAGCACATTCTGCAGTTCTCTGATAGTTACAACATGCAATTCTGTTACTTAACAAGCATGAAAGAAGAATTGTTTACAAGAGGCAAGTGGCCCACCAAGACAACATACTGGCAATGTTTTAAGTCAAGCACTAGAAACCATCTGAACTTGGTCTATATTACTGCCTCTAGTGCTAATACCACAGGAATATTAGCCAGAATTATAGTGGAGGAATTTTCCAGGGAAAAAAAAAGCTATTTCTGGCATAATCCTTACATTGGGATTGAATGCAATTTACAAGAAAAAATATTTCTCATATCTCTTGTGAGACAGTGAACAGCAGCTTTTACATTCCAGTTCAGACATACCTTTACTGAAAGATCAGTAAACCCAACCAGTTTTCTGCAACTTTCTCACATTAAATAACTAATTTCTTAAGATTGATCTTCTGATTATTAGTGTAGCTTATAAATAAATAATAATGGGTAATTAAAATCAGTTTACCTCTGAAGTGAGAAGTTAAAAAAGTATTTGCTTTAAACTACATTCCTGTAAAACAGATTTCACTGGGGTTTTTTATTGTACAGAGTAAATAAATAAACAAACAAAGCAAAAATTGAAATGTCACTGAGATGTTATCCCAGTGGTACCTGCTAGAATAAGATTTTGAAATTAACAAACAGAAAACTTGCATAAGAAATGCTAAGATCAACTGTTAGGCCTACTATTGCATACACAATGTGTAGCTTACATTCTATTTCAGAAATTACATTTAAGATGATTGACAAAGAAGTCTCTTGACACAAGGAGGGAAGGAAACATTTTAAAAACTGTTACTGTCTGCCATACAAGTTAATATTAAATGATTAAGTCTGGCATTTTACCATCAGGCCATAACCATAACAAATGCAGACTGTAAAGGGCAACCATAAAGAACGGGAGAATGTCATCTTCCTTCAATTACAAATAATGGTTTCAGAGCAACAATAAATTCTGAAAGAAAAGTACTATATTGTATGATTTGGAACTGCACATTATAGCAAAGTGAGAAAAATTTAATATATAAACGTACATATATACAGACACGTGAACATATGAACACATGAACACATTCATATGGATGCCAAGTGAGTAACATTCATCACTAAAAACTCTGAAGAACGTTTGAAGAGAGATTGATTCACTACTGCATTTCTTACATCTTATATCCAATGGTGTTTTCTTGTTTAATCATGGGACCTCCATGTTAGAGTGGAATTGTATAAAAGTCTAGATATCTCTATAGGTGTCCAAAGTACTTAAATCTCAACAGCTTTGCGACAGGTTTGTAGTTACAGTTTGGGTAATCAGGAAATATAAATGATTGTGCAGTTGCTCAGAAACAGGGAAGAAGAAAATGGAGCTCAGTACATCTCAGGTCTTAAAGAAATGCATTCCTTATTTCATTTTTATATGTTTTTAAAATGTAACAAATCTGTTAACTTACCTGATTCTTATCTTCATACTGAGGATAATGCAGGCTATACTCTGACCAGCACAGGGAAGCTGTCCTGACATGAAACGTGTGCATCACAAGATAATGAGGAAGGCTGTGTTCTTTTCTCTGTCAAAAAGATAGACTCAGTTTTGCCCATTTGAAGATAAAATGTTAGTTAAGGAAATTAAACAATTCCTATTCTGCTTTGCGCTTTTTTTGAGGGCGGAGACCTTTAAGAATCAGGCTTTGCTGATTACCATATCACATTTTCAATTCTGTATTGAGTTTCTAGAAAACCTATTTCTTAGAAACTATAATATAAATAAGGGGTTTGCTTGTTATTTCTGTCATTATTTTTTTATTTTATTAGAATTTTCCAGGACCAGCACTTCCATGTCACATTTCAGGTAAGAATTATTTTCTTCTCAAACAAATTACATCACCTCATAAATGATTTAAAATGCCAGCAGATTCCTGTACAACAGTAAAAATAGTACTATAAGAAGGTAATTTCCTTAGAACCAGAGGACAACCAGGAGCTAATATTCAACAGTGCTCCCTTAGGGTACAAATTTTAGTTATATTTTACTAGGAAAGCAAGCTGTAAAAAATAGATTAAACCATCGTTTTCCAAAACCTACAAACTTCAGTTCCAAGCTAATTACTTGAAGTCTTTCTTCAGAAACTAAAGATGAAATTAGCCCATGATCTTGCAACAAACTTAATTCCACCATGACCAAATACTGGTGTGGGGTTCCAACCAAGCATGGCAAAATTGGTGTAGGGCAATTGCTGTCTACAAGTCAATGTATGCAAACTCTTTCACAGCCAAAAATTAATATTTCGTTGCCAGTTTTTCTTCTTAAACTTATCTGTTTTCAGTGTGTTACCATGTCCCCAGTGGGTTTTAAATGCCACTGAGCTCAAGGTGATATTGAGCATCCCCTAATATCTCAATAAAGGGGTTTTCAGACTTTCAAGGGACCACGAGTGGAAGTATGACCAAAAAATGTTATGACTCAAATATTCCCAGTCTCACAACTTGAGGGAAGTAGTATTGTGAATGTCACTAGTACCAATTTTTTTTCATTTCAATAAAATGCCTGAGATACTCATATAAAGGTTTTCATATAGTATTCTGTGTCCAAAACTGAATATAATTACAAAAATAATAATGAAAAGAGAGGAAATAAACTGCATTTTTCAAAATCCTGGAATATAAAAAGAACGTTTGCTTTCATAGTCTGGCATTAACACTTGAATACGAGAAGTGTAAGCAATGAAAATATGCCAAGAACAATAAAAATAATGAAAAGGCAAGCGCTGAAAAAAATGAACCCTGCTTTTTCCTTCTAATAAATACTGTAATGTTTCTAATATGGTGAAGCATTCACTCCACATATTTATGAGTCAAGTATCCAGGGAAACTATGTAAGAGAAGGACAAGGAACACAGTTTCTTAATGACTTATTAATTCATTAACATGTGTCAATCATCTGTAAAACATAAAAATAGTTTGGGGAACTCAAATGTGGTATCACCAGTAAGTTACTGGATGCCTACAGGGTTTTTTTCTCAGTCACCTCAAGGATTTTGTTTCACCTGTTGTCTCTCAGTTTCTGCTTCCTTGACACATCATATTTGGTTGTCCTTGTGAATAAACAGAGCAGAAAATACAAGTGTTTCCTTGCCTTCTATAATTCAGAATTATTTCTAAAGGTTGGTCCTACAGATCTCTGTCCCAAAGGTTCACAAGACTAGGTAGGCTTTGCAAGAGGAACTTAATCAACCTTTCGTTTGGTTGGCTGGTTGGGTTGGGTTTTTTTTAGCTCAGGCCTATTTATTTTAAGCCACAGCCTCTGACCTACTTAATTCACAATGTGTGGAAGTTACAATCATCAAAGCAGTTTCAGCAATATGTGCATGACTTTCCAGACCTAATTTCTTCTTGTGGAGAAAATAGTAGGTTTTCGTTTAGCAACTGCATTTTTTGTGCTATGATTAGTTTTACGTGTGCAGTGCTTTGGAATGGCATCAGTTTCTATGCTTATGGAATGTAAGTGAAAAGAGGCTCAGTTTCAAAAGTTTTTGTTGTTTACACGGGTGGTTTTATGCTTTTTCATCTACCCTTAAAAGTAAGAAAGAGAAGCAACTCGTTTTACTCATATAGCTGAGTTGAATAAGAAAGATATATATTGTTTTGCATGTATCATGTAGGTCTTAATTTACCTGAGGTATCTTATTCTTGCAGAGCACCGGAAACTGAAATGTAATTACACTGCTAAAAGAAAGTGAGTAAGAAAGAAGAGTGCCTCTGAAGGAAAGGTGTCTACTCCAGGCTTGTTCATTTCAGCTACAGAGCGCTGGTGCTTCTTCAGGTTGAGAGCTGAGGTCAAAGTGGATTTTGCACACTAAAGATGCTGGCTAGGCAAGAAGGAGGGATGAGCTGCATCTGACAGAGACCAGAAAGGAGCTCTGGGCAGTCAGGCAGTGTAGCAGGTATCGTGCTTCTCTACCAAGCTGGAGCAGTGCCAGACCTACAAGCAGGTGAAGCTAAGCTATGGCTCTTGCTGTTTAGGTCACTTCTTTGGGTACACTTTTGAAAAGTAAACATGACTTTGTTTTGGAGAAGCTGTTCTCTGAGTCACTTTAATTAACTACTGTCACAACAGAGATAAAGGGTGTGTATGTGCCAAATCCAGTTAGGCCTGTTGAGTTAACCCTGCTGGTAAGCAGTAAAGTTGAAGCCTTGAGATGTAATCTGAAATTGCAAGCATGGATGATTCCCCTAAGAGGGATGAGGTAGCCAGTATCATCTGTTTCCCAAAGGGAGAGAAAAATAGGTCACCTTTCCAGAGTCCACAACTGCACTAAGGAAAAGAGGAGAGGCCTCTTGTTGTATCCTTTTGGCAGAAGAAAAAAAGTAAAATGTTTCCTCTTCTGAAAGGGTGAGAAGTTGAAGAGAAGACTATGTCTTTTCCTACCAGCTGGAAAAGGAAGGCATGAAGAGGTATTTCTATTCATCTGTCAATAGGTTATTAAAATGGCAATCCATTGTGATTACATCATGGGTTATTGTCCTAGAAAAAATGTTGTATCAGCAACACAGGGCGTGTGAAGAGGATTCACCATGGTGTGGACCAATACACTACGCAATGGGCAAAGCTAGGTACACAAGAAAGCACGAAGATTCTGTCTGACTCAATACTGACACCTCTTAGAATTTTTTGGGGTTGCCTTAAAATAAAAAAGACAATTTTATAAAGTTGAAGTCAAGACTAACTACACAAAAAGCTGACCACAGTTCTATGTACTACCATTTATCTCTTTGTCTTATCCTGGTACATTCCTCTGTCCAATAAGTGACATGTACTCAGATTTTCCCATAATCCTAGATCTCCATGCAGGATAGATGGACTATTGGAGCCATTTGAAGTGCATATATACAGATTATTTCTACCAAAGAGTGGTACAAAAGTTGCCAAAATCTTTGACATCTCCAAATCTTTGCCAAGGACATAAAGAGGTGTGACATGCATGAATGCCTGATGTCTCTACCAAGAAGACAGATGTCCCCACTTCAGTGGCTGCTGTTTTTCCGACTGCTCTGTCTCCTAAATTCTGTGGGGATGTCCCTACTCAATCCCATAGAAAAGTTGGTCACCTCATCTGGGACAGAAACTTGTAGAGGGATTTTTAGAGAGTAGAGGACATAAAGAGGTATTTGCCCTCCTACAGCAGTTCGGTACTTTCCATGGTAACCATGGTAATGGCCTTGAATCCAGCTAAAGAAAGAAACTACGGAGATAACTGGGAAGAAAGGAATGTTGGAAAGTCCTGGCGGGCTATCTTAGAAGAGTTCTCCAATTAAGTATTAGTAAGGCGTGTGTAGTTAATCTAGAAACCAATGTTAGAATAGAATTACACTTGTGTGGTGCATGTACGGAAGTAGAAAAGGGATAAAAGGGATAGTTTGTTTACAATAAATTTGAGCTTTCACCATACTTCTATGAAGATTCGTGATTGACTTCTGCCTGACTCATACTTCATAAACTGCATGACACTTTTCAGTTGTGTAGGCAAATACGAATTTTGCAACTGCAAGTGCTGAGGACCAAACCTACTTCTACAGAAAGAGAAGTGGGGAAAGACACAGAAAACATTGGGAAACTTGAGAGAAATTAGGAAAATTCAACTACAGGAGAACCTCAGAAAGCCAAGATTGCTGCTCCTGTTGCCACAAAAGGTGTGGAAGGGCTGAAGGTGGACAAAACCTTTTTGACATTATTGCTTCCCCAAGCCACCTGATATTTTACCTGGACAGCAGTGCCAGCCTGGATTTCAGGGCTCTGTGTCAAGCACAGCATCCCATCCGTCTGCAAATGCAGCAGACTCATTTACCTTTGCCTCAAACCAATCTAATCCCCTTTTACCTCAGCACCTGTCCGTACATGCTTCTTGCTCCTGATTCTCCCATAACTGGATTTCAGAAGCTGGGGCTTTTATAAGAGGCTGATAGTATGACTTTTACAACAAATCCTAATGGGTTGGCCATTATACTTAGGCTATAGACTTAATCCTATGCAGAGAACTTCTAGTGGGCCCAACAAGTGTTTTTCTTTGATACAGCTTTTGGGAAGGGTGAAAACTTTTGTTTGCAAAATGACATTAATTATAAATTACCTGTACTGCTAATTGTCACTGAACAGCTATATGTGACTATGTCCAAAGATCAGTCTCTTATTGTTCAAGCCTATTCTTCTTCAAATTTGTGTTGTTTTGCTAATTGGGCTTTATCTTTATTTAGCTGAAACTTGTTGTGACTGGAACGGTTATTCTGGGGCTGAACAGATGCCAAAATGTGAAGGCTTGATTCCAGCTGGGAACTATAATTGATATTATTATCTACAATGCAAATAACTATAATGCAGTGTACTTCCTCTTCAGTAGGTTTTTCTTGGCAGAACGATTTGACCCTAGCTCTTGAATTATTCATTTTCTCCCCACTTAAAATATGTAGCCCATTTCTTTATTCCAAGAACATGGCATTCAAGAACTTAGCCAAATAGGGTCCAGTTCATGTACATTTTGAAACTGTAAAAAGCACCTCTCCTTCTCATTGGGAGCTGCATAGTATAAAAAAATTACTCTGTCAAATTTTGTAAACAGAGAATAATGTATTAACAAATCAGTTAATCATATGAAGAACACAAACTTGGTATAATTTGCCGGTGAACCTACTGTAATCTGGATGCAAACAAACTTTAAGCAAAGTATGAACAAGTAATAAATCTACTTGTTAGGTATAAACAAACTTGAGGTGAACAGACGATAAATTAGGCAAAAAAAAGAGAGGAGCACACACTGGCTACAGACTGAGTGCCAGCAGGAAAACGATGTGCTCACCTGTGGATTCGCCAGAGCATTTGCCTCGGCAGCTCTCTGCCACCATCAGCAGAGTTCAGAAACTGGGTTGCAGCCTGCTCCTGCAGGACGAGCTTCATTCCTCCCAGTACAGAGAGACAACATGCTGCTTCTGTGTGGAGATGGGATCTCGGTCTTTGGGAAAGGAAATGCTATCAAGAAAATTGACAATTGGTCAAGATTGGAGAAAACTTTCTTCTCTGAGTGATACTGGCTTCATCAAAATTGGTAAAATTTGCTGAAAACCAATCAGGTTTTCTATTAATTTACATTATCTCCTCAATTAGTGTCATTGGGTAATATCTGGCCTATCCACAGAGTAGGAGGTGACCTCAATATAGTGTTGCAAATACCTGGGAAATGAACTTTGTTTCCATGGAGTCAGTTTTATCTGTAGAGATCTGTCTGAATGTAGGAAATTTGCCTGAAATTTTATTTCTGGTGAAATAGAGATGAAACTTCTATAATTTTCTTAGATTTCTTATAAACAGTCTGGGAACAGAGAAGAAGGGTTCCTGTTCCACTGCGTGAGGGATATTTTCCTGTCTCTTTCTGTTTCCAGTTGCTAAATCACATAGTTAAACTCCATGTATGCTATACATAGTACATACCATATTACATGATATCACACTCCTATATTAACAGCTAAATTGTATCTCTAACTCTTCATAGGGAAGCCAGCGCTCCTCCAGCCATAGGGATGTTACATGACTGAAAATTAATTGGACTGCAACACTAATGAATGTATGAAACATTCAGGGGGACATTGTCCTGCAGTACTGCAACTGGGAGAACACATGAAAGGTACTTCATTGGGTATCCCTACTCTCAACAAGAGCAGAGGCTCAAGAAAATCTTGCAGAGTATCCTTGAGCCTCTCCTCGCTGCAAGTCACTCACATTCCAGAAAGGCTGGTTTCAACATTCACAGACTCCATCTCCCACTTATTGTGTCCCAGAGTGCCCAAGAGATCAAATATGTATTATCATTGCTCTTTCTTCAGAACTTCACACAATTTCCTAAGGTGAATTTTTTGTATGTTCCTCCCATAATACAACCTCACCATCTCCAAAACGCTATGCTTCTCTTAAATTTCTTCTCCAACCCACCCAGGCCTAAGTTCATGACAGATCATATCATTGCTGCCTTTAAAACATTCCCACTTTCCAGCTCCACAACTCCTGCTTCAGTTCTGCTTTTTCTCTGACCTGAAGTCCTCGATCTTGCCTCAGAACACCTCCCATTCACCATCTCTTCTTCTCTTACAATGTTGGGTGTTCCTATTTTTCTCAGTTCCCAGGTCCTTCTATTCTGTTGAAAAGCTCTCAGACGGATCTTCTACATTAGCAGTATGTACATGAGCTGTTCATCTTCAACCTGCTCTATTACTCCCAGCCATCAGCACTTCCTGCTACCTCTTATCTATCTGACAGCAGTCTGGCACTCCCAAACTTTCTTTGACTGGGTAAGACCGTCAAGAAATAATAAAGAGCAGGTAGAGATTCAGATATTGTTAACCCAAATGGCATATAAAGGATAGAAAAGGAGGATCTATCTGAGAGAAAAACATCTATGTGGTAGATATATAGGCTATCTCCACATAGGAATGTGGAGACAGTGGCTCATTTCATCATGAGGTTTGCCTGTTGAGGCAAGGTAGGGCCCCTGAGGTGTATGCTTCAGGGAAAGAAAACATCTGAGGAAAATAGCTCCTGGGTACATACTAGTATTTATTAGTTTCTAGAGTACTATCAAGTCAGATGATACACTCAGGTTACTTTAGGCAATGCCACTCTGAAAGTAGCAGTGCCTGGGCAAAGGTTTACTTCTGCATGTCTTTTCTTGTTGCACTAAAATATCCTTGCCCATGAAGTTTCTCCTGGGGTGGTCAACAGGAAATAAATGCAAGGTAAGAAAGGGAAAGGTGCTGAGAACTTTCCTCCCTCTATCGTTCAACTCATATGGACTGTGCCTTCCTTGAACCCTCGCTTTCACAGGAGAGCCCAAAGAACGCTCAAGGTACCCTTTTGGTGGCTGACCACGAGGCTTCCATTTGTAGGTTTCCTTGTTTTCTTGTCCAGAACAGTTTTCCTCATTCCGTTTTCTTTATAAACCGACCTGTCCTGACATTTGTGCTGGACATTTGTGGGCAATGAAAGTTGAGGAATCCTGACAACAGCACACCCAGAATGTCTTCCTGACATCTTTGCTAAGACAAAGATGTTGCTGGCATTACTGAGCTGGTGGTAAACATCATCTACTCATAACACAGATTTCTTGTCAAACTAGAGCTTTTACACTGATGACTAGGTAACAGGTAACAGGTTAGGTTAGGTAACAGGTGATAAGTTGGACTTGAATGTCTCTATGGCCTTTTCCAACCTTACTAATTCTGTTATTCTCTGACTGTGAACTGCAGAGAAAGAGAGGCAATTAGCTTTGCAGAGTGCTTTTAGTGCCACATGCCAAGACAAACAAGTGCACAGCCTGTTATGTTTTAAGTTTTATTGGATCATTAAGCCCAGCCATTAGAGCATCTAATACTATATATTAGAACATATTTCTCCTGCAAAGACACCAGCTGGATCTCAATTCTTTCTCTGCAACAGTGTGAGTGCTGATCTGGCCTGAAGCAATTCTAGAATGAAATAAGTGAGCATTTCAACAGTTTGCAGGCAGATCAAGATTCAGGTGATCTTCTTGGCATGTATTGAAAAAGTGAATAAATGTCCATCCTCAATTTCCATGTCCAAATTCTGGCACATGAAATACTGAGTATCCATCATCATTTCTGACAATCTTTAGTTAATAAATCTGTTAAGATTAATGTTCTGTAACTAATCATTTCAATGAATGAGGTGATTCTACTACTGAAAACTACCAAAGCACCTAGAACTGGCAGAAAGTTTGGAAGCAGATAGTTAGACTTTACTAGAGCCCGTTGGACAGGACAAAACAGTCAAAAGACAAAGTATCTCAGAGAAACCCAACACATATATCCACTGGGAATGTTACACTCCATCCCAGTCTCATTTCCTCTTACTACTGAAGGAATGTATTGAGAATGAGAAAAAAGGAGTTAGAAGTTTTGGGGTGGTTTGAAATAACAGGACAGTAACAAACACTGGGACTGAACAGCACTTCTAAGTGCAAGTGCCATTCTTCCCTCATAATAATCTCATTCATAATGTGTTTGAGCACCATTAGACCATGAAGATTTCATGACCTGCCTGCCCATGGCCATCTGCACTATGAGCAAATCTACCTATGAGCAAATTTCATCCCATAAACATTAAGTCAAAATGCACAAGGGAAGCACTTCAAGCAAATTCAAAAATAGCTGGGGTGAGAACTGCCTAACCCTCTGGAATGAGAGCCAGGAGTGAAAAACACTTTTTGTTACAAGGGTTCTAGCTGTAAAGGCAGAAGCAGAGAACATTCTCCCTCTAGTAATCATTTCAGTTCTAGCCTTTCAACCTTGACCTCAGAAGAAAGGGCAATGAAGCCAAAACTAAGACAATATATTTCTCCATTATTCATTAATGTTACAGTGAAAGTATCAGAGATTGTTTACAAGGGTCCTACACTACAGATTAGAGATTAAAAAACCAAAACACAACAGATTCTGTTTTCTGAAAGAAGTACAGTTTTGTGGCATTTGGCCAACATTTGTAAGATTAGGTGACAAATTGTAAGCACTTAATACCAGAGGCTTGATTTTCAGAGTTGCTGAGTGTTACATAAATATCACCTGATTTAAAGAAAATCAGTTTCTGGACTCAAGATTTGCTTGCAAGCTACAGAAAGATTTATTTTTGGCCTTAGGAACAAGTCAAAAACACCTTTGAACCAGAAGAGAGTTCCCTTGCCCTCCCAAGCATCTCAAAAGGTCAACCAAAGGCAAAAAGCCCCACCCCAGTTCTCTCCCTGGCTTAAGTGCATCTGCCTGATACATATGCAAAACACCTCATGAATATTTATCCAACCACCATGACACTTTGCTTTAAGCCTTTGACCAAGCAGCTCCGATGTTTCACATTTCTTTGTTCCCTGTTTTGACTAAAACTGTGTTCTGTTTATTATTCTGCACTAAGAAATTAGAATTTTTGCCTTTAGTATTGAGTCTTAAATTTCAGGCCTGGCAAACGCCTTTAACACCTACTAATTCCTCTAAATTCAAATCTTCTAGTTATTTCACTAAAATTTCTAAATTTCTAAACCTCCAAATTGTATCTATCGCACCAAAATCTACGAATTTCTAAATCCTCAAATCACACCTATATTTGTAGTTTGCTGTGCCTCTTGCCATTTCTGGAAATCAGACTGCTTATCTGTATAGATTGACTTTGAATGTGGGCCTCTAACTCAAGGCACTGTCTGAAGAGTTTTTTCTCGTGACTTCATGCCTGGAAATCCAAGGATGGGAACCAGGTGTACCTTTCCCCTCTGCAGCTATGTTCATTCCCAGACCTTACTAGTTTGCTTCCCAAGCTTATTGCAAATGTAGTTTGAAACTGCAGTTTTGTAGTTAATGAAATAAAAGCAGGTGCCACAAACCTACCAAGGGCTACAGCCATCCAAAACACTTGACTACTTGTACATTCAAAGCTGCTTTGCTAAAACAATTAGTAGTACTACAATGTAATTAACAATGGCAGATATTATCTATGACTTTCAGACCCTTATGGCTCCTGACCTCCTGAAGTCTATCAGCCATTTAAACTGCTACAGGAATATTTTTTTTACAGCTACTGTACATAGAACTCCAGACTTTCAGTGTATTCATGCAACAACTGTTATCACTTGTATCTGCAGTATAATTTCTGTCATAGACTGTGCTTGTGTAGTGGCTTACAAAGTCTTCATTCTGTTCATATTTTCCTTTATGATTGCATCTCATTTTTCTCGAGTATTCATAGCATATATTTATGATAACATCTGTCGCTTTCTGCTTTTTTTCAGCCTCTTGACTTATTCCATTTTGTTCACTGTACTGTCAATAATTAGCATTACTTCAAATTGTTTTCCTTCTCCCTTTCATGTGCTCTTCACAGCCTATCTTACCACAGCGGTCCAAGGGATCTGAAGTGTCTCTCAGAGAACACAGCCAGGCCATGCAGACAAGTAGGGTTAGAGGAATCTCTGCACTAATTATGAAATTAACTGCAGCTAGTAGTTTCAGAGTGAAATGATGATTAACATATGGCTTCTCTCTCAAAACAAGCACAAGTAATGCCTGCAGACAATATGATCTACTGCCACCTGCTTTCATTCCATTCTCACGTGGAAAAGGGGGCTTGGATGCTCAGAAAAATCTGTTGTAATATTCTCTTATGACTTCATCCCACAGAAGGTGTCACTAAATTGATGTGAAATAAATTGGCAGAGAGCTAAAAAAGTATATTTGGTTAAATATTTGGTTAAATGAGCAGTTAACAAATGCAGTCATAAAAACTCCTCCATGAGACATCTATCCCATAATCCTCCTTGTGATTCCAATCTTTTTCAACACTGAAAAGATATCAAGATAATATTAAAACTTCTATAATCGGTTAGAACTTATAGAGAGCACTGTGTCTTATTTATGTACATGTGAGGTGTTTTTGTGAAGAAATATGCAGTTGAGAGAAATCCAGTGCTGTTACTGTGGCATAAGAAGCTAGTCCAAAATAATAAACACTTCCAAAGGATAAAATTATGCAAGTACAAAGCACTCTGTAAACATCTTTCAATCCTCAGATGTTCCTATGCCAGTTTCCCCTCCCCACTTCATAAACTAGGCTGTCCAAGGCCACACAAGAAGTCAATAGCTGAGCCAAAACAGACTTATCATGCTTGAATTCTAGTTCTGAAGCTCCAATGTTTCTCTCCTTTTTATACTTCACCTCTGTTTCTACATTGTGACTACTGCTCAAATCCCTCTTTCCACTGAAGAATCTGGAAAGAAACGTTATTGAAGACTTTTGACACCTGTGCTTTTCAAGTCCAGGGCTGGGTTGCCCAGGAGCTTTGCAGAACTCAGTGTTCACAGTTGTGCAGTCTCCACAGTTCAAAGTAACTTCAACCCCAGCAGACATCAGATGTTGATCGCTATTTCCGTAGCCCATCCTGGCACCTGAATTCATACAAATTCCTGCCCCTTAGCAATAATTTTTTCTGTAGACTTGCTGGGAAACAAGCAGTCTTAGGGAGAAAACACTCCTAAGAACACAAATAAGCAGCAGAAGTAATAAAGCTGCTAGAAAGGCAACTACAGCATTTTCCAAGTTGCAGAGATGTCTAGGTCCACAGTCATGCTGTTATCTTCAAAGTCACTTGATTGTTTCTATTCCTTCAACATAGCAACAGCTTCCTTTCCTCTGAGTCCAGCAATGACATCTTGCATCCTCCCTGTCTCTACATCCCGGCCTCTAGTGCTCTGCTCTTGAAGAATTCTGCATTCTTAATTGATTGCCAGCCAAGGGTGCTCAGATACAAGTGAAGTTGATTCAAGCTTTTGGATAAACAGTCTCAAGTTCCTGCATACTTGATTCTGAGCCAGATTCCTGCAGTAGCATTGCTCACTAGAGCTAGCTTCCATCTCTATATCCCAAATAGCATTTGAGCTAAGTTCTCTTGAAATTATGTCAATGTTGAGAAATACTATTAGTCCAAATAGTGGTGAAAAATTTCGAGCTTTGATTCTTTGGTAACAGATGAGGTTGTACACATCTTGTCTGTATTTATGATATAGACATTTTGTTTCATGTACTTTGTTCTATTTCATGCATCAATGGCACATATTTTGATAAACGAAAAACAGTAATGTGCTGCCTTTTGACAGAGTAGCTGGTATACCTAGTTTCAGTTTAGCCTGACTTGTATCAAAGATTCCTTTAACTCCAACCACAGATGTACAGAAAAAATTAGGATGATTGCTTTTGTTACATTTCGATGGGACCACAAGCTCCACCAGGTCCCTAGAGCAATTGTTGTATTTCCTTCCTCCACTGTTCTTCCAAAGAAATTTTTCATCATATGCCTATCCTGTAGGCATGAGTAGGACATGTTTTCTAGAGGAAACAGAGAGGAGAGGAGAGGAGAGGAGAGGNCTTGGTACTGGTGAGGCCACACAAACTGAACAAAACCTGTGTTCAGTTTTGGGCCCAAACTATAGACATGGATGCACTATAACTTGTTTAGAGAAGAGCAGTGAAGCTGGTGAAGGGTCTGGAACATAGGTACTTCGAGGAGCAACTGAGGTAGATGGGTTTGTTTAACCTGGAGAAAAGGAGGCTCACGGGAGACCTTATTCCTCTACAACTGTATCTGAAAGGAAGCTGTAAGCAGGTAGGACTTGATCTCTGCTCCCAAGTTACAAGTGACCACACCATGGAAAAGGACATCAAGTTATGCCAGGGAAGATTTAGATAGGATATTAGGAAAAATTTCTTCACTGAAAGGGTGATCAGGTATTGGAACAGGTTGCCCAGGGAATCACCATACCTGGAAGTGTTAGAAAGTCGTGTGGATGTGGCACCTGGGGACATGGTTTAGTGGTGGACAAAGTGGGGCTGGTTTAATAGTTGGACTCAATGATCTTAGAAATCTTATCCAACTGCAATGATTCTATGGTTTTATGAAAGTAGTGTGGTCACTGCAGGAGGCTGGAAATGGGCATTCATCTGAGCTGGGCTTGTCCAAAGCTCTCGGAAAGATTTACAAGTGAAAGGCAATGCAAAGTAGGTGTACTTGTCAGAGAAGGATTTTAGTTTGTGATTCAAAAAAGGCTGTTAGGAGCTGTGAGCTTCAAATGCCATTGGAGCTAGTTGTCAAAAGTTGGTAAAATAAGACTTGGTGTTATCATCAGAGGTGTAGTATCTTCTGCAGTTCTCCTGAAGATGTTGTAATTTCAGTTTAAAAATCCATTATCTTTGTGGTGCTGTACTATGACAGTTGACTGAGTAGGGTATGAGAATAACATATGTAATTCTGTTCAAGACCGCTCAGATTGTGAGGTTTTTCAAAAATTCATTGTGTTTCTTTTCCCGCTGCTTCCATTTACCTGTGAGTAAAGCACTTGTTGATTAGTAATGCAGAATACACTTATCTGAGGGAGGAAAGTTAGATTTTGAAAGACATGATGGTGATCCATATGTATTGGAGTGAAAAAATCTTTAAGAGTGGCATGAGACAGTGAGAAGTGCTATCCATAAATGTTTCAGGAAAGATTTTATCCTGACAAAGAAATTGGCCTTTTATATTCACAATGTCCTAACAATTCTAAGAGATATCACCTGTATGCAGAGGAAGGAATTGAGATCCATTGCTGAAAATTTAATATGTTGTTATCAGTCTACTGAAGAAGTTTGTTCACAATTATAGTTTTGAAGGTGAAAGAAAATGTCATAAAATCCCAGCATTTTCAGGGCTTGGGATATGCATAAGTACAATTCCTCAAAAAGGTCATATCCAGACTTTTAGAGCACAGAAACGTTGAATATTTTCTCAGGTGACTGTAAAGACATAAAAAATATCACCAGCAAATATTCAGCATTTCTTGGAGCAAGTATGTCTCAGGCTATGCAAAATAATTCAAACTCATCTTGAAATAATACAGGAAATAAAGTATTAATTTTACTTCAACTTTAATATAGTCTTTTAATGCATGTGGATAGAAGGTTTCATTTGTATTGAAGTCAGCAGAAAAGTAAGATGTCATGAGCATTTTCAGCAGCACAGCACAGGCACTCAAGCTGTGCAAAAGGTGCTGGTGGCCACAACAAACATAAGAGACACAGTTCACAAAATACCACAAGAATCCAGGTATCCAGGGCCCCTTTTGCCCTGGAAAAAACATGTCAATATTCTACCACCCCAGCTGAGGGTCATCCTGGGCCCATGTATTAAAAAGCTTCCATCAGTTGTTGTGGAAGCAGAATTCAGCAAAATTCACCATAGAATTTTAAACGGGTAGAAAGTGATTAACGTTAGAAAGTGATTAATCTTAGCATAAGTTCATGACACACTCAGAAACCAGCTGGATGCAGTCATCTGCATGGAGGCTGGCAACAGCTGCTCCTATAGCCTGTCAAAAGTCTGTCAGAGCATGCAGAGGAGCTTGTGAAAATCAGGAGTGCGTCCTGAAGTGCTTCTTTCCTTTGCTATGTCTCTACAGGGAAAAAGAAATTTACTGTACTTTGAAAGGGAAGGAGGTATGCTACGTATCTCACACTCTAAGCCTCTATGAGCTGTTAAAACAAAATTAAAAAACAAAACCAAACACGAACCAAGCAACGAACCAAACAAAAACCCCCAGATGTACATTATAAAACAACTTGAGCTGTTACAGAGGAATGAAGGAATTTGGAATTCCATGGGTAACTCCTGGTAAGACTTCTGTAGGCTCCCATCTATCTTCCAAACAACGCAGATTACAGACTATGAGCTGGAGCACAATTTTTGTTGTTCTCCTTCTTCTGTCAAATTTATTCTTTAGGTCACCTTCCTGAAAATTACATGTATCAGGACACCATAAAGATTGTGGATACCTCTTTGGGATTTCAATCATTGTCCCCTCTCTCTGAAGAAATTATAATGTCTGATTTTGCTTTTTGTTTCGAAGTGGACTAATTTAAATGAATCCATGAACACTAAGTCTTATAGCCCTAACATCATATGCATTCAAGTTCCACAGCTTAAGCAATTTAAGTCCCCTATTCAATTCCTCTCTTTCTACAGAGAGGATTCATCTGTTAGAGAGAAGCTTTACTCATTGTCCTGCAATTCTGAAAAGGAGAGTTTCACACACCTCCAACTATTAGACTGAGTTCTCCACTAAGATCAAAGGTGTCTGGCTAATGCAAAGCCATTTTTTTGAGGAAAACAGTTTAATTAAGCCAAATAGCATTCCTAAGTGTTGGGGGTCCTTGAAGGGACAGTATTCTAGTCCAGTAAAGTACCTAAGCACAGGTTTGGGAAGTACATGCCACAATGCACATCCCACCACCTGCTCAGTGTCTGTAGGCTGGTGGCAGAGCTGGCAGGTGTGATTTACACAATAACACAGCTGCTCCCACTTATATCCCAGGAAGTGACCTCAGAGCCTTACTCAAAAGTGATTTAAGGTTCAACTTCAGCCCTTTCCGAGACAACTTTGGAAACACCTTCCATCTTGATGGATCTGTGGGAGGCAGCCCTCAGCAGAGGAGAGAGCAGACAACAAGAGGCAGCAAGACTTTGAGCAAGCTACTCTTATCAGATACCATTGGCGATGAAGCTGTCGACGTTACTGAAACAGGCCTTGTGCCAAACATAAGGCTCTCGGTTACTGAACTGTATCAAAAAAGGGAAACAGGGGTCCTAAGGAAATAAGTGCTAAAAATTTATCTCTTTTTTTGAGGGATTAAAAGAAAATACCATGTCTTATTAAATTTAGAGGGGGATCTAAATTTAAACCTGCCATATGTTATTACATTTAATAAATCCATATACACAAACACCGCTGGTTGTTACTTCAGGCTGAGATCTGCCTTTGCAGTTAAGATAGTACCTCTAACTCTTTTCTCTCTGAAAATTACTTCATTTTAAAATATTTTAAAAGTTAAAAATGCAATCAGCAGATTTACAACAACAAAAAAAGCATAAACAAAAGAGAAAAAATAAATAAAAATCTCTTTTTCTGATATGAAGGAAGTCCTCCAGGATTTTTCTCATTGCAGAAAAGGGAGGGAGATCAGTAGTACAGAAAGATGCTGATAGCAAATTTAATACCAACCAGTGTCACATATGTTGCTGTTCTCCTCATCCTCCTGAGTTGTGAACAAAAGAAGGTGATTGAACTATGGACTTGAAGTTGACTCCATATTACACTAATTAGCAAAGAATCCGCGCCTATAAACTAAAGATTGCCAACAACATGTTAGAATTGGACTAATATCAGCTATGCTTTTCAACAAAAGACCTCAAGGGGAGACTAGGATGCATATGTAACTCACCTATTAAATATGTGTAACTGTAGCATTTAAGGCACTGCCAAAACAGCAGTAGGGAAGCAAATTTAGTACGCATTTATCCCCTTTGCTTCACCATGCTGCTAAGAAACATACTTATCTCATCACCTTTATGAGCTATAGGGTCTTTTTCTGCACATCAGTTCGTAAGCCAGGTAGGAGATCTCTCTCTGCCCAGCTGCAAGGCCATCAGGAACAGGGGACATCCTGAAGTTCTAAGGGAGGCTCCCCTAACCGACCGACCTCTTGCAGAGACAAACAAGAATCTCTTACAGCAGACCAGGTATATTTTAAAATTTTTGGAGTACATCAAAATGGTTTTTTCTCCAGTAATTCTTGCAGGGACACCTGCTATAGAAAGCAGGCTTGAGGCTTGGCCCCAGGGTTTGTATCGAGACACGGCACAATCAAGGGAAACTTAGCCAATCAAAGGAAACTTAGCCATGTGAAGGGGGCTGGATAGGAGGTAAGTAAAGAAGTACATACTCCAAAATCAGTAGGGAAGTAGTGTAATATCCTGCCTGCATAGATAGGCCCTAGTATAAGACATCAAGTCATGACTTAATATAACATCTCTTGAAAATTCTAGTGCACTAAGCTTTAAATTGTAAAAGAATGGGTAAAACCTCTTATTATTAATAGGAAGGTTTTAAACTGTGTTTGTTATCAAGAAATTGTATTAATTGAATGATTAGAGGGAAAAAGCTTAAAGAGTTGGGTTGTTTGTTTCTTATTTTATGTTCTAAATTGCTAGTTATTGTTTTAAAGCTGTATGCCTTGTTATTTAATTATGTCTTTTTGTTGCTATGATTATGCTGTCTTATAGTATATGTATTATATATTTGTTGGAAGTGTTTAATTACTTATATATTCAGTGTGTGTGGAGGGGGGGGGGTGCTTCTCACCTTAGAGAAGCTCCAGCTAGTTACAACGGGACAAGGAGGCTCTGGAAGGTGTCTGGGCTAGTTGCTAGTTTTGATGGCCATGAGAGTGGATCCCTTTACTTGCCGCTCTTGCCACAGACCTGAAAATAGCTGCAGTACTCATCCAGCACTTGCAGTCAGCAGCAGAGAGCTGCTGGGGAGCTTGAGAAGGACCAGAGAATTTGATGAACTCGGTGATACAGTCGGCCCTCTTGCACTTCTCGCCCCCCATATTGTGGCTTCAGATCGTAGTGGCATAATTTTTTAGCGATGAAAGAGATCCATTTTCGCAACTGCGCATGCACGACCTGCCGCAGCAGCGACAGCGGCACGGGCAGCGGTGGCAGCAGCAGTGGCGGTAGGGGTGGCGGCGTGGCCACCATTCAACGCGGAAGTAGGGCTTCGTGGACCCTGAGTAACATCGCAGGTGCGCGATACAGGAGACCCGACTGTATTTTAGGATTTAGCCCAATCTTGACCAAAGCTGCAGCTGCTGGTCCTTGGGGCCCAAGATTTGCTGCGTTACCCTGGGCTTGTTTAGGCTTGCCTAAGCATGTTCACGCTTATTTCAGATCTTGCCAGAGAAGGGACAAGCTTAAAAGATTTTAAGGTAACAACTTATTTTTTAGTACAGTCGGGTCTCCTATATCGCAGACCCGCAGTTTTAATCGGGGTTCGCGAAGCCCAACTTCCATGTTGAATGGCAGCCGTGCTGCCGCCACTCGCACCACCAGCACTGCCGCCTGCACCAGCACCACCGGCACTGCCATCCACACCACCACGGCAGTGGCAGCAGGTTGCGCATATGCAGTTGCAAAAACGGGCCTCCTTCATCGCTAAAAAATCATGCCGCTAAGATCTGAAGCCGCAATACGGGGGGGCACGAAGTGCAACAGGGCTGACTGTATTTAGTTTCTGTGAAACGTATAAAACATTGCCTGCAAAGACACAGAGGACAAGTCCTTGTGACACTTTATACAGTGAATCCCC
Organism: Pitta sordida; assembly: GCA_013390025.1. NCBI lineage: Eukaryota > Metazoa > Chordata > Aves > Passeriformes > Pittidae > Pitta > Pitta sordida. The sequence continues at coordinate 27,845 of WEKX01017859.1, forward strand.
AGTGCATCGCGACCTCTCCATTACGACCCCGCCCATTTGCGAGGGGAATTTCTTGCAGTTTGGCTTAGCCGTCTGCGAGTCCAGCCGGCTGGCGCATGCGCGCTGC